>CM060881.1:91590000-92190000 GCA_030762935.1 Hymenopus coronatus | reverse complement strand
CACATAACCTGAATGCTGAAAACTGAAAAAAAAAATCACCAAAAACACATAAGATACATGTAAGCATAATACCACTGTTAATAAAAATGGCATAAAAGCAATGGGATACAAATGTAATGCAGTTTACTGTACAATATAGCATTTCTGTTATCGCGTAGCTGAATGGTGATTCACATTGTATGCATCATCTGGTTACACTTTGTAAATCCTTTTGATAAGTACATCAATTATTTGCATGTGTGCGAGGGTCATTGTTATCTTCTCTTAAATTGATGTCAGGAACACTTTCATCAAGGCCTAAAAATTCAAAATCACTCGTTTTCTTCTAATACATCGCAAACTGCAGCATTTATTTTGTCTTTGTTTCATAACCTTTGGCTAGACGACACCATGTTTCAATGAATATAAGCAAACACTGACTAGAGAAATTAAATTTGGAGCTAATTTAGCACTTTAAGGTATAAAGATAAGGTCCTAAAATGCTCCAGAAAAGCTTTCTCTATGGCTATGATGTAAAAAGTACACAGTATTTCCTGCTGGAAAGAGTTAAAACGTATGAAAATGACATCATGATTAGATTATGATTAGCAATTCTCGCAGAGTTTTTGGATCACAATTAGATTGTGATTGGCACTAAAAGGGTTAAGCAATGAAACTGTGACATACCAATCGACAGTATCTTATTTCTCTCCTCCAAAGGGATATGGACACATGTATCCTTTTCTGGAAGAAAATAGCAACTATTTGCCAGGTGGTGCCACACATATACTCAGCAGATTGACTTTTGTGCAGAAAAATCCATTGAAATTTGATTTCTGGATTTTACTGTTATGTTCAGCTTTCTTCAGTAGTTTGTGCTGCATATTATGAGATATAATTTTCATATCTTCATCTCACCACTTCACCTAAGCTTGTGGCTTCCTGATGGTTACTATTGAATCATGAATATGGCAACCATCATGAACAAGCTTTCCTCGTACAGAGACAGTGATGCAGGATACTATGCATTGATGGAAAGTATGCCTAAACATCAACAGTTCATAAATTTGCAAATCTATGCAGAGGATGTATTCAATAGCTGCACATTTTCTTTAACATGGCAGGGCCAGCCAGATGCTTGGTGTTAGAGTTCCATGCTAAAATTTCAAAATGTAATGGAGCTGAATTGCTATCTGCACAATAAAATTATTATTTTTATGACAATTCATTCTTTTAAATTATAAAAGATCACCAAAAATGATAATATCCATGTTAAAATAGTAGTTATCATGGATGTATCTCTTAAATTTCTCCTGGTCTGAATTTTAAATTAGTAGCCTTTCTAAGACTGGTAACAACCATGATGTTTCTGTTTGAACTTCCTCAGTACTTATCTCTCTTGCCTTATAAGAACACATAGGAATGGCCAGGGTCAGATCCCACAGGCTCCATTATGTAATACACTTAGCAATATTTGTAAATAAAATACAAAAAGTATTAGTGCAGAACTAAACATATTTTTAATTTTTTTCTTCCAGTATTGTCTCTTTTTCCATGTTCAATGAAATTATTGAAGGAATAGAAATGGATGCATCTACCTGAGATGCTAGTTCTGATTCGGCAGTTGCTGCTGAATGAATAAATGTGCTATCTGTTCCAATGATACTCTCTAGTGGACTAGACAGTACATACTGAAGTGTAGTCCCAGGCTGCAACGTCGCAGAGATCTGTTCCATAAGGGCATTTTGTTCTGCTGGAACAGTAAGATATTGACCACGACTTGTGAACAAAATAGGAGCTCCATTGTTAAGTGATGCTAAAATTTCTGCATTCCTCAACCCATCATCAACTCCATTGTCTCCAGTATTTTGAACATAGAGAACCATTGGCTGTGTTGCATCATTTTCTTCAATTATTATTTTGCTTCCAGTATCTTTCATATTAGAGCCAACTATATTGGGAACCTTGTCCTTACTAGTAACTTGAGTTAATGGAACAACATCCTTATCCTTATGTGACATCTGATCTGATTTTATTGCTTCCTTTGAAGCACAGCTTTCAGCATCAATAGCTAAAATAAAAGATTCTGAATTAAGCATATCTGAAGTGCTTTGAATATTATCAGATTCCATTGCAGATTTACTGCCCTCTAAAACATTTTCTGACTCCAAGTTTTCATCTGATGATACTGAAAGAGCTGTTTCTTGTGCCTGATGCTGTCTCATATGGCTTCTCCACGAGTCCTCACGAACAAATGCTGCATCACACACTGTGCACTGGTATGATTTATAACAAAATGGTTTGGAATGTGCCAATGGTTTTGTAGCATTACGGTTGGAAAGGGATTTTTCTGTTGTTGCTGGTTCTTTGCCATTTGATTTTCCTTTCTTTGAAGCACGCAACTCAGGGTGTTTCTTCTTCATATGAGTTTTGAGATTTCCTGCGAAAGAAATAAGAAAAGATGATGACCATACTGAGTAATTGACACAGAGAATGAGACAGAATCAATGAGTTAGGAATATGTTATCATATCAGTTCTACTAAATCTATCTAATGCATTTACTGAAGAAGCAATATTGTATAACACATTTGAATGACTTTTATGTTTTTTGATGCATTTGTATTCTGGATTGAAATTGAAACTCGCAATAATTAGCATACATGTTTAAGGGCACAAGTGGGATGGGATAGATACTTGGTACTAAATTTAAAGGAATCATAAGAGAAATCGGTTGGGAGAATTATTCAATTTATAGACAGTAGATGGTTCAAGCCCATGGAAAATAGTGACAGCAAGCGTAGATGATTTACAGAAACAGGAGATTATATGCCAGCCTAAGAGATATGAGCTCTCTGGTACATTACATGACTTGAAAAATGGAAAGGGAGGGTGTGGCTTGGGCAACAACAGCAATAGCGCTGTTAAGAGGTTTGAAGGTTGATAAGCAGCAATGCCTGATATATCCCAAGTTGAACAAGAATTTGTATTATATAACAGTTTGCTCCGAAACAAAAGGTTGGAGACTGGAAACATGGAATAAGAAGTAGGACAACTTATGGCCAGTATATTTTATTTAAAAATAAAAAATATTTTTGGAAATATGGAAAAGAATTTTTTAAACAATTGATAAAATATGTAGGGAAGGTAAAGGAGAAGTGGTAGAGAAAGTCAGGAAAGAAAGAGATTAACTAAACAATGGAAATCAGGAAAAGAGTAATTAACCGATAAATTACGTGTGAATCTATCAGAGACACGGTAATGAAGGAAGGATACAAATACACAAACAATAGGAGCATTAGCTGTATATGTTACTAATGTTTCTAAACTGCATATACATAGACTAATTAGTGTAAATAAACTGTAAATTCTGACAAAAAATAAATTCATTCACTTTCAATAATAAGTATACAATATGAAATGGGATCTAGGTGAAAGGCAAATGTTTTTGTACAGTGAAAGTAATGCCATACTACCATCCCAAACACAGGGTGTCCCTGAATTCAACCACACAAATTTTGAGGATTGTAGAAGGGCCCTAGATAAACACTTTGAGATAGGGAACCTATTGTCACCTTTGCCAAGTGTCAAAGTTATGGCACGTTTTCTGTTTGCACATCAGTGGCCATAATTCAAAAGAATGTAGACATGTGTATCCTATTTTCATTCAAAATGCCTCATTTGTATGCCTGCAGTCGAAGGAATACTGATTGGTGCACAATCAATATGATATTTATAACAATTAGACTTTCTCTGAGAATGTTATAACACACTGGTAGGCAAGTCGGTATAGTGCCAGTTATCAAATCCCATGATAGTAAGACTACACTGCTCTCTGAAGTTTCCGTTGTTTAGTTTTTTAATTTGTTCATTTTCTCAAAGAGGTACACAACTTGATCAGCTTTACTATGCTTAGTTTACATGTTTGAAGTCAAGATGATAAACCTTTCAGGACAAATCACTTTCAAAATACTGAATGAAATCTATGTAGCATTCAATATTAAATGATGTATTTATTTGTCAAGGAACTGGCATAAATTAATGTAATAAAATATTAGGTTTGTTGAAAACTTTATGTAATGCATGCTTTGAAATGTAAAAACTAAACTATGATTTTACTGGTGGAATAAAAAAATAAACTCTGCTGTTGCTATGATTCGAACTGAGATACTTTAGTTTTGTCTATGTACGTATTATGTCATCCTAATCACTTGAGCTACTGTGGTCTTAAAGCATTGTGCTTCGTAAGCGAAATCTCTGAAGAAATATTGCAGGTCATCTCATCAAACAGTTCATATAATAACCTTTGAATTTTGTAATTCAGGTATTTTATTATCTTTACTACTTTATTACTTTCTTTTTATTTGCAGAGATGAAAAGGTAGAATGCACTTTCCTTTCTAGTACATAGTACTTAAAGTACTTAAATAGTTTTATGTATTTGTTTGTTTGTTTGTGTTTGTTCATTTGGTCCCACTGCGAACAAGAGCTCAGGGACGTTGAACACATCATACAAATGGAACATGCATTATGACCAATAGAACACCCATACTATTATTATTTCTTTCTGTCTTTCTAATAAAGAAAGAAGAGAAGAGAATATTAATAACTTTTTTTTTAATTTTGTTTTGCCACCACCACTACTAGAGTAAACCTACGTAACATGCTATAAATTATCATCATATATTACCCACCATACATTTAAAATTTACTTGTAGGGATATTAAGGAATTCCTCAACAGTATATGGGGAGTGAATATATAAGAAAATTTTTAAATTTTTCTCAGAGATTTTATGTTGACTATGATTAAATACCTTGAGATAACTTGGAAGGTCGTTATATATTTTTATTGCAGAGTAGTAACATGCTTTTTTAAACAATTTTAAGTTATTTACTGCCTCGTATTATATCTGTACTTTAGTATCTGATACTTTCTTTATAGTTTAATTGTTGTATCTGATTAATCATTCCTGTACTTGTTTATGCTTAGTTTTAAATTGAATGAACTGTAGGTACTTGTTTTATAATGGAGAGGTTGTTCATTCTGTATTTCATTTGAAGTTCATTTGAAACATTTATGATATTGTTTTATAAACTGTGAAATGTGTCACAATTGTGATGTGTACAATCAAAACCTGTCAATGTGTGTTACACTGTATTTTAGAAACTCCTTTGAGAGGTATGAAGAAGTGTACCCCTTTGGGTGTTTAATGCACTGTTATTGAAATGTTCCTCGTTGCACCTAGATCATAGATTACATTTATTTTATTTGTCAGTACAAGTAACTCATATTCAGTAATGCAGCCAAATATGAATGTCTCATTGTAAAATTCATACAAAGAAGACAACATAAAAATAAAGACATCTTTGGAAACTTCAACATCCAACATCCTCAACAACTTAACTTGATACCCACATACTCACCATAATGCTAAATAGTGCTACTATATCTATGTTCTCCGAAACCCAAGTGTTCATGTCATGGTGCATGGTGGTTTGATTAGTGACATGCTAACTCTTAACACATTTTATGCAGTTCAAACAATTTAGAACCCCTATCTCATAGGTTCCCTATCCCAAAATATTCATCTTGGACCCCTCTACAATCATACCAATTTGTGTGGTTGAATTCTGGGACACATTATATGGGAAAAGTTCCCCATATCCTTGAAATTGGAATTTAGCTTTAATACTACATTTCACTCTGAATTCAACAATTACTTTTAAGCCAATCCCAGATGGTATTCTTTATACTGTTTACTTATCTCCACTCCAATACACAGGCAATGGATCCATGTTTTTTGAATCTTATGAAAATGGGTGTGGGAAAGGAATTTATGATTTGAAAAGACAAACCAACACATAGATTATACAGTTTTATGTAGTGAGTTTCTGTTTGTTAATTTTCTTGAAACCAATGAAGGCATTTGTATTGCACAACATTTTATATTTAAGACAGTGCTATTTGCAGATGATTAAATAATTATAAGTAAAATGGAAAAGAAGCTGCAAAAAGCAGTATATAACATTGCAGAGGCTATGCAAGAATTATAATTTTAAAATTTCAACAAATAAAACAAAAACAATGGTCTTCCAAGGTAAACATATTGATTAGAACCAAAATAGTAGTTAATGGCATTATATTAGAGCAAGTCACAAGTTTTAAATATTTAGGAACACATATAAGTTATAATTATGAAAATGATTTTAGTAATAAACTGCCCATGTTTCAGCAAATGCGTGGCACAATAAAAGAAGCTTCAAAACTAAAGCCAGCAAAGAAACCCAAATGAAGTTTTATAAAGTAATGACAGTACCTGCCTTTCTTAATGGTTCCAAACATGGATATTAAAAAAAGCTGACAAAAGGAAAATACAAGCTGCTGAGATGAGCTGCTGAGATGAAATTCCTATGAGCAGTAAAAGGATGTACTCTCCTACATAAAGTCGCCCTCCGTGGTGTAATGGTTACCATGCTAACTTCATATACCCAAGGTTGCGGGTTTAAACCCGGTGGAGGACGATGGATTTTTTCGGGCATAAAAATCCTTAGCATGGCTTCCTTTGGAAGGGAAGTAAAGCCGTGGGTCCCGTGTCGTAGATTTACGGCACGTAAAAGAACCTCAAGCCTGATAAGAGAAGCCTCTGAGCAAAATTAAGCGATCTTTCACGCCCAAAATAGAATGGGAAGCTGAGAACCAAAGCAGTTAAAGAGTGTCCATAAATAACACGCCATTTCCATTTTCTCCTACATAAAATCTCAAATGAAAAAAAAATCAGAGAAGAGTTGGAAATAAAGCCTCAAGAAGAAAAAATTACAAATTATACAAATTAATCGAGACAGCACGTTGACAGGATGTCATCAGAGAGGATCTCAAGAATTGCATTGTACTACTGAACTAAACAAAGAAGACGTCCGAGAAGACCAATGGTCAGATGTATTTTAAAGCCAGAACAGACACTTTGCCTAATCCCGGAAGTGAAGAAGACGAAGAAGAAGATGATGAAGAAGAAGATGATGTTTCTGTTTGCTTCAATTTTCATATACAAATAAGTAACATTGTGGCATACCCTTTACAATTTACATTTTGACAGTGGTTTTCCTTGAGTTCAAGATTCATAGATTGGTGAACTGGACATTAAGCAATAGTATTGCTACACTATGCCTAGCAACAAGCTTATGATTGATAAGTCTCTATTTGCTGATCAGCCAGACTTTCATTGGCTGCTTGGTTTTAGCCAAAAGACACATTTTGAAATTTGATCATGGTCGGATCTATTAAGAAAAACATGTCATGCAATTTATAATTATTAAAGTTGATGAGTAAAATTAACATCCATGAAACTAATTTTACCAATCATAATATTAAATACCTCAAGTAAGAGAAATAAACTTCCCAGGATTAGCAATAGATAAGTTAAATTGGAAAAAAAAAGCAAAAACTAAAAAATAAATGCATATATTGTTTAAAACAGACAGCACAATAACTGAATAACTGGATAGCGAGAGCTTAATACAAGCATAACATTCTCATTTAAGCTATCAATTGTATAATGGGATTATATACAAATAAAGAATGCAAAGAATATTTAAACATGCCATTAGAATAATATGAAAACTTAAAAAGATGGATACCAAGAAATGCCTATAAAACACTAAGTACATTAAGATTTCCTGCCCTGTACAAATATCAAAGCATTAAATATATAGTAAATAATCATGCAATCAAATTAAAAATGAAAACACATGCACCCACACACACATAAGAAAACAACAAAACAAATATATTTCATTAACACACAAAGAGGAACATTCAGTAACAAAAATATAGAAAGATGTGTACAATCATTTGCCTAACTCAAATAAAATAGGTAACAGAAGAAACACTTAAACTTAAAGGCAATTAAAAAGTATCTATTAGGAAATGCAGTTTACTCTATAAAAAAGTATAAAATGTTAAAACAAAAAAACATGTAAAATTCATATTGTACATCTGTACCATCTGTATTTTTTGTTCTTTATGTAAATATGTATAGCTGTGGACACAAAAAATAAGTCATCCCCAAATTCCATGTGTCGGTCGAAGAGCTTCGTGTATCTTCGTAAAAGTTGTGTTCACAAAGTACACAAAAGAACTGTATAATGGTCTGTGATTGACAACACAATGGTTAACTTATGAGTACTGAATACAGATCACAGAGCAACGTTACGGTGGTCAAGAGGTTTAGAAGGTCTTGCCTCCACTCATAAGTTCCTAGGTTCAAATCTTGAGCTAAATTGTCCTTTTTTTTTAGTTTTTAATTTTATGACTGGATATGTAGAACATAATATTGCATTAATTTATCTTTGGCATTTGAAGTTATGGGTTTATCTATGCACATAAAAACATAATTCTACTAATACTCATGTCAAATAGCTAAAAAAAAAAGTAGGTGTAAATATACCATTATCTTCTAAAACTAAAACACATAAAGTAAACGTAATTAATATCGAAGGTATGAACCCTCAGCTCGCATAACTACTCCCAATCTTTGAGACATAGACAAAATTAAAGCTTGCACTAACGTGGATTAGATGTTTCAAGATCCCAGGCTTTTTGAACTTGTGCTCAGAATCATCTTTTGTCCTTCACCAATCTATAGGTTAATTGGAGCGCAGCTCCCTTTTCACCTTAGCCCACACATTCTCAATAGGGTTCAAATTTGGTGAACAGGGAGACTAGTCTACCACTCTGATATCCTGCCTCTTTAAAAACAATTTGAAACCTTTTGAGATATGTGGACAGGATGATTATCCTGTATAAGTTCAACATATTCCATCAGGATATCTCATTCTTACAGGGATGAAATTTTATCGGGATTACCATATACTGCACACCGTTCAAGCTGCCACAGCATATCTAGACAGACCTTTGATATCCAGCCTGAACATGACACAGATTTGCAACCATGATGGAATTGTGAAGCCATGTATTTTTCATTGTATCAGGACCCATTTAGATGACGATCACCTTTTCCTTACATGCAGAAGAAAATGTCACCTTATCTGAAAATATGTCATTGTGGTAGCATTTTCCAGTTGGATTGGCTTGTGAAGAGAGTATTGAGTAAACAGAAGATTAAAAAAATCCAAAATTAGATTCCTAAAAATGTTTCAAATCATTGGCTTTTTTAACAATACTTTTAGTATTTTATCACACTATACAGATTCCATTTTTTACCATTGAGAGAGAACTGTTTATGTCTGATGCGTTTACACATATGCACCACATGTTTTCGTGTGCAGTATATTGCTGTTCAATAGAATAAATCCTTAAAGAAGCAAGAGCATCATATAACTATCATGTTATTAACTGTACCGAATATTGTGTATGAAATATATAAGTCTAAAATAAATAGCCGCTATGTGTTGATTCAATATCATTAAGAGAAGGGAAAAAATGTTTGCTACATACGAGAAGCGAATCTGCGACCCTCACCTACATTTTGCCACAGCGCTACAATGAGTACACGTGAAAAGTGGCAGGTTTAGTAATGCTGTACAAGTTTTGTGTCATTAATATTTTTAGATAATATTAATAGTTTGTAGTTGAAGAAGCTCAAGTTATGTGTTTGATTATGATTATTGCTCATATGGGCTAGTAATATTAAGATTTGGAATTCGTGACAACTTGTTGCTGCCGCTACATAACTGTGTTGCGGATGATATACACAAGGTAATGTGCCATGTGGGACTTAGACAAATGTGGCTTTCCAGACATGACTCATTTTTTTTGTCCATAGATGTACATACCCATGTTATTATCTATAGTACATGTTTTTATCAATTTGACAATCCTTGTAAATTTATCTTACAATTGAAGATAAGGAAATCAGAAATGAAATGAAATATTCTGCACTGAAAATAAATGCTTTATAAGAATAAATTGAATGCATCAGCTACATATTAAATAAACACATGGTAAGTTTAAGGGTCAAGTATAAAACAAAGTATAAAACAAATTTAAATAAGCAACTCTGAATATTAAGACTGCTTGATTGACTTGAGCTTCCTGAGTTGTTTATAGGTTGTCTAACTGATAAAACCATGGTAACCCACTAAGAAAAAGTTATAAAAAGTTTAAAATAAAAGTTATTTTAGAGACGTCTTATTGTCAAAGCCTGTCTTAAACTCTGCCTGGAAACCATGCCATGGAACATTTTGTTCCAGGATGACAGTGCCTGGCCGCGCCATGGCCGAGTGGTTAGACCACTAGCCTCTCACCTAGACGGCCGGGGTTCGATCCCAAGCAACCGCATGTGAGATTTGTGGTGGACAAAGCGGCACTGGGGCGGGTTTTCTCCGGGTACTCCGGTTTCCCCCACCATCGCATTCCACCGGTGCTCCATCATCATTCATGTATCATCAGTGTCACCGCCTGCGATGCCATTAGTAGTTAAAGCGGGCGTTAAACACTACCAAAAAAAAAAAAAAAAAAAATGACAGTGCCTCTGTTCATACTCTTTGCACAATTGGACAATTTAAAACAGCAAAAAATTGAAACTGTAGACACGCTATCTTATAGTTTCAACTTGGCATCGTGTAACTTCACAGAAGTGAAAAACTATCTGGAAGTCAGAAATTTCCTAGTTCTGAAAGAGTAGATGAGCTTAGGATGAATTAACTGTTGAACCTAGAATTGCCAGACTTTTAGAATGACAATGAGGGAATTCCCCCTCCTCCCCTCACCCTAACCTGCATTTGAAAGCCAGAGGTGGTACTGTAGGTAATATTGACTTGCAAGATAAGTCACACTATAACTTAGTGTAATTTGAATTTTATACATTATCAAATTCAAACAACATTTACTGCTTTCAATGTTCTAAGATTTGTTCAACATTGAAAATCCTTTCTTTATAGAAGCATTTAAGCCGAACATTCAATAAATATAGCATTAACATTCTCATACTGGGGATATTAACTGAAAGATGATCACTAAAAATTTTAATTTTTTTTCAGTAGATCAAATTTCAGGCCATTCAATGTCCTTAAACTATTCTAAAATACACAAAATTCTTTGCGAAAAAAATCTCTCATACATTTCCATCTCAACATTTAGCTTCTACTTGGTTTTTGTTACAGGCCAGTTTCCTTATTCTATGTAATTGGCATTAAATACCTGCCAGAAAACTTACACATTACAATCAAAACTATTAAAACTAAGATTTTGTTTTACACTGCAATAATTTACTATGATTTCACTAGATGTAATTGACTATTCATTACTATTCTTTGCCATAAAAATCTATTATTTGCTGCTTAGAAGAAGACTGCATTGCACTTTTATGATATATTGTACAGGTTTGTGCAACAGAAACCTCAGGGTGACAAGTGTTACACCATGCTTTGAAACTATTATTTCTCATGGGTGATAACGAACTGAAACAAAAAACTCCCTCCCTGTGCAATGAAAAATTCCGTAGCAGCTATATTAATGATCTAGACGTAAAGAAAACTTTACTGAGAATTTCTACTAAAGTCAAAGAATGTGACAAATTAACACCACTATGATGCGACTCATTCTCAACATAATACTACCAACTGTGACTCATATATTTAATGCATCAACAATAAATAACCTCTACATTTCCCTCCTTATTGAAACAAGCCCTCATTTTTCTCCTCCCCAAAATCAAAATTCCCAATTCCCTGAATGATTATCCTTCCTGCCAAGTCTAAAGCGCTTGATTGGATAATTCACAGACAAGTTACAGAATACCTCAACAAAAACTATCTCCTAAACGAATGCCAGTCCGGCTTCAGACAGGGACACAATACAAATACTGCATTACTAAAAGTTACTGAGGACATACGTGAAGCAGCAGACAGCAGACAAGTGACCTTACTAACACTATTAGATTTTTCTAAAGCTTTTGATATTGACTTATTAGTGTGTAAGCTTGAATGTTTGAATATATCAAATAGCGTTAAACATGGTTCAAACCTTATTTATCTGATGGCCAGCAAATTGTTGTAGGTATAATTAAATCAAACCAATCTCATTGGAAGAAACGAAAGCTGTGTACCACAAGGTTCGGTGCCTGGGCCCTTGTTGTTTGCTATTTACATAAATGACATTACGGAAAGTATAAAACATTGTAGACACTATCTTTTCGCTGAGGACTTGCAACTGTACTTACACATGTACCCTAGTGATTTAGATGCTCAAATAAGACTATAAATGAAGATATAAATTCACTATCGACTTGGTCATTAAAAATGGACTACAGCTGAATTCAGGAAAGTTGCAGGCAATCATTATGGGACACGAGCAGTTATTGGGAACTCTAATTTTGGAAAATATACAACACATTACATTAAACAATTCTGAAATACCATTTTGTAATACAGAAAAGAATCCTGGAGTTTATATGGATCAAAATTTAAACTGGAAGATGCAAATTCAAATGTATGTAGAAAAGTATTTTCAAAAGGCTATCCTTTAAAATGTATAAATGACTTTCTACTGACTTCAATTAAGAAAATATTAATACAAATGCTTGTGATACCTCATTTTGACTATTGTGACTCTCTTTTTACTAATCTAACTGAAAATTTGACTCTAAGAGTTCAACGGGCTCAGAATATGCGTGTATGCTTTGTATGCAATCTCCGCCAGTTTGAACATGTTGCACCATCACTCAAAACACTTACATAGCTCCAGCTTAGGGATGGAAGAAAATTGCATTCTTTATCATTTCTCTATCAACTTTGTCATTCTCGCATTCCAAACTATCTAAATGTTCGCTTCAAATATTTTTCTGATTGTCATAATTGAGAAACTTGCTCCCAAAACTCTTTCCTTCTTGCCATGCCTGCTCATCATACAATCTTCTATTCATCATCATTTACAATAGATTTGGCTTGTCTTTGGAATTCCCTACCTGAAGGCATAAGAGACTGCTGAAATGTTATACTGTTCAAGCAGAAAATTAGGACATACATTTATAATCAAACCTAATCTGCTGCAGCATTAATATGATAAATACACCACTACTTTCGTTTATTGTTATTAATATTTTATGTGCTGGCAAGCAATATGAATTTCAATTGTGAATATGACATGTATTTCCACCTACATGAATATTTCACTTAAAATAATTTTGTTTACAGTTGTTTTTATTTTCATTTCAGTATACTTGTTGCACCTTTTTATATACGCTTTTATTAAGTTTTGTAGAATTGTACTTTTGTTCTCTATTCCTTTATTTATTGTATCATTGCTGTGTTGAATTTAATGTATTACATGGTAGAGTGGAAGAGAAGGCCTTAATGCCTTATGGCCTTAACTCCAACCAGGATAAATAAATAAATAAATAACTACCAATACCTGTGTTTTTCCTATTTTGTCAAATAGGAAACATCCATTTTCTTTCATAAGTAGGAAATAACAAAAAATACAACCACCACAAGTCTGTAAAAGTCTTCCCTCTTCATTTTCCAACAGCATGACTTGAACATTTGAGCTTGTGACATGACAGTGAATACAACCAGCTACTCTAAAGTGCTATACAATATGACCATGTGATCAACAGGTGTACCGAATGAACATGCACACATTTCAGAATGCAAATTTTAAGAACAGAATGAAATCAGCATTTTTGACGTTCCATGTGAGGGTAATAAGGATATTTTTTATAGTGTTTAATTCCTGCTTTTACTACATAGGCACTGCAGGTGATGATGCTGATGATACATAGAATGAAGATGAACACCGGTAGAAAGCGATGGCAGGGAACATGGAGAAAACCTGCCCCTGTACCACTTTGTCACCATGAATCCCATATAAGGCCACCTGAGAGCTTAGTGAGAGGCGAGTGTAATATAGGACATGAATCTTCCTCCTTGAATATGGGAAATCCTGTTTAATACAGGATGTCTGGCAAGTCTACTAGCCATGTTTGAAAATGTGAAGTGTGATCAAAAAGTTTTCAGAATGAGGCCATAAACATAGCAAACACTATGATTTGTTTATTCTACACTGTCATCCTCAAAGTAGTCTCCTTGGGAGTTGATGTCCCAGCACTTTGCCACCATTGGAAGCACCTCTAGAAGTCATCTTCTTTAAACATGTTCAGAGCCTTCAGCGATTCATGGTGGATAACATCAATGTCCTCAAAGCTGCATTTTAAGTCATTTCCATCGTGATGAGTGTTGCTTTGTTTCTGGGTCATCCCATAAATCCATGTTTCATCACCAATAGTAACTCTCTGCAAAAACTGTGGGTCGTTTTGAAGCTGTTCTTTGAGATCTGTGCAGGCAATCACATGGTTTTCCTTTTGGTCATTTGAAAGGAGGTGGAGCATGACCTTTGCAACAATTTTTATGTCCAAAGTGTCTTTTAAAATGCTTTGGAGAGTCCTAATGAGTCAGAAAGTTCTCTTACTGTAATATGCTTACCATTTAATACCATTTCTTTCACCTGATAGATGCTTTCATCAGCTTTACTGGAACAGGGTCGCCCCTAACAATCTGCATCTTTAACTGATGTCATAACACTTTCAAATTTTGAAAATCAGTGAAATGCTTGAGCTTTGCCCATTACTTCCTCCCCATAAGCTGTTCTTAGGTTTCTGTTACAGTTTTACTGAGCTTAAAGCAACATTGTAATTTATAAGCTGAAACCTTTGCTATACAGAAAAATTGCAGGAGGTGCAAAACACACATTTACTTTACAATGTCATAACTCTACTACAAGATTGTAGAAAGTCACAAGAACTCTCAGTTTTATCAGGAAGGAATGCAGTATGTACAACTTGTAGCAATATCATTGTGAAACCATTTTTGAGTAGACCTTGTAAATGGGACATATGCTTTGATATCTATCTACAGAGAATTAATTGATTGTTTATAATAACAAAGCAAATAATTATAAAAAAACTGATAAATAATACTCCTAATATTGAATGTTTGTTAGGGGTTTTTTTTTTTTTTTTTTTTTTTTTTTTTAAATAAAATTCATCTGGTAACCTACATCAGGAAAAGATTCCTTGCAGACTTACCTTGTTGTCTACATGAATAAGAGCAGTGTTTGCAAGAAAACGGTTTGTCCTGAGTGTGTATTCTCAGATGGCTCTTCATGCTAGATGTGCTTATACAAGTGTACGCACAAACACCACATTTTAGTACCTCTTCTGCAACAAAGAATGCATTATGTAAAAATTTATGAATTTCTTAGAACTTTCCAGCAGTACAGTATTGCAAAGACTTAAAAGAATGTAAAAGCTTGCCTGCATGTATTTTTTCATGTTCCTTAGCTGCTCTCTTTGAAGTAGAAACATGGGAGCAGCTGTTACAGGGTATGGACCTTAATTCTATATGATTCAGTCGTACATGAACCCGAAGATTTGCTGTAAAGAAATATAGGAAGAATGTCATACTAACTCAAATCACATAGGCTTGCAAATCTAAATCTAACAGCCACAAAACTTTTCTCAAAACTTATACTTATTCATGTAGTTTTGCAACAATATGGCTGCAGAAAGATTTTTGTTACTAACAGAGAGGAGACCCTTTAATTCCTTTAATAAATAATAATTAATTGAAGGATTAAAGGAACCGACCTGGACAAAAGCCTAATGTCCGATCCCTCACCTTCATGCAGTGCAGCTGTTAGTAATCACATATCAATTTTTTTATAATAGAAAGGAGATCCTTTAATTGCTTCTATAATTTGAAGACTTAAAAGGAACCGATCTAAACAAAATTATGTGATGAATTAAAGGGAAGGGCTGCTCACCAATATGCACTGGTCAGCTTGGTGAGTTATTGACCTGGACTGATATTTCTTCCTTTTCACTTATCAAATCCCCTCTTTTACCTTTCCTATCCAGTCTTGCTTGACTCAACTCTTGTTTTCTTTGACCCTGATGGTATTAGAGTATTTAAGGCCTAGGGGATCATTTCTTTTTCTTTCCTGTCCATACCTTTCTTGTCTTAGGTGATGTAACCGTCATTTATGTGCATAATTTTAAACAGTTACAAAAAGTTGAAAAAATACATTCCAGATAAAGTGATGTCTCATTGGAAAAAGAAACATTCTGGAAGTAAAACAGTCCCCCATTCGGATTTCCGGGCGGGGACCTTTATCCAAGATAAACAAAATATGAATGAAAAATTAAAAATTTTACAATGGAATACAGGAGGTCTATCACAAGCAAAGAAACATGAACTAAGTAAAATTATATATGATCATAATATTGATACATTTACAATTCAAGAAGCAAATTTAACATTAGAACAACTAAAATATTATCAATTTCAAAATTTTAGTATGTACCTACTTCCTAAGGAATGACAAATAAGCAGTGGCATTCTAGTTGGAGTTTGAAAAAATCTTACTTCATTATTAAAGAGATGAACAATACAGATAAAATAGAAACAGTTAAACTAGACATATGGAAAAATAAATCTCACTTCAAAATTGATTCTGTTTATAATCCCACAAACAATACCCCAAATCTTGAAAATATCACAGTAAATTCAAACACAATCATGATTGGAGATTTCAATGCCCATTCAGACTATGGGGATATGACAAACCAAACAATTCTGGAAAGATCATAGAAGACCTACTAAATTCAACAACTACAGAAGTTATTTACCACAAAAAAGATCCACCAACCTTTATCCACTATTCTGGTGCTGGTACCAACCCTGACTTACTTTTAGTATCCTCAGATTTTAACTCGTCAACTTCCAAACAAATCTTAGAAGATCCAGGCTCAGGACACAGAACTATAATTGCCACTATTCAACTTAAAAAGAAAAATTTAACTCCTATAAACCATAAACCTAGATGGAACTTTAAAAAAGCAAACTGGAAAGATTTTACAAATGAATTAGAAACCAAATTTGAAAAACCAGTAAATGAGTCAACAAAATCAGATAAACTAAACAAAGATGTATGTGATACAATTTTGAAAACAGCAAAAAAATACATACCAAGAGGATTTACTAAAAACTACAAACCTTTTTGGAACTCACAACTAGAAAAAATGAAAAAAGAAAGAGACCAGGTTAGAATCACAGCAGAAAAATCTAAAGACCCAAAAGAAGTACAAAATTGGAGAATATTAAGCGCTCAATGCAAAAAAGAAATTACCAACATCAAAAGAGAACATTTTAATAATTTTCTACAAAACATGGACTATAGAAAAGATGCACAAAAAGCATACATAACATTCAAAACAAGAAAGACAATAAAAATACCTTTTATTTATAATAATAAAATAAATACAGATGACAATGAAATAGCTAATAAATTTAATAAAAACTATGCTAATACCTATAAATTATCTCCAAATACCAAAAAACAACAAAAAAATTATAAAGAAAAACATTAAAGAGTACATAAAATTAACAACTAAACTTAAAGATAATATATTTATTCAGGAATTCAATATTAAAGAATTGAACATTGTAATTAATAACTTAAAATTGAAAAAATCTGCAGGACCTGATAATATACATACAGAATTCATCAAACATCTGGGAAAAAAAGCAAAATTAAGACTCCTAAATCTGTATAATTTGTCATGGAATTCAAAAGTACCAGACGAATGGAAGAAACCTATAATAATACCCTTTTTGAAAACAAACAAATTTGCAGAAAAGTTTTAAAGCTATCGTCCAATAGCACTTACCAGCATATTAGCAAAAATCATGGAAAAAATTATTTCCAATCGTTTCTAGAAAAAAATAAGTTAATTTCAACTAAACAAGTAGGATTTAGAAAACACCATTCAACAAATGAACAGATTTTTAAATCTTAGTCAAGACATTAAAAATGCTTAAATAAAAAAGGAGACACTCTAGCAATATTTATTGACTTTCAAGGAGCATATGATTGTATTTGGAGATACAAACTTGATAAACTTAAAATTCTAGGAATCCAAGGCAAATTGTTACATTGCTACCAAATATATTGTAAATTATCAAAATATCAAAAGACATACCGTGGCGTGCCTCAAGGCAGTATTCTTAGTATATAACACTCTTTAATATTTATATCAATGATCTTCCATATCAATTACAAAAAAAAAGAATCAAAAGTCTTAATGTTTGCAGATGATGTAGTCATATGGAATTCTAAACCGAAAAATCAAAATCAACCATTAATAAATATCGCACAACAATCCTTGATGACATTAAAGAATTGGACGTCCAATAATTTAATGAAAATGAATACACAGAAAACAAATTAACAACTATTTACACTAAGGAAGAAACCAATAAATATTTCCCTTCAACTAAATGGAGAAACTCTCACAGAAACACATGAAGCCAAATATTTAGGTATTATTTTTGATACAAAATTAACATGGAAAAAACACATTGATAATATAATAAAAAAAAAAAAACAAGGAAAAAATTGTTGGAGTTATATTGAGTCACACTTATTTACACTTAAAAATCTCCACTTAATATGTTAAAAAACACTGAAACTTAGTTAAGGAAAAAATTACCACTATTAAAAGATTGGCAGGCAAGAAATGGGGAAACACTACACAAACTTTTAAACACCTTTTACAAGATGTATATTAAATCAATATTTAAATATTGTGAAGAGATATTAATAACTGCAAATACAGAAAAACTTAATATTCCTCAAAATTAAATTCTTCGCCTAGTAACTGGAGCTGTTAAAACTACCCCAGTACTTACTCTACAAATTTTAACAAATAATCCAAGACTGGAACTTGACATTGAACAAGCAGCCATCTTACAATATGAAAAATTAATCAAACTACCTTTTAATGACTGGGAAAAAAGAAAACCACAAGTAAACCTAAAAACTCAACAAAGTTTCCTTAATAAAGTCAAAGAAGTCAAACGTAGATTAAAACTTCCTTAGTTAAAAGAAAACATACAAACAAATATTAACCCATTAGAACTATTTGATATTGAACACTACCTACACTTAGCTGAAGAATTTACAAAATCTGAAATCTCTTCGGGTGTTCTGAAGCAAATGACACTAGAAATAATAAATTTAAGATACCCTACCAATGAATGGCTACATGTTTATACTGATGTTTCTAGCTTACCAAATAACAGTGGTACTGGTGTAGGTGCAATATGCCCTCTCTTCTCTTTCTACAATAGATTAAGTTTAAATACTACAAATTTTGATGGAGAGATTTTGGCAATACTTCAGAGCTTACAAAATCTACTATATCATATATATAAATTTGAAAAAGTTGTACTATTATCTGACACTAAAGCAGCTATTATATCCATAACATCTAATGTAACACCTAATACCTTAAATATTGCAGAATGCCGCAAAATCATAAAACAACTAATGAATTTAAATAAAATATTAATACTTCAATGGATACCAGCACATTGCAGAATACAGGGTAATGAAACACCTAACTTTATAGCTAAGAAAGGTAGTAAAATTACATCAAATTCATCTGATCCAATAAGTTATTACTATCAAAAGAATCATTATATCAACATATAACAAAATTAAAGATAATGTATTACAAACAAAAGGAAAACCATGGGAAAATTTATGTAATAACACGACCAGAATCACTACATTACCAAGAAAATCCTCTGTAGCAACTTTTAGACCTCTAACAAACCACGAGTGACTCAATAAATATTTATTCAGGATTGGTATAGTGAGATCTCCTCTGTGTCCTTTATGTACACTTAAAGAAGATATGGATGGAAACCATCTACTGCACTGCCCAATCTTGAGTCGACATGATAATATGACATCAAAATACTGGAATGCAAGAGAGCGAATGGCTTCACTGCCAACTGCTCAACATTAGATACCAACCAACCAACCAACCATGGTTTTAGAATACTTAGTCCATTGATGTCTTACTTAAATACCCTCAAGGATACCTCAGAAATCTGATTTAAATCTCAGTACTATGTATACTGTAAAGTTAAAAATCTGATAGATTCCGTTCACATAACTTTCCTACCAGTTCTGCAAACTATACTTATAAAAGAATTCCTTTAACTACAGGATGCTAATCAAGGTAAACATTAGCAGAAATTGTCTTATTACTTTAAAGTAGAAGGAAAATAAGGGAGAACGTTAGGCTACAGCTATAGTCAAATCTTTTAAAAATGGGTCACTGAAATACAATTGAAATTTGGTTCCCTATGCAAGGCCAGAAGTAAAATAAAAGACATATGAAATGAATGACTACATTCCCATTTGAGAAAAGTTATGTAATTTCAAATTGAAACCAATGAGTTCATACCCCATCTCTTTTCTAATACCCAATAATTCAACAAAAATCCTCTTTTTGAGTGCTCTAATTATTAACCTTGCAGAAAAAATGTATGTGACATAAATTGTGTGTTTTAACGAGATCTACATTTTTTGTGCAGTATCTCTTTTGTCTATCTCTTACAGTTTACCAATAATGCAAAAGTCATCTGAAATGAGAAGCTATACCCAGAAAATTCAAGATATACATTTTATTTGTCATGTAAATATCTTTAATATATGATACTTTGATAAAAGTTGTTAGAGCCATTTTTGAAAAAAAAATCAAAATTATCACAATTTTTTCCATGTAAAGCGTAGTTAGGGGTGGTAGGATTTACTTGAAACTTTTGGATTGCATCCTTGTATGCTGAACTTTATTATACAGTTTGGTATTTAATCAAAATTTCATTTTTAAGTTACATGCATACACGCGTGCATGTCACACACACAAAATCTTTTTCTAAAAATGTATTGTTTTTTGGATTCAGGAAAAGCTAAAACGTTTATTTCCAGTTAATTACTGGCATTAAGTTTTGGGAGGAATGCAATACCCTCTCTACATATATACTAGGTACTAAGTAGAGAAAGTAAAATGTCATATAAAATCAACCACTATAATTTCTTTCCTGAAATTGTGCATTCATGATTTTGATTTTTATGTAGTCAAAACCACTGAAGCACAGAAACTGAAACTTATAAGAGATGCTTTATAAAGAGGCAATGACCTAGTTTCTTTCACATTGCTTTTTTGGCTCATTGTTCATTTTGGATTTGCATTTTGCTCAAAAATTAATATAAATTCACACATATAAAATATTTCATGGATTAATATTGGGTAGAAATCCAACAATGGGTCAAATGTTGTAATATTATCAGATCACTACGATTGGATGAAAATATTTAAAATTGTATCACATTCATTCTCAAAATGTTCAGAGTGACCCATATACTCCTAACTTAAAAGCTATTTTCCATGTACGGCCAGATTTTATAAACAGGGTTTTCTTATGGGTGACTATATAGTTTTTTATTTTAAATTTATTGACTACTTAATGGTCAAAGTTGGAAAAATTATTGGTTCAAAATATATAATAAATATGTGAAAAATAGCAAAATAACACAACTTTACTTTGATTTAGGATTTTAAGGCAAATATTACACTGAATTAGGTATTTTAAAATAAGTATTATGAAATTAGGCCTTAACATTCAGTTTAGGGCATTTTAAGGCACTATAAAGCTATACAAATTACTTTCAATCACCACGAGACATAAATATTAATAATTATTTTTGTACTCTCCTGAAGGAACAAGATAAGCATTTTCCCTAACATCTGATGTCTCCTCATAACACTGCATAATTACTCTATCACCAGCTAAACATAGTACACCGATAAATTTCGCAAAGTAATATGTATTCCCAACACTAATTGTGAATTCCTATAAAAAAGTGAGGAACAAAATGAAATAACTTACATTTTATTGCACATCTGTAGTCACAAAAACCACATGCAAAAGGCTTCTCTCCAGTGTGCATTCTAAAATGACGTTTGAGATCTGAACTTGTTTTGAATGCTGAGGTGCATGCCTCATAAGGACACACAAATGGACTGTCACCTGTAAATGAGAAAGGAATTAAAATCAAAATCCATTTATGGATAAATTATATGCAGATGAGAGTCAGTAATGATAACTCTACAAATTGTTTAAGCTGACAACCTTTCTGCATTGATTTGATTTCAGTCAGTATCTCAAAGCTAAAACAATAATAGCAATGGTTATGTGAATGATGTAGTATTTCAAAATATTTAAAAGGTGATGTATAATACATTTCTTATCCATCCAGGTAAACCATTGGTAAAAAAAAAAAAAAAAAACATTTATATGTATTAAAAACAAACTTCTTGATTTTGAGAAGCTTATCGGACTCTCACTCTCATAACTCCTGCTCCTCTTTCTCCTTTTTATCTTCTTTATCAACAAAAAAAAAAAAAAAAGGACATTGTAACAAATACACTATGTCTATACTTAGTACTGATTGTTGCACAATGTGCAGGACCAACATGAGTAGTGAAGGTTGAATAGGAAGCCTACAGTTCAAATTCCACCAGGACCATTCTCACTGACTGAGATTTTTTCCAGGTTTTCCTCACTTACTATCAAATACCAGGAAAGTACCCTAAATTGGAATGTTTTCTTCCCAAATTTACTAATTTATAATTATTATTTAATTTCATATAATCACCAGTATACACTACTTGTGTTATATGTAGTAAGAATGGGCATCAAACACCATTAATACAGCATGCAGTTGTAAGAGTTTAAAGTTTTTAGTGTACATTACTGTATTGCCAAGCAGTTATATTACATTTACAGTCTAACAATAGTAACTCCTTGTTTCCTTGGCTTGTACAGGTTTTTATCCACAATAACAGTTTGCAATGTTTGCTAGTAGTGGCAGTGGCAGTGGCAGTAGTCTGAGCTTGCCCTTAGTATTCAGCAACAATTTGGAATACATTTGGATTATGTCATGAGGGAATAAGACAAGCATTTTTTTAAAAATAGCTGTCAACTTCAATTCACTTTTCTTAGGTCTCTAGGATGTTATAGAATGAAACTATGCCTTTCCTATATAAAGCTGTCACACACTATATGGGAATACAATAGCTCATTTTCAAATGTTGTGGGCAAAGGATAGTTTAGTAAAAAAACTCGTAAGTTTTTCATATCGAGTTATATCTTAAAAATACATTATATAGATACTTAATTATTATATTCCACCTCTCCCTTTGAGGTGCTAATCTTATAGTACGTAAAATAGAATTCACAAATGCATAATCTTTATAGATGTCTCATCTTGATTTGAAGGAAAATAAAATGCAATATAGCATACAGAAAGGTAATATCAGTATTTAAACTAATCACAAGGTTTCACTGTTTGAGAAAGAATTTGTGTTGAACTGGTAATCTTCAATGAATGAGTTGTTATTTGTGTCAACAACTGTACAAATAAATGCAAAGCACTTGAAATCATGTCCCTTTTTTTTTTCAAAACCTACATTTAACCCATTGGTATATCACACAATATTTAAAATTTACATATTAACAGAATATATAAAAAGCCTGTTTATTTACATTGTCTTTTTTTTTATAGTGTTTAATGCCCACTTTTACTGCATAGGCACTGCAGGCAATGATGATGATACATGGAATGAAGATGCAGCACCAATGGAATGCGATGGAGGGGGGAACTGGAGAAAACCCACCCCTGTGCGGCTTTGTCTACCACAAATCCCACATACGGTCACCTGGGAGGGAACCAGGGTGTATGTATATACATTTATAACATTTATAAACAATAGAGTTGTTAGAAAATAAATGATCTTCTGAGCTTCTTCTATTGGAACTTCCTTTTCCAGACTTTTGTAAGAACATCAAACATAATCAATGGAGTGATCTTCCTGGTGGCAACAGATGCAGACTTGGTTTTATATGTGAGGACCAAGTCGACCAAGTGGGCAGTACTCACTCCCAATTGGTTCTCAAATTGTTCTGCTCTTCTCTGATTGATTTGGTTGCTGAGTGGGCTGGATTGGAATAAGGAGTGCTTTCAGTTCAGTACTAAAGTTGGTGTTTATTGTCACCAAGGCAGTTGGTGGTATATCATCTTGGATTTGTCTCTGGTCGGGTTTTCTGCACGCATTACTTAATGCTGGATACCAAGTTCCATTTATATGTCTGATTTCTTTATTCCTGTAGAAATTGTCCTTATGCTTGTGAATTTTATAGCTTTGCGACTACTGATTTTTCAGGTGCTGTCACAGACGACAGCATCGTGGGACAGACAGAAAAATTTAGCAGTTGAAGATATACTGTACTAGCACAGAGAACACATTATCAATATGCTGATACGGAGTCCATTCTGTCTTCTGTTGTCATATCACACCTGCCTTAGTCACAAAGCTACAGAAATTTATAAACATAAGGAATTTCAACAGGAAGAAGAAACTAAATGCTGAAATAGAGCTTGGTATCCAGCATTAAGTAATACATGCAGGAAGCCTGACTGGAAACAAATCTAGGTTCATGCCCTTGGACTGCAATTGAAAGCCTTCCTCATTCCAGTCCAGCCAACACAGCAACCAAGCTAATCAGAGAAGAGCAGAACAATTTGCAGACCAATAGGGAGCAAGTGCCATCCACTCGGTCGACTCGGTCCACACGTATAAAGACCATGAAACTGAAGGACTCTATGTCAGTCATTCCCAACAAGATCAAACTTATCACTCCATTGATGATGTCTGATGCAACTTCAGACGAAACATCTGGAAGAGGAAGTTTCAGTAGACCATGACCTACAAACCTGGAAGATCATTTATTTTCTGACACCAGCCATGAAAGTTTACATAGCTCTATAATAGAGTTGTTCTATTTCTGATGGTTTGATGCAAATTGCACAACTGAATCTGGGTCTGAGTTTTATTAGCATCTTCCATCTGCCTACACTATTTGCACGAAGAATATTTGAGTGTAGTAATGTGCTGGACAGTTTAGCTCTGATGAATTGCTGATTGTTTGTATCAGCTGGTTCACAGAGTTTAGGGAGTTTCTAGCTAGATAACTATAACCCTTGGCAACGTAAATATATAACACTGAACTGTCCTGTCCTTTTAAGGCAAAGGATCCGTGAAAATCTAAAAATTCAGTTTTCTTCTCATTGCTCTGACTTTTTTACCATATACTCAGAACATATAGTACACACAAAAATTTAACAATTATGTTTAAGTAATATTAAGACAATTTTTAATCATAATTAATCATTTTTTGACATTATACAATGAAACACTCCCAGACTTTTAATAACATTAAAATATAAAGAAATTGTTGTGCAAGCATTTTTTTAATTTTTATTAGTTTAAGAGAAAAATTATGGTTGAAAAGATGTTGAGTTTTTCAAAATTTTCAATTTGAGTTATGGAAAATAATTAATTTCAACTGAACAATTTCATTTCTAGTAACTATTGGAACATTTTCAAAACCATAGTACCTAAAGCTCTCCTGAAAACTTCAAGCTAATAAGTTGGTCTAACAGTAGTTTGAAAAGTGAAAAACACTAAAAAAAAAAAAAAAAGGAATTGAGTAAAATGAAGTTGAAAGTTTAACATGGTGTGTTTTACATAAATGATACCAACTAGTTAAATTAAGTTTTGACTTAAAGTTATAATATGAAAAGCCCAGTATGAAAGTACAAATTACGAGTTATGGAAAACAATTAATTTCAACTGAGCAATTTCATTTCTATTAACTATTGGAACATTTTCAAAACCATAGTACGTAAAGCTCTCCCGAAAACTTCAAGCTAATAAGTTGGTCTAACGGATGTTTGAAAATTGAAAAATACTGAAAAAAAGGAATTGAGTAAAATGAAGTTGAAGATTTAACATGGTGTTTTACATAAATGATACCAACTAATTAAGTTAATTTTTTGTCTTAAAGTTATCATATGAAAAGCCCAATTGTGCAGTATGAAAGTACAAATTACGAGTAGGTATAAAAAATAAACTTCAAATATAAAAAAATGTTGAAATTTTACCAAATTTCATAAATGCTAATGTAGTTCTGATTGTTTAATGAATTCTGTTCTCATTTATGCAGTTCTTTGGGCTCTGCTGTTGAGTGTATTAGCATTTCTAATCATAGGGCCATATGCATCATAGGTGAGCATAATTAATGTACAATGGTTATATTGGGTCATATATCCCAATAATAGAATGTGGAATAGTTCAATTCAACTTTATGGTAATGTAATCCAGATATTTAAAGATAAAACAATAAAAATTATCCACGAAACTATCTATAAATTCCTTTACCCAGAATATAGAATAAAAAAAAAACTTGCACTGTGAATAAAATTTATAAAGGAACTATACAATGCTGAATAAATGTTATATAGATCCTAAGAATCAAGAGCTAGGATTAATGTAACTTATGTATGAGACTGACTTATTCAAATACATTGACAGAAATGCTTTTGACCTTTTAATACATTTTATTAACCTCTGACATATTCTCCCCTTTCTTGGCATCATGGCATAATGTAAGTAATAATTATATAAGTAAAAAGAGGGGATCCTGACAGCATATTACTAAAATGCCTTGTTTTAGAAAGACAATTACAACTTAGAAACATTTTAAGGAAACTTGCTATGCAACTATGTATATTTAGTCATAATTCAAGTGTTGTCTGAAATAGCCATTTTGATAATTTTAAATTGAAGTACTTAGGAAGTGAAGCTTATAATAATTTATACTTTTTTTAGTTGAATTTTTCACACAACTTCCCTTATATGTGCTTTAACATCAGACATGTTTCAAGAACCATTACTCCCATCTCCAGCTGAAGGTGTTGGAAGAGCTATAAAGACAGTGGTATCTGTTGGGTTGAAGTTTGAAGTAGGCATGATGAATCTGCTGAATCTGTCCAATGACATGATTTCAAAATCATAATCTGGTATCTATATTTGGCAATGTAGATTTTCCTCAAGTAGTTGGTCCTAGTGAATGGCTGCCATGTTTTATGGGAGTAGTATTTGTATCTATTTTATGAACTGAAGTGCCAGAAATGTGTGGAAACTGCAGACATTTTATCTGTTTTTATTTTATAGGACAAAAACGATCACTGGTACAGGTTTTGGGGTTCCTTTTTGTAGCTATGTGATATACGTCCTTTGGGTGGTGTAATTAAAAGATTCTTCAGACTGTGTTTATTCTTAGGGGTTAGAGGGATGATGTGTTTCTTAAAAAGTGTGAAGCCAGAGTTTCCAGGGTAGTAGAGTTATTTATCTTTTAATGATTTTTGTACTTGTTGACTTTTTTGTCAAATATCTGTGAATTGAAGCCACTGAGAGCCATACTGATATATTGATATTCTTTATTGTATTCTTTTTCCATTGGTAGGTTGATCAGATGGTGAACAAAACTGTGAATACTGCATGCTACTGGTTTACAGTTACAGCTAGAGTCGGTTATTGTGTCTTTTGAGGCCTACATCTAAAAATGGAAGGCAATCATCCTCTTCTATTTATGTTGCGGCTCTGTATATTTAACAAAGTTATGACCTTTTGAGCTAGTGTCTTGAGAGTTCTCATCACTTCCGCACCTACTATATATAAATATTCGAGAGGCCATCAGGAGCTGAAAAGTTCAATGCCATGGACACTATTTGAACAACTGATATTGAGCTACCTGTCCCAACACTTTACTCCTAAGTCATCTGATGAGATATCTAAACATGCATTAAACCTTAATCTGATTATACGACAAATCTCCAAGGTGAACCCTATATGTCCAAAATAGTATACTTTAAAGGCAATTTGAAATATAGCAAGTACTTTTAGTTGTCCATGCAATCAGTACCCATACTATTATCATGCAAGTCATTTAAAACTCCATCATAAATAATCATAATACACACAACGGTTTTCATGGTGCTTTACACCACTTCTCAAAAGCACTATTGCCAGGTATGCTGACTCTCTCATTTTATAGTTGTTTCTGTTTAAAGAACAAATAGTTAACAGATTGCAAGTTGCTGTTCTTGTGGTGACCAATAAATTAAAGACAAAGTAAATCTATAGATCCGATAAACATGGAATATAATTTTTTTCTAATGCAGCGTCAGTTTTTAAAATGAAATGAGTCTGTTCCATCACACTCATAGATTAAAGTCCATAAGAAGTAATAATAAGAAAAACTATATATATAAAAACACTGGGCACTTCATAAATATTCATAATTCACTTAACCTGTGTGTGTTCTCAGATGTACTGTCAATTGTGATGAATCCCTTGACTTATAAGGACATATCTGGCACCTAAAACAAATTCAAAATGTTAGTTAATTCTTGGATTGACCTTATTCAGCTTCTCACCTAACTTAGATATTGTATATTGTAAATAATGTACATATAAAACATTAATAAAAGTGCAATTGAATTAAACTATTATAAGTGGTGTGAAGTTATATAATAGATTGCTAAGAACCATAAAAGACAAGAATAGTGTGCCTTTCAAAAATGAATTAAAGAGGCATCTAATAAGCAAATGTTTATATAAATTCACATCAAATTTTTACATGAATCATATATAGTTCTGACTATAAATAATTTATAAGACCAAACATGTTTGATTCGAATCACTCCCATTACCACTACAGCTTTTATTAGTGCTAGTATTATTAATTATTAGTATTATTAAAATTAGTGTTGTTGTTGATATTATTATTATTATTATTTGAAGTGTTTACCAACACAATTTTTACTTTATTTTCCATGCACCTACTTAGTAGGAGGGAAGGTATGGCATTTTACTTAAAAATCTGATATCTAGATTCACTGGAAATGCAGGCTTTGAGACCCCCCTGAATAAAAAAAGAAAACTGCAGTTTTAGAAAGGTCAGTGTGTCTAATTTGGTATTTAGTTCAGCATCTTCCCAAACTGCACTTTACATAGAACATTTTTCAAATTGTTTTATTTTCTCAAAAATGACTAGCAATTTTGACTAAAACATCATAGATTTTATATATTTATATGCAAACTAAAAGCATAACTTGAGCTTTGTGGGAAATGCCTGTGAAATAAACTTCATTCAGAAGGATTCTTGTGTAATTTTGTTAACTGGTAAACATTAAAAAAATAGAAAAGTGTACAATTAGCTTTAAATAATTGTTATTGTGATATCAGTCATTACCAAATGTACAAAATGATGTCCAAGTGATTCAATTGTCCAGTTGTAAGTTGTTTTTTTTTTTCTCTCACTTATTTCTCTTAAGAGTAGAGAATTTTAAAGCCATAGCAAGCTATTTTAAACATCTGACTATCAATTTGGTTTCCTCTATCCCTCTTAATCTACAACAAAATATGTAATAAAACTATAACTGCACATGTTTATCTTGTGAAACAGATAGAAAAAAAATCTGATGTGTTCCATTCACATAGCTTGCTCTATATCTCCATAACAAATTATTTTTAAAAAGCTTATTCTTCATTCTACTTCTTGATAATTGAGATAAACATTAGCAGAAATTGTCCTTATTACTTGGTTCCTTTAAGTAGAAGGGAAAAATATCTAATGTATTCCATTCACATTATGTCCTCTAGCTGTTCGGGAAACAAACCTTTTATTCAAAACATTAATCTGTTTTCTAGATCATGCTAATGAAGATAAACATAAGCTGAGTTATTCTTAATACTAGCTTCTTGTATGTAGAAAAGATATAAAAAAAATGCACAGGCTAAAGCAATAGTCTCGTTCTTTAAAAGCCGTCACTATGTGAAACAATTGAAATTCCAATCTCTTTGCTTGCTAGGAATAGAGAAATGAGAAGAAAGATGTCTTCCCATTGGAGAAAAGTTTAAGTGTCTAAAGTTGAAACCTATAATCCAGAATATCTGAAAGTGGTTAACTCCACACAAAAAAATGTAAAGACGTAAATTGTTTGTTTTGAGATTTATATTTTTTATGTACTAAGTTTGTATATCTTTTACAAATATTAACAGAAGCACTATTTTAACAGTAAAATATTTATCATCTTGGAGTTATGCTGAGTCACACTTATTTACTCACCTCCACTTAATTGAAAAACATTGAAATATTTTCAAGAACATTCATCCTTGTCTTCAACAACTGCTGAACATGTTTACAACACAGGTCTTGAGGTGCTGCACCCCCTCCCAGATTCAACAACAAAAAAGCAAAATGCATTCACGGAAGCTCATGATGATCATATTTTCTTACTGTGATGGAATGATTTACCAGCCTACAGTTTCCCCTCATATTACTGTTATGGCAGCTTACTACTGTCAATACTCGCTAAACTGAGGTAGCAGATAGCAAAGAAATTACCATAACTTGAGGCTGCTTGGAGACTTAATCATGACAATGCAAAGCCTCACATCATGAAACAAGCAATGAAGCTTTTGGTTAAATTCAATATTATCTGTGCACTGCATCTATTTTACAGCCCTGATCTCACTGCCTGTCTCATTTTGTATTCCAATTATTAAAGGCAAAGATTCAAAGCATTTGATTTCTGAACTATGAAGCAGTACTCAAGAGGAGTGAGCGATTCTCAAGTACCTGACAAAGTATGGACTGTATCGTGGGTTTGAGGAGTAGCAGAAACGGCATTCACATAGGAGACTTTTTGAGCAAGTAAATATTGAAATAAATAACAAATATCTGTAAAAAAAATTAGTTTCAGTCTTTACTAACCAGACCTCAAAATATTTGATATCAAGCTAGATTCCTGGTTTATATGTTTACAGCTCAGGTTTGTTTAATAAATTCCGAAGTTATTAAAATTTGTTGTTTTGCAAAGTGTATATCACTCATGCTTCACTTCTTGTAGATTATTCGACATACTTCCTGAACCCTCAATAGTGCTTTCAGTTATGATGAGACTGATGTTAGATCCAGATATCTTACTGTTATACATCTTACCTCAATTTACTGAAATTTTGATGAACTCTGGTTCTTTTCTTGCGGATATTTTGTAATATAGATTTTTTCCAATATCTAATTCTCTTGGTCTAGAAACTGGTTTTGACTCTTCTACCTTTTCTTCAAATTCATGATGTTTTGCCCAAAATTGGACTGCAACTGTTGATTAAACAACAGAGATATCTGAAATGCTCTATTAATGTGACATGAATGCTCTTTTTTTTTTTTTTTTTTTTTTTTTTTCACCTTTAGTCGCCCTCCGTGGTGTAATGGTTACCATGCTAACTTCATATAACCAAGGTCGCGGATTCGAACCCGGCGGAGGACGATGGATTTTTTCGGGCATAAAAATCCTTAGCATGGCTTCCTTCGGAAGGGAAGTAAAGCAGTGGGTCCCGTGTCGTAGATTTACAGCACGTAAAAGAACCTCAAGCCTGATAAGAGAGGCCTCTGAGCAAAATTAAGCGATCTTTCACGCCCAGAATAGAATGGGACGCTGAGAACCAAAGCAGTTAAAGAGCGTCCATAAATAACACTCCATTTTTTTTTTTCACCTTGTGTAAACTTTTTCTTAATCTTTGTACTTTGTGCATAATATATCTGATTTGTTCTGTCAGTATCTTGTCTATTCTGTTGCATAGTTCGTTTCTGGGTAGAATGTAATATTCTTATATTTAAAAATATTTTTAAATTTTTTTTATCCACAAATGAGATAAAACTTCTGAATCTCATATTTTCTCTATTACTTGATGAAAGCATTGTAACCAGTTTTACTATTATTATATTCCAATTACAATTTTTTTTTTGCTTTCTCTACACGTACTATGTACATAGTGTATAGAGAAGAAAATTCAATACTGAGATTTCACTGAAAATACATGTTTTGAGACCCTCTGAATCCAAAAAAAGATTTTGTAGAAACGTCCGTGTGTGATGTTTGTGTATGTGTTTTGTGTTTGGTTGGGCAGCATAGCTCAAAAACAAAAAGTAGGTTAAATACCAAACATGGTATTTAAGTTTAGTATCTCCGAAGGATATGACACAAAGATTTTCAACAAAAGTTTAATTTTCTCAAAAATGGCTCTAACGATATTGATTTAAATATTGCATATTAAGCATATTCACATGACAAATAAAACATATATCTTGAATTTTCTGGGAATAACCTCTGAAGACCTCTTTATTCTGGATGAATTTTGCTGAATTTTGTGTAATTATTAAACTGTAAGAGATAGACAAAAACTTACTACACTAAAAAATGTAGATCTCGTTAAAACACACAACTTATGTCATATACTTTTTTTTGGTAGAGCTGATCTCTTCCAAGATAATCCTTGTTATTCGTTTCAGCTTTAAAACACTTAAACTTTACCCATACAGGAATTTGTCAACTTCTGGCCATATGCAGAAAGGAATTTCTATTGCATAACAATCAGTTTTTAAAAGATCTTCTTGAATAGCATGAAGTAGACAGAAAAATAATCTTTTTAACAATAATTTGTTACAGAGATGTAGAGAAGGTCATGTGAATGGAACACATCAGATCTATTTTTTTCAATTATATTATCTTTTACTGTAATTAATTTTTTTTTTTTAAACTGGTTGAATGTTGACCATCTTATGGGATTTTGTTATGAACATGACTATCACAAAACATTCATATAAACATCATTAAGAAGTCCAGAGCTAGGATGTAAGAGAACACAAAATCGTTTTATACACAGGATATGTATGCAGCTGTCAAACAGATTTCAATTAGTGTTAATTATTTTTACCACACAAGCCGTGTGTAGGACATGAGTTGGCATGAAATTTTTCAATCTGACTCTACCTATCCAGCTTTCAATTACTAAGTTTCATCCATACTACAAAATAACTTCGGTAATAGACAGTTCTTATCAGATACACGTACTTAACATTTACTTACTTGTATGGTCTCTCATCATTATGAATACGCATATGCTTGCGCAAACTGCCACTGTCAATTGTGGCATAACCACAGATATCACAACGATGTGGTTTTATACCAGAATGTATGCGAAGATGCATCTGCAGTTTGTCTCCTCGGCTGAAAGACCGCTGACATGCTTCACAGTGAAACGGACGCTCTCCTGAAATTCAGATACATTAAAATTTACATGTCTATATAAAGCCTTTTAAGATATTGATATATTATACATTAAGATTTCTGCATCTAAATGCAAGCAACTTATATAAAATTAAAGCTTTTGAAAATTATGTAACTATACCAAACTTCGCAAAACTCCTTTATGCTATGTAATCTATGCTCTGGTTTATAATATTTCTGTAACTTTATTGATAACAAACTGGTTCCTCAATATTGCATGGCAGCTCTTTAAACTCAAATGACAAATAATTAACTTAATTGCCCCTTCATGTTTAACAAACGTCTTGTATAATGATCCTCTCCTTTACCTCTTATTATAATAATTGTAATTTTGTATAGACCTGGCTATTCTTAATAACAGATAAAGAATCCCCTGATATTCATGCAAAAAAATTTGCAATGTCTGACTTCTTCAACCTCCCTACATTCGACAGCCTTCCAGGTATTAGAAATTATGCACAACCAAAGTATCCATTGCCTTTGGAACAGTCATTAATCAGAATAGCCAAGTAACTTGTTACATAATTACAGTAGGTGAATTTCAAACCTCTGTACCTTCTCTTTAGTCCTGTAGTTAGTTAATAACATAAAGAATACACAATTTTCACATAACACAAAAACCTTTTAACATATACAGTGAAGCTGTTGAATACAAGATTTTGCAGTCCCAGGCCATCAAGTTAACCTCTTTGGGAAATACATATTATCTGGCCTACATATTTTAGCATTATAAAGAGATTCAATTTTCTTTTGTTTTGCTGTGTGGCAATGGCTAAATTATGACCATCTAGAAATACATTTCTTGAAATGAACTATCTGCAGCATTTGTTTTCTTTTAAATGCATATTCTGAGGCGTAACAAGTATTTCTAATCCATGGCATCCTCAACTAAATGCAAGGTGTTCTTCACAAGTATGTACTTTTATACTCCAATGTGTTCATATTTTAGTACAAGGGTTTTGTAAATCCTTTTTAATCTTTTACTAATCTATGAGATTAAATAAGATGATGTTTTCTAACCCCATATCCATCAGAAAGACTATCTTTTCAGTGGCAAAAAAATTATCAAAATCATACACAAATTTTCTCTCTTTGCAAAATTAATATTTATTAAAATGCTAGTAATCATTATGTTTTAATTGTTACTCTATGTCAGAAAAGCAATATTATTGTTAATTTATATAAAATGACTTTAATGGACAGTATGCAAAAAAGGAAAAGAAAGTGGAAGAGAGAGAGAAAAATATATATATATATATATATAGGTATGTTTAAGGATTTTGCTATTACATAAAAAATAATAAATTTTTCCTCATTTAATTAAAATTTCTTTGTAAAATTATTATTTCTAAACCAATTCTCAAGTCAACATATAATTACTTAATGGGCCAAAAAGTGTTGAAATATTATTTCTGCCACAGTACCATGAATTTTATTCAATTTTTGTTTGGTGTTTTTTTTTTCCACTGTTGCATGACACCACTAATATTTTTTCTAATAACAAATGATTTCAAGTACTTCGAGTGATTGTGAACCCCAAATAATAATACAATGAAGAAATCCATTTTCTGCCACTAAATTTAACTGTCTAGTTTGGAAGCAATAACAGTTTTTGTTTTGCAATGGTTCTTGTTGATTAAAAAATGAACATTTCTTCCATTGTTTATGTGTCCCAATCTTGATTTTGATAAGTGACACTTTATTTTTTACTTAGCCCTCTTAATGCTATTTGATATTTTGAAATTTCCACACCTGTATGCTTCCTCATGTGACGCACCAAATCCTTCAAATAGCACGTTGAAAAGCTGCAGCCCTCCACATTGCAATCATGTCTTTTTCTAATTTGTGCTCTTCTGGCAGATGGAGGGCAGGACAATGCTTGTTGATCCTTCCTCAACTCTTTGTCCTGAATTGTCCATGTTTTTTCCTTGATAGTAACCCTACTACTTGCTTCAGACTTTTTTGTCTCTAAATCCTTACTGATTGTTTTTGTCTGTTGAACACTTTCAAGACCAAGTGTTACTGTCTCTTCATTGGGTATTCCAATTGCCTGAAGATCAAGAGGAACTCTCATTTCAGCCATCATCATATCATTATCCATTGTCCCCAAACCCAAGACAGAGTCTGAAAGAACAAAATCAATCATTAACAATCACTTATTCAATCACCTTACATTAACACAACTTAAAATGCAAATATTTTTTATTTCTTTGTCTCATTTTCTGAAGCATAAATAACAGGTATGCTTCGGCTTATAAAAAAATAAAATAATAGTACACTGTTCTGCAAAACTTAGGAACACATCAAAGCTACCTCTGTTCAATCACTTTTCACATAGCATCAAATTTATGGACTTTATACATTCAAATTATGAGCATATTCAGTTAAGTGTTTAAATGAAAAATAAAATGTAATAAATTTTTATTAAAATTATTTTTAATCACTTACTTCATTTCTACATCAAAAACTTAATGGAACACACTTTGATGACCACTGTCACTATCGCAAACAGTTTTTAAATTAAAATCCAATATATGTAGGAGAAACCAAATGAAATATAAACATTGGGACAAATGAATATATGCACAATATGAAATATAAACAAATAGCTAAATCAACATGCATGGAACATTTCTGGAATTCCAGTTAAAAAAAAAGTAAATGACTTCTACAACTCTCCATATAGGAAAATATTTTTATGGATAGGAACAAATATGAGTCATGAATTTAAAAGTTCTCTTGCCAGGCATCATTACCAGGTTTGTCACCGCATCTACCAGCTGTACACATGAGGACGACAAGTTGAAGATGAAAGCGAAAGTTTCTGAAACATATCTTAGTTTTCTAAACAAGTGAAGTATTTTTTTTCTACTCATAGCTTTCAATCTGTCCCTGCTTCACTGTGTCAAGCTTATTTCAACCAAATCATTCAATGTTATTTCATTTTTAACATGGATTGTGTCTATAATTAAAGAACCTAAATCTGACTTCGTTACATAAGATTCCACCATGAAAATTTTGTGTTAAAGCGCATGTTTATCCTGTTTCCAATTTAAAGAAATGTTTAATTTTAGTACTATTAGCTGTTTTCTTTTTTCTGTTTATTATAGTAACAAATAAGACAACTACATTTTAATACAGAAGTTACAGTTTTCTGCATTCACTTAAATTTATTCTTTGTTTCCTACAGTTCTTGGAGATTTCATAGTAATTCTCTTCCTTCTGACGAGTATGGGAGTATGAACATGGGAATGAAGGCAAGTGTAAATCAAAAAAATTGATGTAAAAACTGCAGATGTATTGCATTTGCCACTGTCAGTTAATCCTAAAGTCAAAGCTTATATGACCACAGAAGTTAAAGGAGCCTACACAAATAAAGCAATAAAAACACTAACAAGCAAATATTTTTATGTGTATTTTGAAATAAAACACAAAAAATAGAATTCAGTAATTAACTTAATAATATGCATTTTGCATCTCCAATTTTGCATTTATTTAGTTAATTTTGGTTGCCAATGATTTTTGTGTTGCAATTTGTGGCTTATATTAGCAACATTTTTGCTCTTTGAACTTATGTTCATTTTTCTTTCATTCAGTTTCCTCCTAATCTTTCATTGGACATGCTTCTTTGCATGTATGGCCGTGCTGGCAGATGGCATAGATGGTAAATGAATGCTCAATGGAAAGAATACTCCCCATGGACACTAGAGAGATGTCGTAAAGGGATAGATCATCAAGCTGGCAAATGTTAGCAACTTCTGCACATTTATGTAGCCTGTCTGCCTGTGTTTAAGGACATTTTTTATTCATTGAAATAAATTAAGACTTTTGTGTTTTGATTACTAAAATAATATTATTAAGTAAAATCCAAAATGAGAATGCAATTCCTAATGTAATATAGGCATTAGATAAAAAGTCTCACAGGTACATAGAACACTATAAAAACATTCTGAATAAAGTAATGATTGAAGCAAAGAAGCTAGATAAAAAATTCTGTATAATGCTGAAAGTAAAATTTGAAAGAAAAACAAAAAAACATGAGATATGATAATAGAGACAGTGTAGAGTAAAAAGTTTTAATATATTGGAGACATAAGCTAGCTAAATTCTTCATGCACATAATAAAGTAAGGTTTTAACTTCAAAATATTTCCAAATAAACTAAAACAAATATTAGTTAAAAATCTATATACAGAAGGGCTCATAAAAAATTATAAAACTATTGACCAATGCTCTGGATTTTCAAAAATTATGAAAGGTATGTTTATAGAACAGCTCCAATTTTGTAATTGTAGCACAGTTAAGATTATATTAGGGGAAAAAATAAAGGAAGTAAAGGAAGTGACATAATTAGGGCAATGGACTGAAAGGCTTATGTGACTGTACTGACATAGTGCAAGTGACACCCACACAACTTGTAGTGTTGCCAGCTTGTCTGTCTCTTGTTTTCGACAAAACTAAAATATCTCCATAGGAAAAGGTCAGAGACAAAAAACATAACATACCAAATTTGTTCCAAATACAAAATCTACTAAATTAATGTAACTTCCTTTCCACCCTGTATATGAACATAGTGTACCGCATGGCTCAAAGATGGGGGTTTGAGCTATGCCTATTCATTTTGTACACAAAAGCAGGAGAAAAAAAAAAAATGTAAATGGCGTGTTATTTATGGATGCTCTTTAACTACTGTGGTTCTCAGCATCCCATTCTAAATTGGGTGTGAAAGTCCGCTTAATTTTGCTCAGAGGCCTCTCTATCAGGATTGAGGTTCTTTTACATGCCGTAAATCTATGACACGGGACCAACGACTTTACTTCCCTCCCAAAGGAAGCCATGCTAAGGATTTTTATGCCCGAAAAAATCCATCGTCCTCCGCCAGGTGGGTATATGAAGTTAGCATGTAACCATTACACCACGGAGGGCAACACGAAGCAGGAGGTTTAGCTATTGGATAAGCAGATGATACTACAATAGGTGTAGCTGCAAATATAGAAATAGAAAACACAATATTAGAAATAGTGAATATACTTTTAACAGAGCTAGGAACAGCAATAAATGAAAACAAAACAGAGCATATGCAGATTATTTAAGCAGTAAAACACAATCCAATACCACACTGGCAATACAAAATAAAGAAGCCAAACATATAAATTAAATTTTTAGAACTAATTATAGACCAGAGTTTAAAATAGAACAAACATAATTAAAATTTCAAAGAAAGTAAATAGTGGGATTTAACATTAAAACAAGTGCCACACATCATGAATGAGAATACTGTAATACAAGCAATACTATGCATTTATATATTCAACATAAATTATGCGCTCAATGGGTTGGCAAAGAAAAAATATACATTGAAGATGTTTAGATTGCAACAAAAAAAGTGATAAAAGTCATAAAAAATTCAAAGAAGTTCCTGGAGAAATGCATTTAAAACATCTCATTTATCAACTTTCTCCCATTTGTGCAACATGAATGTCTCAATTTTGTAATAAGGAACCAAAAGAGGGTAAAAATGAAATAGTATTAAGATAGAAATAAGCGAAGTCATTGTAGATTAAGAGCAGATTTATAAGGAGAGTAATACATAGGAAATATTTAACCACTTACTTTGTGCAATTAAAGCAATAAAGCAAGAGGGTAAAATGATAAACGAAACTAAACATATTTTGTATAAAATGTCTTATTCAGCAAAAGAGTATAAAACAGAAACTACTGCACATGATCAGTAATACCTCTCCTGTAAATAAAGTTTGTTATATCGTTATAAATATATATTTCATGTCCTTATGTTGTTTGTTGTTTTTTTTCTTGCTTTCTTCCTTTGACTTGGATGAATCTAACCTAACATAAGCTATTAGTAACACTTAAAAGCCATACCTGTAGGATAAAACCTCCATGTAATTGTCAGCCTGATGACTGGGGGCATTGGTAGATCCCTATTTTTTTCAGGTTCTTACATAATTACAATCAATATGCAATGCATATTTTAAAAAAATTGGAAACTGCTTAGAAATTGACATCATAGTTATGAAATTGATTCTCATAGTCGGGAAGTCATTGTTTTGATTCTCATGTAAGGCATTTTAAACAGTCCAAGATTCAATAAAATTATCATCAGCAAAGTCATTATGCTACCTCTTATGCACACAAATGACATTGGAGCACACGAATAACAGAGCTGACAGAATAAAGATTAGGATCCACGTAGAGCAATGGGCACATGTGCAACTACGCAAGTGGGCACACCTGCGAAAGCTAGTACCAGATGCAACACCAAATGTTTTATTAATACATTAATATATAAATACTAATTTAGAAGAATGCAGTATACAAAGCTAAACAAGTAGATATGTAGCTCATTGATACTAGAATATAAGTTAAGCAAAGTCTGATGACAAGCACTCCCTGCACAAACTAATAAACAACTAGCAAGTAATCAACTTACCATCTACGAGGATCAATCAAATCTACATGAGACTTTCTTTCCCAAACTCTTTCATTTGTGTCAAAATTTACAAAACTTTTCTACATAGTCTCCTGCTTTGGATATGCACTTAGCCCAGCATAATGACACCATAAAAAGAATAGGGTCGTCATCAACCAATTGCACACAAAGCCTTCCACACCAGCATCATTCTCAAATCTTTGGCCTCTCAATGCCACCTTGAGTGGCCCAAAGAGATGAAAATCGCAGGGCAATAAGTTTGGACTATAGGGAGTGTGGTCAAGTGGTGTCCAACTCCACTGACTTGCACACATGCCAACTTCTGTTCTTCGGTCAGGAGGCGAGGGACCCAACGGTTGCACACTTTATGAAAACCTAAACTGTTTGTAACGATAGCATGACAGCTCCCAAAGCTTATTCCAACCCAATGAGAAATTTATGAAACCGTCAAACGATGATCTCCTTCAATATGGTTAGAAATAGCTTTGAATGCTTTCCTCCATAGTGCTTGTCCTTGGGCAACAATCATGACTCTCATTTTCAACCCATTCACGGCCTTCCATGATATCCCTACCCAAACTATAATGACATTACAGCAAGCTCTGTTGAAAACTTTGCACTCAAAACAAAAAGTCCCATTTATAATTGATTCAACCCAGTACCAGCAATAATGCATGTATTCTCTCTGGTATTGTTCAGGTTTTATGGACAATCCAAGCAATTAACATTGACATGCTTACATTGCCAGAAATTCAGCTTCAACATCTAGCTATGCAGGTTCTGACAAATGTACGAGAGCATGCTAATACACAGCATGACAAAACTAACACATGGAGGGGTTTTTGGTGGGTACATCATGTCTGAATGGGAAAGCAACATATCCTCCAGCCATTGTTGGCAGGGGAGAAAATGCAAGGTTGGTTGAAAACTGGGACAGAATTTTGGGACAGATCACAATCTAACTGTGGCAACTAGGCAGAATGGTATTGTGTGGTTTGCCAGTGCCTTCTGCAGAATGAAGGTGAAGAGACACAACTATGCACTAATGTAAAATCTGAAACAAGCATGGATGAAGAATAAAGTTACCTCTTTAGCTCCCTACAGCATTTAAGGTAATGTATATTTCTATATACCTGGTCTTGATGGTCGCTCATTAGCAACTGGAACCTCCTTGTTAGCCAGCTGGTTGGCAAGAATTGTGGCAACAGCCTCCTCATCTATTTGAAACTCTCGTTTATAAGGTTGCTGCTGCTGTTGTGGTTGCTGCATCATGATTGTTGGTATTTCTCGCATAGACTGATTATTAGAACTTTTATGCTGAAATGTGACAGCAACCTGTTGTTCTGTTTGAGCTGCAAGCAATCGAGATCTAAGAATATTAGAATCTCCATTTTCTTGCCTATAGGATAGAACTCCTTCTCTAAGAGCATTGCTATCCTCTTGCTGAGCTGGAAAGCTGGTTCCATCCACTATCACCCGAAAAATTGGAGAGTTCACTGATGAAGCATCACCTTCTGAACCATTTGTGTTGTTTATATAAGCAAGTGTAGGCTGAGCGACCATGGTACCAGATGTAACAGGAATTGTCTTTTGTGAATTTCGTGAACATCCTGCCCTCTTGTGTGTAAGGAACAAATTTATATCTGAGAAATTCTGCTTGCATGCTCCACAGATGTGTATGTCATTCTGATTGGTTGGAGAGACAGTTGAAAATGATGCAGCTGTCACTGATGGAATTTGAACTGCAACATAAAAATCCTACATTATACAACTTTGACACCATAAAATTATATTAAAACATATGTGTGTTTGTGTATATGTGTTATATTCACATTACTTTCCCTACCCACTATCACTTAAAATCATATAGCTTCTACAAAATATTCTTATTAAGCTCTTTATTTTTCTATCTGCTTCTTATCAATTGTGGTTACCTTTGCAAGAATAGCCTCATTACAAATTTCATAAGTAGATACAAGGAGAGTAGAGGAAACTGATTCAATAATGAAGTGGTTGAAAACTAGATCACTATATACTGACTTTAAAATTCCATACTCATTTAGAAAGCTTACTTGAATTAATTACTGTGTTTCTTAAAGAGCACTATATTTTTTGTGAAGTAATTTTCATATGATTTATCTCTTATATAAAATTCCTTCTGAATGAAGAGAACTTCAGAGGCTACTCCCAGAAAATTCAAGATTTGCATTGTCTGTGCCATATAAGAATCTTATATGATATTTTAATAACAATTTTTAGAGCTATTTTTGAGAAAATAAAAAAATATTGAACATTTTTCCATGTAAAGGGTAGCTTGAGTTGAGGGAATTGTCCTGAAAATATTTGTGTCATATCTTTAAAATGTATATATATATATATATCCCCACCCACCTCTTTTATCTATTTGGGGAGCCTCAAAACAAATATTTCTGGTGGAATCTTGTCGTAAAATTTTTGGTTGGAACATAATACACTTAGGCATTTGACTTTTAATAATCCATATAGAAAACATAATTAGTAAAAGCATTGTTTTAAATATTCTTAAAAGCAAATTTTGAACAAATTTGATTAATTTGGCAGGGTAGACTTTGTTCGTTTTTACTTAAAGAGCCCTCACAAACTGATACAACAAATGAAGCGCATATGCTCGCCAACACATTATTTAGTTTGAAACCGAATAAACCAATCATGCTGTTAAACTTTTTTGTTTCAGAGATAATATGCAAGTGCTTGAAGTAAATGTTAGATAACATATTATAATGCATTGCAACATGGTTGATATTTTCAGAGAGAACCATAAGTATGTCCCTTAAATGACATAAGTTTGTTTTTTTTTGTTTTTTCTTTGTTTCTCAAATGGCTGGATATAATATTATTGTTTATTTTCAAAAAGTATAGGAAACCCTTTTTAATTTTCCTCTTGAATGTATATGTTATAAACTCTATACCATACACCAGGGTTATATTCACAGCTATACTGATAAATTTGCGAAGAAAGAATTTCTATTAAATTTATAAAGAACTATGAATTTATTTCTAATCTGTTGGATGTTTGTATTCCAATCTATTGCCAGGCATAAAATGGGCTCCTTGTAATAAAACTTATTTATGCTTACAAAGTGATGTAACCTGTCTTCTCAGGTGGGATAAGCACAAGTGACTAATGATGGGTATATTTGCAGAACAAGATGTGAAGGGGGAAGTCATGACAACAAAAATCTCAGGTTCTCTCTCTTGCCATGCTAAGCAAAGCTGACAAGTCTCCATAACAGCTGTTAGTACAGCCAACCTAGTGATTTTTATTCCTGAAGTTAGGGATTCTTAATTTCCCTAATGGACACAAAATCAGAAGTTATCCATTTTATTCATTTTGAGGTCACCAAAGCTCTAAAAAAAAGCACTGTATGTGTATGTGTGTGCACGTGCAGCATAGCTGAAAAATGAAAAGGTTAAATACCAAGCTGGTATTACATTCAGCATCTTCTAATTGACATAATTAAACTGCCCTTTACCAAGAAATTTTGCAAGACTGCCACCTCGGTCGAGTGGTCAGCAAGCTGACTTCTCACCCGGAGTACCGGGTTCCATTTCCAGCTGGGGCAGGGAATTTTTCTTTGGCGTGAATTATTCCCTATCCCCCACAGAGTGTGGAAATATGTATGAGAGTGTGAATGTGTGTGTGTGCTTGAGGAAAATAAACTGATTTAAACCAAGTGTAAAAAAAGTGTTGTTTCAAGTGCTAAGCCCTCAATATGACCTTAGATGTTAAAGGGGCTACATAAATGCAAACAAAAAAAAAATCCTTTTTTTATTTTTTTCAAAGCTCTTTAACAATTTTGATTAAAACATTAGCGTGAACCCCATTTTCATTTATGGCTTTTTTCTCAAAATGTAAGTAAATTTAATGGAGGTATTCTCATGATGCATTTGAACATGTTGTACATAGAATACATTACTGCATTTGCTTGTGCATGTGTTGTCCCACGAGATAACGAGAAGGTATCAGGTATGCAAATGTGTCCCTAATAGCTGTGCATGCATACTTTCAAGGACATTCCAGACTAAGAGCACATGTGTTGTATTACTCCTCTGTCTGCTACTGGATATGAGTTATTCATATTGCAGCTAAGGCATACTCTTTTACAGAGTTAACTGACCTGCATTTTGTTAATGGGAAGGCAAGAGGAAACTCATGTAACAGCATGGCTCTATGCAGCCTGATACCCACAATATCAACATCTTCTACCTTCCAGTTTATTCACCAGCACCTGTGGGAAACTGGATCCTTGACTGTGCATAGGAGCGATTGTTGAAAAAAATTAGCAACACATGTTTGGAGTCAAAAGTATGGGCTGACATAGTTTCAAATTACATAATCAGCCTGTACCTTTTTCCACCATGGTTAAATGTGTACGCATACCAACAGTTCCTAGTTGATGTGCTACCTGGGTTTCTGGAAGCCATCCCTCTTGATGTATGTTCCAGCATGATGGTGCTCACTTCGACAAAGATGTCAGAGGCCATTTAAATAACACATTTCCAGGATGATGGATTCAACAGGACACTGTTATTACTTGGCCTCCATGTTTCCCTTATGTCACATCTCCTGATTATTTTCTCTAGGGGCACATCCAGAGCCTTGTGTATGAGACTCCCGTAAACTCTGATGAGGATTTGCTAATAAGGATATTAGCTGCATGTGACAAAATTCTTAACTCCCCAGGTATCTTTGAAAGGACAGATTTATTCGAAGGTGCAGACTCTACAAGGATGTTGGAAGATGTTATTTTTGTCTATATTATTCCCATTTTTTTTTTTTTTTTTTTTGGTAGTGTTTAACGCCCGCTTTAACTACTAATGGCACCGCAGGCGGTATATTATTCCCAATTCCTTAATTTGAGGACTCTGACGATGATAATTGTTAATATTATTATTACATGTCCTCAAATTCCCAAATCGAGGTACAAGTAAACACCTAGGTTTTTTTTTTATTCTCTTATGTATCACGAATATCCTAAACTTGTAATGTGAATAATGACTAAGTTTGATTTCTCCTTTGTTATGCCAAAGTTTTTTTCCATTTTGAGCATTCTGAGGTGTAAAAAACAAGTTTTTTTTTTTCTCCTTACTTATTGTTTGCATCCCCCCAAATTAGAAAAATTCAACTTCCTTACTGTTTCTGAATTTTTACATGGAATATGCAGATGCAGAAACACTTTACTTATTAGCTATTGTTCATTTCTCTTGTATCTAATACACTTTTCTTTTTGTTGATGAGCAAAGCACGTATTTCTGTATAATGTTTCTCCATATTTCCTCCATCCTGAGGTGAACACGAACATGACTTTAATGTTGTCACGATTTTCTTTCTCTAGTATCACGCTTTTGCACTAATAAACAAGATTGTGGTATTTATTGGTCTTTAAAATAATTTCCTCTGTTAAATTTAACAGTACTGGTCAGCATAAGAAATGAAATGTATTTGGTGTCACATGATACATCAATTGAACTACAGATAAAAAAATAAATAATCCTGTCGCATTTGAACCTCTGACCCTGCAAACGCACTATGGTCTCTGTAATTTTACCACTTGGCTATCTTGCCCTTTACTTTGCATGGCTACGATTACCTGCAGTTAGTAGCAACTCAGAGAAGTTTTATCAGTGGCATAATGGCTGATTAATGATTTTGATCTATTCCAACCAACCATGACCTCAAAGTTCATAAGTGTCCTATATCAAAATGTTTCCTAGCATTACTCTAATATCCCTGGAAGTGTGTCAGTGGAATTCTGTAACACTCTGTATACAACCTTTTGTGCATCTCTTACGGTTTAGTTATGCGAGTCATCCACAGGCTATTCCCAGAAAATTCAAGATATACATTTTATTTGTGAAGATTTAAGTAAATAAAGAAGATAGAGAAAGTTTTGTGAGTATAACTTTTCCAGTTTATCTTAAGTACTGTTGCTCTTGTGCATAAATTAGTTAACACAAGATACAATATTGCAAGAACAAAAAGGGGAACAAGTTTGTGTAAAATTTAACCTTTTGTTTATGTTTTATGTTCATTAACAACTCAGAACAAGAAAGTTTTATTCTTGATTTTCAAAACATCAGATTACACAGAGGGTGAGATGGTGAGGGGAAGATTGATGGAGGGAGAGAATGGTGAAGAAGAAAGAGAGGGGGGAGAAAGATTTAGGTGGAAAAAGAGAGATGGGGAAAGGGAAGAATTTTTACATTTAACACAATCTTAAAATATGGTCAGAAGTTTGTAAAGGTTCTTCTTCTTTTTTTTTGAAATTTATTTCATGCCTTTTAATTCTAGTTTACTTTTAGGATAACCTCACTTTATTTTCCTTCAAAAATAAAGCTGGTTTTTGCAGTAAAATGTAATACCTAAGTATTATTGCTGTACATTACACACACAACCAAAACTCAAAGTGTCAAAAGTCTTTCATATAAATTGCTAGATTAGTGATATAAACAGTGTTATCATTGTTAATTTTGCTGATGTATTGTTATGAAGTTCTTACTTCATTCTTTACTGTGAGTTACCTTTAAATTAATCAAAATGCTTCCAAATCGCACAGAAAACTAGGTGACATTGATTCTTTTAAGATGAAGCAAACCATAAGCCTGATATATGAATGCGCTAATATTCCTGTTACTAGTGATTTTCTTGTTAAGAATGTGTGCCTGAATCTGCCCTTATCTATGAAACGAATTTAAGGGGACTGAAATGATGAAAAACATTAAATCTTCATAATAAATAAATGTCTTCTACACCAATTAATGAATAAAATTAAAGCTTTGGTGTTCAACCTGAACATAGGCATAAAACACATTCATTGGCATGGAAAAAATCCTCCCTATGAATTGAATATGAATATTAGTTAAAACACAGCATTACAAATTTTTATTTATCCATCTAGCTGTCAATCCCAAGCCAGGCTTACAGGTATGCAGTGAATCATACAGAATATATCAAATTCACTTAAGAAAATAAAAAAGTGGTAATGAGAAATATTTATTAATATTACAAACATGTTTACAACATTTTGAAAACAACCAAGATTCACCTCTAAATAATGGTCAAATTACCAGTAAAACTTCTAGGTCTTTGGATTTGAAAGTGTTGAAAATATTAACATGTGCAGATTTTGAATCTGCTGGATTGCAAAGGCTTTAAGTTCTTCTTCTTGGGATCATTGAAGTTTTAGCTTCACAGATCATTTAGCTACTCTTTCAGTTTAGGGCATTCCACTTTGGGTATGTTGTGCAGCTTAAGGTTCCTAAAAGTTTATAACAGACTAGTAACCACGAAGCAGCTCTAATAGGAGAATAGTAAAAGTATCAAATCTGGATCACGTAAGTGAAATTATATTCTTATTACAACACCTTTTTCAAATGAATAGCCCCTTCCCCCTAAAAAGCAAAACAGCATTATGTAACATCCACAAAAACAGCTTAATTTGGTAATATCAACCAGCTAAATAGTTGGATAGGAATTTCCTTGCATTCACTCCGAATAAAAATTGGGGAGATTTGAACAAACCTATCTGATACCACTTATCCTAACCTACCCCTATAAGTATTTAAATCCCAAATAACCAAAATCTGGTGTCTGGTATACCTTTTAAGTCAATACTGCTTAAAAGCTAAATGAATACTAAACTAAAATATCTTGATATATTGCAAATTCGGGATATTTCAAATCTAAAAGAAGCATTTTTAGACTTGACTTTAATGTTTCTTCCAAAGTTCACTGCACCCAGAATTGTTCCTAGTCAAACATGACCTTGTCTTAATCCTTTATTGCACTCAAGGGTTATAACCACGAGGTGCAGTATCGCACCCTGGGAATAATACCTTTTCACGTAACTCTTCCACATTCTCCCAAATTACCCTCGCCCGCAAATGTTTTTGATATTAAGTTCTACTCGGCCCTGTACACAACATAATGTTTATCGCTAGGCCCCCTAGCAAGCACATTAAAATATGTTATCTAAATTTCAGTCTTAACTGCAAACACATTTACAATTTCACAGAACATTAATAATTACCGTATACTTGCGATGCCACCGTTGTGATCGGGATATTCATTGTTGAAGGTCAAATCATGAATACACATATTATGGACAAATACCCAAAAAATAAGCTTACTTCATCATAGTTATTCCATCTGAAACAAGTGAGCTGCACTGACCGGCCCCGAAACGAACATGTTGGTGTCACTGATGTTATAAGAGAAAGAAAATAATGGTGCTGGACAACTAATACTTAATCCAAATATTATAATGGCAGGAGTAAATAGGACAGTAATATTGTGCTTACAGACTTTGCAAGAAAGAACTAATTTTCTTGCTCAAAGGTAAAAGTTGAAAATGCTGCACAGAAAGCCTACGGTTACCTTATGTTTAAGTGGTGAATTAACCTAACCTGCTTGTGGAATTGTGATACGTTTGTATAAAAAGAAATCGGTAAACTGCTTTACATGTGCAATTAAGCATAGCTGAATGTTGAGGACCTTAAGCCGCAAGCTGGAACAGAAGGATGGATTTTAGATGAGCCGCAAATGTGGAATGAAGAATAGGCGTAGCCAGGGATTGACCCATCCAAAATACTTATCATCCGTGCGACAAGTAAAGTAGAAACTCCAAATTGCAAATAGTCAGCCAGGAAGAGTACAATTTATTTGTATATTCTGTGCGCGTTTCTACCTTATTGTTATAAGTGTCTGTTTATTAATCTTATGATCCGGTCGTTAGTGATGCTTTGAAGTACTTATCACCTGTCTCACCACTCTCATCACCAAAATTTGGCTCACAAATAGAACAAGAAGCTATAACAAAGAGCTTAAATCGAGTTTGCCTGTTAAGTACTTATCCCACATAACCAGATATGTCTTTTCATTTCAGTTTATTAAATGCACTTCAAATCCAAAGGGATTTGGCAAAAATATTATATATATTAATTTGCAAATAATAATTCGTACTTTTCTTAACAAAACTAAAGTTAAATATGTTAATATTCTCACTAATTACAATATAATTAATTTTTATAAATATAAACAGCTTATGATACATTCAAATAATTCACATTACAGATTAATTAAAATTACCGGCAGAAATCTGGATGGTAATAATAAGAGTTCAATGTTCAGCAAACGTTTTAGTGAGTTATATTGTTAAAAAATAACAATGAAATTGACCCAAATAAATTATCACTTGTCAAAGTTTCAAACAATCCAGGACATTTCTTTGATACTTGTAATTCCATAGAAGTAATGTGTTTTGAGGGTGTTTTCATACACCAAATACTTCTTAAGAGGATTGCATTTTTCATATGCCATTATTTTTTAAATTCTTATTGTACTGTCCCATATCTGATTGAAGTAGCTTCAGTGCAACCAATCTGTCATATAATCTCAAAGTGGATTCTTCTTATAACTGACCTAGATTGACTGGATTTTGATGTTATGGTTAAAGTCTGACATTGCCATAAAAATATTCGCACCTCTACCCTTTAGTGCAAAACTAGTACTGTTAGGATCCTAAAACTGTAATGCTACTTAACAATGACTTACAAATAAAGTTACTTTTTTTCTGGATTTTGAATGTGTACATTATTTGGCCTGGTTACATTTAAGCATCTGTCCCAAAAACCTGTTGCATATCAATACAATATGTAGATCCTATTTTAAAATTAACTCCATGACGAAAATCTAGGTTATCGATGTAGTCAAGAATTACATTTATGGTAATTATAGAGAACTTGGGCCCCTCTAGAAATTAAACTAATTGTGGTTTGACTGTAAGTTTGGTTTATACTTGTTACGTTTTCACCAACTTTTTTTATCGGAAAAGCTCCGTAGTTAAGTTAAACACTAATTTATTATGTGCGCATAGCGATCCTTTTTTGTGAATATTTATGAAGTATGCTGCCTAAAAGGAGTAGAATATAAATAAAGAAGTCTTGTAGTACTTTTGCAATGTAAATATATAATAATACTACACACTAAAGTGCCTAAAACCTGAGTTTCATTGTCGGTGGCAGGCGAACAGTGTTGAGGAATGCAACACCGGCATATGTCGCTAGACGCTGTGCTGATGTATGACAAGTATGTTTCACGCAGATACAGCTGTTCAGTGAATTTTATTATGCAGAACTTCGGCCACTCTAAAATCAAATGAAACTAAGTGCGATTGATTGACTTTGTATTTATGATGACAATTTCAAAGCCTGTGGATTTCAAATTTAGCACGAGGTTAGGTTCCAATCCGTTTAGGTTAGTGTGTGTGTATATAAACAGGTAACAACATTAGTTTTTTAAACCATCTCCCCACCCCTAATCCCCCTCTAACTATACCGGTCCCGTTAGAGCGCAAAACTGGTATAAGTTGCAGCGGAGAGAGTTAGCGGCCCAACTTGTAAATAATTACCACATTTATTTAAACTTATTAATATATTTATTTACAAATATAACTTGACAATGAATTTTCAGAGGTGTCAGTTTTGCAAACTTAAGAATAATTAGACTGCCAACAGTTGGCAGAGTTTTATACAGTGAAATATCTTTGAATCATGTAAATCCTACAGCTGCATGTCAGAATTATCCCCAAGATGTATTAAAAAAAATTTACAAGCACCAGATTTCTTATTTCAAAGATCTGAGGAGAAAATTTGTAAAGAAAATCATTCTGCTCCAAGTAACCCTTAAACTGTCTTACGTGGAAAATATAATTTACTGGTGTCAGGGGAAGGGGCATAAGTCCAAAAATGTAATTTTTCAGTTGGCAAAATTTTCAGAAAATTCTCACAAATAGCTGTTTCACATTTCAGCAATGCTATTTATTGGTACCAAAGCTTAGGTCAACTTTAATGTGAAATTTGAAAGTTGATCACAACCAAGATTGAACTTTTCTTGGCTTGATTCTGAGTATATAATACATGTGCTAAATGCAACTTTTGGATGCTTACCCCTTTCCCCAGACATTGGCAAATTTATTATTTATTTTTATCAAAAACATCTCAATTGATTTTAAAATATCAAATGTACAATGTAAGAATTAAATTAAATGTTTTAGATTTTTTGTAAATATTCCACGAGGACCAATTCATTAGTAGGTGTGGAAGCATGGGAAGTAGACAAAAACATATTGGAAAAAAAAATGCATTTATCGTTATCGGTATGTAATTTATGTTCATCTTAAGAACTGCAACTTAGAGTACTCCCACTTACAGTTAAATTTTTTGTAAGCATTAGTGAATTATTTTCATCTTTATTTTACATTTTTTGTTGTTTTCTTAGATGACTCGATCTATATGCAGTTATAGGAATCCTCCTCTTTTACCATGACTGGATAAACTTACTGAGCAATATTAGATTTTATAGGGTTTTGGCGCTGCAGTAATAGACAGGTCTTTATGGTGAAAGGGAGTTGAGGGGGAGGTGTAGAACATTTACAGTTTGAAATAGCTTATATGGCTGCAGGTTTTCTACAAAATGGACAGAAACCATGGCTCACCCCTCGATCCCATCCTTAATGACTAAAGCTATGGCAAATAGATTAATTTATTTTTAAAACTAAAATAGCATATATTTTTCAGAATATGGAAATGTTGTATTGTATTGTAGAATTTAATACTTTTATGATAATGCTATATGCTAGAATGTCTAATATTTACTGCTGACCTAAATGAAACCAATGAAACATACCTAATTGAACAAATTTGGTTAATGTAAGATTGAGATTATGTTGATTTCACAGAAAGGTACTAAGTAGAATGTTGTGTTATTACAGATTAAGTTGCCTTTGTCTTCAAGAAAGGGGGAAGAAAACTTTATATTACCCTAGGCTTCGAGAACCTATTTGGTTCACAAAGAAAGAAAGAATGGTAAGTATAGTGTATGTTATTTTCACAGACATCCTACAGAGTGTAGCATATCAGCAATGAACCTGCTAATTTTGTAATGATGTTTTACAAATATTTGTTTTATACAAATCAGTACTATAAATATGTAACAAAATGACCATAGCTGATATGCAATGTGAATAATTTGGAGGCTGTCATGTAACTTATGCACTACTATCAATGCACTTCAGCAGAAAAAGTCTAGAGTTTTGCATGCATTTTTATAACTTTTTATGCAAGCACAGAACCATGTAAAGTTAGATGTGACACATTCACACAGCTGTCTCTACATAAGATAAATATATATCCACAAAAGGCGATTCTTTTAACCTCATTACTTTACTCTGAATTACCTGACAATACACTTAATTCACAAATCAAGCAGTGGGGATACTACATTCAAATGTTTATTCATAACAAGCTTTTGTGATTGTGGGGAGGGGAAAGAGCTGCAAACTTTCAAACATATCCTTCAGATGATACAATTGGAAAACCTGCATCATTGAATATTTAAAAAAGCGACTAATGCTACAAAGAGTTTTCATAAATTATTCTAAATTTTTCCTCTAGCAAGCTTTTCCTCATTTCTATGGTTTCCTGTTTGTACATAAAATTAACAAAATCTTCAATCTAATAAAGAGGTTTCAGAGGCCATTCAAAAAAAATACAAAGTATACACTTTACTTCTCATGTCAATGTATCAAGCACGTGAGCGTTAATGAAAAATGTTACAACCATTTATGAGATGCAGGGAAAAAAACAAACACATTTCTGAAATAAAGTTTGTAGGGGGAAATTTTTTTAAAAAGTTGTGTGTTGTCCCTGGAAGATTGAATATCAAGCTGAGTAATTTATTCAACTTTAAAATTAAAAGTAATACTGTAATTTTTCTAAAAAGCTTGATTCTTTTAAAGGGATTTCAGAGGACCTCAAAATATGCATTTATGGTGATATTCTTATATTGAATTTTTGGGTTAAAGTTGATAATAGAGAATGTAATAATATTCAACTATTCTGTTCTGTTCAAATTTTACTACAATAGCTTCTCTTCTGGAGCCCATTAAAACAGTGAATTTATTTATTTTCCCCCTTTCACACCCCATTGTAAAATTTGTAGAATGTTGAATACCTATTTTGCAAGTTCACTGTCCTTCACTCCTGTGTACATATGTGCAAAACAACCAGGTCAGCTTCTATGGTTAGATGATAAACTTGTATACAGTGTAGTAGTTTTAGTTTCTTTATATATACATGGTACGTAGACAAGAAGGTATTGTACTCCAGCAAAAAAATTCTCTACCGAGATTTCACCAGAAATACATGCTTTAGGTTCTCTTATATCAAAAACAAAAAAACACATTTTTAGAAAAAGTTTTTTTTTTATCTTCAAGGATGCAATACAAAGATTTAGAGGAAAATTCCCCCACCCCAAACTACCCTTTACATGGAAACATTTTTAAAAATTTTGATTTTCTCAAAAATGGCTCTAACGCTTTTGATTAAGATGCTATATATTAACCCTTTTAGTGCAAGTTGCGATCTAATTGTGATTAGAAAATTCTGCAAAAATTGCCAATTACGATCTAATTGTGATGCAGTTTTCATATGTTTTAACTCTTTCCAGCAGGAAAGACTGGTATCTTCTACATCATATCCATAGAGAGAGATTTTCTGGAGCATGATCTTCACTCCAAAGCATTAAATTAGCTCCAAATTTAATTTTTCTTGTTGGTGTTTGTTTATCGTGGTTGAAACACAATGTCGTCTAGCTGAAGGTTTCGAACCGAAGAGAAAATAAGAGCTTCAGTTCATAATGTATTAGAAGAAAGCGAGTGATTTTGAATTTTCAGAACTTGCTGAAAAATTTTCTGACTTCTTCATAAGGGAGGAAGATATATATTCTAGCTTCAGGGAAGAAAATGCATCCGATAACAACGGCCTCGTGCACATACAAATAATGGTGTACTTATCAAAATGGATTTACGGGGATGTAACCAGGCGATGAATGCAATGTCAATCAATTATTCAGATATGCAATAACAAAGTGCTAAATTATACAGTAATCTATGTTACATTTATATCTAATTGCTATATGCCATTTTCATGTTTATGCGTGTGTATTTTTGGTGACATTTTTGTTCCAGTTTCAGGTTATGCGAATTTATTTTTTGTATTTTAAAATATAAAACACCAGACCAAAGCAGAATACTGTTTTCGTAAAGAAATGTCAATACTTTCATTAGCCTGAACTTTTTGCGTAGTGAGGTTTTATATGCCTAATTATTGATTGTTTTGGGATTTTTAATTTTATTTTCAAAATTTTCTTTTGTTTTCAATTTTTTAAAAGTATTGAAGAGACTTCCGTAACATATAATGCACATTATACAGTAGACAAAAGGGTTTCCTAGAAATGAAAAAAAGCTTCAGCCCTCTATGTCATTTGGTACTCATTTTATTACTAATAATTTAAAACCCTGCATTCTCCTCTAAAATTGCTTGGCACTTTTCGGACAGCATTTTGCTCTTTGGGCTGGCACTAAAAGGGTTAAAGATATTTACATGACAAATAAAATATATATTTTGAATTTTTTGGGAATAACCTCAGAAGAGCTCTTCATTCGGAAAGAATTTTGCTGAATTTTGCATAACTGGTAAACCACAAGAGATAGATAAAAACTTATTACACAAAAAAATATATATCTATCTATTTATATCATATACATTTTTTTCGTGGAGTCCTCCATTTCCAAGATATTCCTTGTTATTGGTTTCAGTTTTAAAACACTTAAAACTTTTCTCATATAGAAATTTGTAAACTTCTGACCATGCAAAGAAAAAGAGTTTGTCAATTGACAACAAGCTTGTAAAAGATTTGACTATCACTTTAACCTAGAGTATTCCTTTATTTCTCTTCAAACTTACAAAAGAGCAAGTAATAAGAACATTTCTTCTAATGCTTATCTTGATTAGCATGATGTAGATAGAAGAATAAGCTAGTAAACAATAATTTGTTACAGAGATGTAGAGATTTAATGTGAATGCAACACATCAGATTTTTATATGCTTATTTAAAATTGTATGCATACCTAAGTTTAGTTTTTGCATTTAATATATGCGACACATCTAGTTCCACATTATTAATAAATATTATATTTTTTTGCCCATTTTTATAACATATGGCACCACAGTTTATGACACTGGTGACACATGAAACAAAATGTTATTTTGGGAAGGAAACATTCCAAGCCTTGGTATAGAGTACCTCCCTTGCATTTGCCAAATATGAGTAAATGCTTAACCATTAAGGTTCAAGTTTAAAAAATAATATCAACTTCAATGCTTTAATAGTGGTTTTGTCCTCCATATTCAACATAATTTATTGCACTAATTTTGTTTATTTTGTGTTTTTCATTTCAGAAATATGAAGAACACCTAACATCAGAAAATAAGTCCTTTATCTCAGAAGTAGTTAATGACATGTATGCATCACCAATTCTAAGCACATGTAATCAAACTCCTCTGAAAGTTGAACCATTACCAAGAGGTACATGGGCACCTGGCTTGAAGAGAACTGGAGTGATAGCTAAAAAGATAGGCATTTATCCATTGTGGAAAAAAGATGGCACAAAAGTCCTTACTACTTTGCTACATGTAAGTGTAACAGTGTTATGTATAATTTTGGAGTGAGTTATAATATGAACATCATATGAACTACGTCATCTATCACAATTTTTTTAATTATATAAATATACAAGGCTTGATTTTTTGAATTATATAAAGCTATCACAATTTTTTTAATTATATAATTATACAAGGCTTGATTTTTTTAATTATATAAGGCTTTTCATAATATTGAATACAACCCTGGCAAGCCCTTCAGGGTTTGAAGCATTGATAGTGCAATAAATATGCCAGATAAAGCAAACCAGCTCATACAATCTCTACATAAGTGTAGTACTTACCTTAATGGTCCTCGATATCTGCATTCTTGGTAATGTGGGAGATATCTTAATTCCAGTTCTTTACCATACTATGCCAGCATCCCACTCAATACCAAGCAATGTATCTGCTATCCTTTCTCACAGTTCTGCTAAATCATGTTGCAATGGAGGCATATACACTTATCTTGCAATTAAGCCCATACAAAAAATTGGATGTGTTTAAGTTAGGGAATAATGGAGGCAATGGAAGAAGAAAAGTGTCATCTCAAGAAGCACAACTAATCATTTACCTGCAAATTCATCATCCTTAGTAGTTTGAAAATCCACACCACTGGAAATGGCAATAGAGATATTGGGCTTCAGTACTTGTAACATCTAAGTTCAGTTGATACAGTGAATTTTTAAACATTTTCCCAGAATGTAAGATAGTTGACTGTGACAGCTGTAATTCCTGACTTATCCTGATATATGGTGGACTTTGTGACAGTGATGTGTTTTAACAATCGAAATTTAGTTGAGTCGATTTTGTAACACTACATCACTTACTTTTTATTTCGGAAAACATGTTTCAGAAGCCATGTGCTTCCATTGTCAATTCCTTTGGTCGACTGCCGGCATCACTTGCTGTGGTGGTTGTCTCTGTCCCTGGTGGTGGTTTGATGAACCTCTGAATGAGTAGATCGCCTGGCGGGATTTCAGAATTGAAAACGCGGTTCTTGTTTTTCCAAATATATATGTTTTCCCAAACTTTTAATTCTGTCTTCCTTGTGATGTTTTTGAGGATTTTTGGGCTTCTATTTATGGTGTGTTTCTCTTTCCAAAAATGCCAAGCTACTGCAGATTTGTCTTCTTGTTTGAGTTTAATATTTCTGTGGTGTTCTTTTGCCCTTGTTTTTATATTTCTTTTTGTTTGGTTGATGTAGATTTTTTCACAGTCATTACAGCTGAACTGATACATTCCTGGTTTGTTTTCTTGTGGGATATCATCTTTTAATTTAGAATTTAAAATGTTTTTTTATGGAGTAATTGTTTTTAGGGGCTAGAATGATGTTATGTCGTTTGAAGATTCTCAAACCAGGAATATATCAGTTCAGATGTAATGACTGTGAAAAAATCTACATCGGCCAAACAAAAAGAAATATAAAAACAAGGGCAAAAGAACACTACAGAAATATTAAACTCAAACAAGAAGACAAATCTGCAGCAGCGTGGCATTTTTGGAAAGAGAAACACACCATAAATAGAAGCCCAAAAATCCTCAAAAACATCACAAGGAAGACAGAATTAAAAGTTTGGGAAAACATATATATTTGGAAAAACAAGAACCGCGTTTTCAATTTTGAAATCCCGCCAGGCGATCTACTCATTCAGAGGTTCATCAAACCACCACCAGGGACAAAGACAACCACCACAGCAAGCGATGCCGGAGTTGACCAAAGGAATTGACAATGGAAGCACATGGCTTCTGAAACATGTTTTCCTAAATAAAAAGTAAGTGATGTAGTGTTACAAAATCGACTCAACTAAATTTCAATTGTTAATTCCTGACTTCATTAATTTGTTGATTCTTAGGGCTCCTCACAAATGCTTCTGTCACATACTTGACTGGTTCTGCATTTGGTTCTCTAGCTTTGCAGAGGCTTTAGTCTTTTGGACCTGCTGAATTATACATGCAATTTGTCTGTATGTCTCATAGTGAAATTGTCACTTTGCCATCACCATCTTTTTACATGTAATGAATTACAAATAGGGAGCAGATTTTAGGTGCTAAAGAAGATACATTTATTTATTTTTTAGGCATTAAAACCTAGAAACAATTTGTTAAAAAGTTAAACTTATTTGCTAAAAAAAACAAAAAATACTTTGGATAGGTAGTGTCAGACTGAAAAATTCAATGCCATAGCCAGGATTTGAAACATGGATCGCCCAGTCTCTAGCCGGTTGCTCTACCACTGAGCCATAGTTGGCTATACTATGAATCCTGGGATTTAAAGTACTTACTGCATTGTAAGTCGTCATTAGGGTTGTAATTTCAAAATAATTTGAGATCACCTTGTGGTTTACTGGGTAACAGGTGAGTCAGTTGAGAAATTCAATGCTATGCCGGTATGTTGCCATGGTAGCTCAATGGTAGAGCAACCGGTTAGAGACCGGGAGATCCATGGTTCAAATCCCAGCTATGGCATTGAATTCCTCAGTCTTACTCTTAGCTATCCAGCTCTTGTCCTACACACGGCATATATGAAAAAACAATTAAATCAAAAATATTTTGTTTTATTTTCCATAATAGAACATGAACGAGTTGTAATAAAAAAGCTGTTTAACAACTCGCCAGTAATGAATTAATGAGTTCATGACTCTTGGAAAGTCCTGAATATGAGCTGGGGGTCCTGCTTCATAGAAGAATGAGAAGTCGCTAAGATATGTTTGTAGCCAGATAAATGCTGCATTTACTTGGGAGCGCTACACAGCTTTTATAGACTTTCCACAAGTCTGACAATATAGAATTTTTCCTCTGTGTTGCATATATTATAACTGATTGTTCCTTTGGGCTGAGAAACCGTGGTCTGCTGGAATCTTCATGTTCAGATGTTTCGTTCACAGCTGTGGTGAACATCTTCAGTGGTATGGTCAAAGTCTTCTAGACAAAGGTTTAGGCTCAACTGACTTGTTGGCTAGAATGGCTGCGATATTTATATGTCGGCTTCTTGCACGGGATAGGTCTGGCTGGAGCAGCCAAAGAGGGTGGAGCTTGGCTGCTTCGGTGTTACTGAAGATGTTCACCACAACTGTGAACGAAACGTCTGGATGGGAAAATTCGAGCAGACCACAGCTTCTCAGCCTCGAAGAACTGAAGATGTTCACTGCAGCTGTGAACGAAATATCTGGATAGGAAGATTCCGGCAGACCACAGCTTCTCAGCCTGGAAGAACCGCCAGTAACACCGAAGCGGCCAAGCCCCACCCCATTCACCTATCCCTTGCGAGCAGTTGTCGTATAAATACCGCAACCACTTTGGCCAAAGAGTCAGTTGCAACTAAATCTTCGCTTAGATGACTATGATCATGCCACTGAAGATGTTCTTCACCTAGAAGACTATGACCGCGCCACTGAAGATGTTCACCACAGCTGTGAACAAAACGTCTGGATGGGAAGATTCCAGCAGAACTACGGCTTCTCAGCCTGGAAGAACCGCCAGTAACACCAAAGTGGCCAAGCCCCACCCCATTCACCTATCCCTTATGAACAGCTGATGTATAAATGCTGCAACCACTTTGGCCAAAGAGTCAGTTGCAACTAAATCTTCACCTAGATGACTATGATCATGCCACTGAAGATGTTCTTTGCCTGGAAGACTATGACCACGCCACTGAAGATATTCACCACAGCTGTGAACAAAACATCTGGATGGGAAGATTCCAGCAGACCACGGCTTCTTAGCCCAGAAGAAACAACCAGTTATAATTCTGACTCCAGCATGAAAGCTTATGATTATCCATGTGTTGAATGTACCTGAGAGTTCTTTAATATATTGCTGCAGCCGAAAACTTCACTGCCTTTTACCTTCAGCATTTTGGTAATAATAATACACAATTCACTCAACACATATATTAAGAATACTTCTGAACTGAAGGAACAAGAATAGAATAACAATTTGAACACATAATGTGTTGAGCTTAAGTCATGGCAATTCTGATATGTGAAACTTCTTTCCTGCATGTTACATGTATATGTTTGTATTGCAGTGAGCTGTTAACAACACGTAACCTAATCTAAGGTTACAGGATATGCAGAAGGTTGCACAGCTTCTCTTCTCACATACCAAGTTAATTTGTTTGCCATACATAATAAACGGAGAATCAAAGCTTAGTAATTGAAAATGTGTGGAGTATATTGGTGAAAACTGAATCAAATATGTACTAATGTAAATGAATGTCTTTATTAACCATAATACTGTACATATATTTTTACATTTTTCTTATACCTTTCTTAGACTTGCTATTTTATTTTTCCCTTGGTCCACTATACACCTTAACACCACAATTATATATTTTAATAGACTTTGCTCTACATCATGCAACTATTCTTTCCTCCTTTTTCTTATTTTCTAATCTCTTTCCATCTTCTTGTTGCACTTACCATCTATTTCTTTCTAACCTTACCAAAAAAAATTCCTATACCTTTTTTATATTTTTTTTTCTCCTTTTGCGGACAGAACCCTGCTGATTACTAAATCCCCATCCAATTAATCCCATTTTCATTGCTAAATTTGATCTCTTACAAAATATTTAATTACATATTTTTATTCTAAAATTATGCATTTTTATGTGAAATAAAACTGTATCTGTGATTGTAGCAGCATATTTAATATTCATACTAAGTTTTATGCTTGTAACTGCAAGCAGAAAATATATGTATTTACCAAAAATCCATTTCCTAATTATAAGATTAAACTTTATCATTAGTGAATGCCATGTTTGTTTTGATTGGCAACTGCCATCTAGCTACTAAGTCTATAAGCAATTCAATTCCATTTTTTATTGTCATATAATGCTTACAAAAAATTGAGCTAAGCTCATAAACTGTTAACTCATCAGGTAAAACTTATTAGGTAAGCTCATAAAAAAATTTAATAAAACAATATCAACAGCATTAATAATACTAAAAATACTTCATATCATTTTTTTAAAATTCATGTAATAAATTTTACATTTGTCAATTATAATAGATTTATTATTTTGCTTATAAAGTTTATATAAATTCTGCATATTTGTTAGGTTGCATTTAATTAGTCATACAGTTCATAAAGCATTACTTATGTTATCTTCTAAATGTTCTTTCACTGAATAATAGCATTTATATCTTTCATTTTTTTTCTAAAAATATTTGGATCTTTAATTTCTCTTAACGATTGGGGTAGCTTATTATATAACTTTATACCAATATATTAAGGGGGGGGGGGGGTTCTGTGCATCGGAAACTGAATGTCACAACCTGCAACGTCCCTGTAGAAGTTGCACCTATGAAGAAATGAACCTCACATGCTTTCAAACATTCCAGGAGTGCTGTGAACCTCACCATAAGCAGCTAAAGTTCATGTCATTAATTGTTCATCTGATTCAATGGGCATCTTGTAATTAAAGTTCATTAGAAAGCACAAGGTACCATGTGACAACAAACAGCAGATGAACTCAGAAGTTCGTAGGATGTTAGTCTGTGTGATCGCCATTTGACACCTCGTTGAAAAAATTTCTTTCCTTACACATATTGTGTGTACTTTTACAATATAACATAATTCATGGTTCTCACAATAGTCACATGAAGGCATTAGACAAGATTTTCAGAAGCATAGTCTCACAAGACTACAAAAGCTCAAGTGGTTAAAATGGCCTAACATCTACATACCCATAAAGTCAAAGTACTGCTGTTCAAATCTAAGCAATAATCATTTTTTTTTTATCCCACCCAAAAAATAGTTCAGTTACATTTCAAAGCACACATTACATAAATGTTTTCAACAAACCTAATTGTTTTATTGCATTAATCTGTGCAGGTTCTTTGACAATTAAAGTACTTAATATTGAACGCTACATAGATTCACAGTCTTTTGAAACTAATTTTTGCTGGAGGGTTTATCCTCTTGACTTCAGAAATGTAAACTAAGAGTATTGTGTACCTCTGAGAAAAACAAGAAAATTAAAAAATAAAAAATTAAATTTCAAAGAGCGCTGTGATCTTAGTATCAGCACTATACCAACTCACCACCAGTATGTTAGAGCAGAGCATTCTCTCTAAACTACATAGCTAAAATCAACCGCATTGTTATCAGCAGTGTGCACACCCTCAAAGAACAGGCAATTTTGCCAAAGATGAGTCTAATAATTTTAAATATCATGGATTTTGCACCAATACTCATTCCTTCCACTACTGGTATTAAAATGAGACATTCTGAATGAAAATAAGTTACACGAGTCCATATTCTTTTAATTTACAGCCATTGTTGTGTGATCCAGAAAACATGCCATAACTATGACATTTGGCAAAAGAGAGAATAAGTACCCTATATCAAACTGCTTATCTTAGACCTCTCCACAATCCTTCCAATTTGTGCAGTTGAATTCTGGGACACCTGTATACATAATCCATTAGATTTTAAATTTTATTGCAATTAAGCCCAAATTAGAAACTTTGCCTCAGTTTCAAAAGCTCTCTTTTTTAAATCTGTTTATATTACTCCAACTAATAATTCATGAAGATGCAACCAACTAATAATTCATGAAGATGCAATTATTAACTGGTATGTCTTATATGTATTGCAGGTAGTCGATAATCATGTTATAAAATACACACCACCAGAAGAATATAAGAATCCCCACCCACAGAAAAAGTACAGAGCAGAGCAGGAACATGGATGTTTGCTTATTGGTGCAGAAAGTTTAGATCCACAGCGTGTAAGTATCAGAACTTCCTTGTTATCCCAGCAGGGCCATTCATGCTGCTTTTCAGCTTAAAGTTTGTATGTGCTAAGTCTCTAAAAACCTGACAATCTCATTATCAGCCATCACTCATATCATTACAGTTGAGTATTATTATTATTATTATTATTATTATTATTATTATTATTATTATTATTATTATTATTATTTCATGTAGCATTATTATTGCCACAACCATATTTCTCCCCATAACCCTAAATTACATGTTCCAAGTTTTCAAAGGACTTTAAAGCACAAGTTTAAATAGTTCCATGTAAAACATGTTTGTATTATATTGGTAATTTAAAAGAGGCTGTAGATGATAATGTTAATAATCTACTGCAGCTTTTGAGTCTAAACCATCCTATTTCATGGAAGATTCTCCAGGAATCAACTGTCTTGTCATCTTGAATACCCACCCCATCCATATGGCAAAAATCTTGCTATAATAATTATTCAGTAGAATTCTGCCCTTTTCTGAAGTATAGTTTGCATAGTGAATTCATTACTCATGTGTAGGATGCAGTAACCTCATTTATCAATCAACATTGAACTTCTAGACCTGTGCAAACCAGATACTAAGTACTTATGATAGTAAACCACCATTTAGAGCAGGAGAACCATGTTCAAATCCCAGCTATGACCATGTTCAAATCCCAGCTATGACATTGATTTTTGCTGGTTCTAAAAAAAACTTTAATAATAATAATATTATTTTGTTGGTAGAGTGTAATTATGTGGTGATTTTAAGTGCTGTTTCCTATGTGTTTTCAAGGTTCTTTGTGTATAAGTTAGTATCAGATTTAATTCTATTCCTGAGAAGGAGAAATTACAATATTTTAAAAACAAATTGGCTACTAGAAAGTGTAAAATGGAGAAATAAATTCAGAAAGTAAACTAATGCAGATTCATGTAATAACACAAAACAAGTACATATTAAATCTTAAACAATTTTTTTTTCTCTGAAAAATCTTAAGCCTTACTGTTTAGGACAATATTTTAAGCATTTCTTTTCAATCTTAGCTAAAAAGCCTGTTCTACAGAAATGAGAATTAACTAACAATTAATTTCTGTTTTATGTTACAGTTCACAAAGGAGTATTGTGGATTATTTAAAGATTCAGGTGTAATGCCTAAGATCAAGCTCTGCAAATTCATGATATCTCCAGAAGCTGCGATCCAACCTGGAACACCACTTTATGCCTCTCATTTCAGAGTAGGTGATTATGTGGATGTCGTCGGCAAGACGTAAGTAATCTAGTTTTCATAATGAAACAGTATTTATTATTGCTAGGGATGGAACATTTATTTTTAATAATAAGAACAAAATACATCAAAATCATGAAAACATAGTGGGAATATATTTTGGACCTCCAAAAGCGGCAAAATTTGCGCAATTTTAAATTGTGTTTTTTTGCAAAATTCTGTACTTTGCAACAAAATTTTGACATAAAAGTTGATTTGCCAATATGAAGAATTCAAGTTTGGTGCTGATATAATACTACAAATACTTTCCAGCAGAATAAGTACTGTATTTATCCAAATACAAGACTTTGTTTTGTTCTAAAACATTAATGTCAGAACTGGGGTCTTCTTGCATTTGCCATGTTTTCCAAATAGATACAGCAGAAATTAAGTTTCAAACTTGGCAGGTATGGAAGTGTCAAACCCTGAGAGAAATGGGAATGCTTATTGCCAAGATCTTAACGTATGCAGCAGATTTTGTGCCTTCATTTCACACCTTAAGCTTCACTATTAACGGGCGTATAAGCACTCCCATTAGGAAACAGATTTTTCTCCAAGACTAAAATAAAAATAGAGGTCTTTCTTTCACATCAGTGGTTGCGCATAATGTTTATTGGGAGCCAACAATAAAGCACAAAGAGAGAAATTTAGCTGCACATCTCCCTACTCCTGCTACACATACACTAGAACATTTCCGTTTCTTGCTCTGTTTCTTTCAGCCATCCACAACGTGAATTTACACGCAAATTCAAATTAGGGAAAACTGGAGTAAAACTTATTACCAGTGTGTTATATTTGGTTATGTTATTTAAATAGAAAATTGTATTCATCATTACAGCTCAGCTGCCACTGTCACCACCATAGCGATACAATTCCTTTCTTGTCTGTCTCTCTTCCACTCACAAGTGAGTTTCTGCGCATATTCGAATCTGATATCTTTTACAACAATGCATTATATTCGGTATATTGATTAAATAAAAAATCGTAGAAGGTTGCCACCTGATTTGACAGCCATTGCAGCTATCATGGTGCTGACTTCTGAGATGCTGCTTCAGTTGCAGAAACACACACATGCTAGATGAAGGCTGTATGGAGGATTTCCAAATATTTCCCAGCCAAATGATGCGATGAGATCTCGAGTTCAATTGACTCCATGTGCACAGGCATTGTTGTGCAGCATTTGTTTTGCATTGCACAGCATTTTTTTTTTAAAGTCTCATAATAGTTTCAGAATTTATTGTGTGTGGTACCATGAACCAAAAAGTCAATAAGCAAGTCCTGTCCCAAAACATAATTTTCTGGACTGAAATTGTCTGCTTAAACTTTATTTTTGTTGGCGATGTTGAATGTCACCATTCCATGGTTTGTTGTTTTGTTTCTGGTGTAACATAGGTCACCCATGTTTCACCGCCTGTGACAGTTTGACTTAAAAATTTGTCACCTTGAGCATTATAACGCTCGAGAAAAGTCGAGGCGCTGCCTAAACATTTGATTTTGTGCTCCTCAGTCAACATTTTGGTACCCATTTTCAATAGTGTAAGCATCTGGTAACAATTTCGTGGATAACACTTTTTAAAACTTGAGAAAACACCTCTGATAACACAGGAATTATGAAACATCTGTTCTCTTTCACTATTTTGTTGACTTTCTGCAGCAAATCGTCAGTGATCACTGACCTTCACCCATATTCATGCCTCGTTCATGGACAATTGTTTGGCCATTTTTGAAAGCTCTTACTAATTTGCATACCATTCCAGCACTCATAATGTTTTGTCCATACACTTCACAAAGCTGACAGTAAATGTCATATGCTTTCACATGTTTAGCACGAAAACGAATAACATCATACATCACAGTTGCCGGGATTATCAATCAGTGCAAGCACTTTAAACATGCAAAAGCAAATGTAAACACGATCAGTTGTTGCTGAATTTAAAAACTGTACTTACCTAAAAAATACACCTCATAATTTTGCAGTTTTCAACTTATGTAAAGGTTCAACTACAGTAGAAGTTTCAGAAGATGATCCCATGAACATCAAGCTCAAAGAGTAGATAACAATATGCATATGCTATGATGGGAAACAGAAACAGCAAATATGAAAGAAACTTGATCAGTTTCATTTTAGTTCCCAGGGTGCATGCTCACATTATAAAAATGAATGTACTGCTTTTCAGTTCTAATTCTTTTTAATGTGTGAAATATATGGTGAAGAAGTTAAAGGAAGTCTTCAATACAGGGTATCATCGAGTCAGCATGATTAAAACTGAATATCTGCTGGTGGGAGGCAGAGGGAGACATTATACCCCAGAGAACATTTAAATCTGTCTGTGAATTTAAATATTTGGAATCCATTGTCAGTGAAAATGGAAGATTAGAAGCAGAAGTGGGCCATAAAGCAGGCTGGTCCAACATAAAGCTACAGTAGCAGCCACATGTTATGTGAGGGAGAGGATTGGGGTGCTGCAGTGGTAACACTGGAAGGATAAGAGCACTGCTTGTTGACTATGGCAGTGTTTTATTCAATAACATGTTCCCGTTACTTCAGTGAATGGGAAGAATACCTATCTCACAACTGGTTGAAACTAAAAAATAGCAATTTTTGAGTTTCAAACATTTTGACCAAATGTTCATTTATATTGTACTATGAATTAAAGGACATTTATGCAATTTTTGCCAGTGTTCGGATGCAACTAATTGTCCTTGGGGTGATAGGGTTTGATGAGTTCTTCTATCAGCTTCAAGCAATATGTTGGTGTGCCATGAACTAGACTTTGAGAAAGTTATAGCACTTCAACCATCAGGGTGAGTGTTGGACTGGCCTGCTATACAGTACAGGGGCCAGGAGGGTAATACAGATGTTGAATGGGGTTTTGTGGAATGGAATAGTAAATAAAAAAGGCAAATAAAGGAATTCTCAAAATGTAGTTAAATAAGTCAGAAAGGTAGGATACAAACAGTAGAAATGGAAGAGATAAGAAGAGCAATCAGAGAATCTAGATTAAAAAGGGGAAAAAAAGAAGGAAAAAAGGAGGTTAAAAATTGATTGAAATGGAAGAATCTGTAATTATAAGGGTTAAGCACAAGATTTATCCTGGACTGGTCACTGCAAGGTAAAAGAAAACATATCGGTCAGTGAAAATGTGGAAAGTAGTGTAAATCAAATTAATGAAGGATCGATTTAACAGATGAAATCATCGGAAAAAAAAAAAAAGATGACAGGAAGGTAACAACTTACACTAAATAAGCTTTTTCCATGCCCATTGCTGCACAAATCTGCACTAAGTTTTACTTTACATGTTCAATGACAAATCACCCCTCTGGCAATGGGACCTGTATTCTCCCAGGTATTTAAGTAAATCAAAAAAAGTAAAAGAAATAACATCACCTTCGTATATTTATTTCATTCTGGTGCCTAATTTAGTTAAGTAATTCACTGTAGTAGCAACACAAAAATTACTGTGTTCCCTAAACTTTGGCAATAAAGAAGAGAAATTCAAAGCTGGAGATTAAACCAAAATTGAAAGTGCTTTCAGGCTTTAACACTTTTATAGCTATGGGCATATTATGGACAAAGTTCACACTGTGAGGTACAGGGATGGTCATAAAGGTGCAAAGGTGTACACACCCTAAAAATCTTAAGACATGAAATTAACCTTGGCCTTGTAACTGTTAAGACCAATTTATTCATAAACTATTAGAATAACATCATATGGTGGTAAAAGTGATGCTGTTACTTACAGTGGTGAGTTTAGCACTGGGGCTGTTCCACTTGACAGCGAAGGTGAGAGTGAAGGGAGTTTTAACTTATGTATGTGCATATCCAACGTGTTCTCGTCTGCACCCTATGCAGTTCTCCAAATAGTTTTGTAGTGTTAAAACAGGCAAGTTTCTTGTTTTAATGCTTATTAATGTTACTTAAAGAGAGTGTTTCAGATGGTCTTATTTATTGTATTGACTAAAGAAATATGGATAACTCTGTACAATTATTTATGGCAGTTTTCAAGGCTAACTCTTGAAGAAAAAAACGAAGAATTAAAATCTTTGGCTAGAAGAACCCGAGTTCTTAATAGAAAAAGTGAGCACTAAAAGAAATTGAAACCTCATTTTTAAGACTCAGCTTGTCAGAAAATATATGAGGTATATGACTGGTTGTGTGGTTGTGAAGTTCACAAGCTCTTTTTCTGCTACCCGTGTTCTGTTTGTTTCTAAATGTGCCAATTCTTTGTGAACTGTTAAAGGGTGAATAGTATAAAACATTGAATACAAAAAATGTAAAATATAAAGATTCCATATTAATTAAAAACACAACATCCAAGCAATTTAAAATAGACATATTTTAGAACTCCAACTTTTGAAAATATGTCTATTTTTGGTAAATTGTTTTATCAAGAGCATGAGAAGAGGATGAAAACTGAAGATATGAGAATTTAATATCATGTGAGCATTTTTGTATGCATTGACTGTAAGTTGCAAGCAGCCAAATATTTTAAATGTGAAAGCTCCCTATAGTTTTACTGAAATGAAAAGTAGCAATGAACAATTTGTAAATTAATAATGTTTACAAAGGAATTGAAAAGAGGGGAGGAGTTTTTGACAACTATAAACTATAATGTTAATATATAATCAAATCACTTTCTATACCAAAACATACAGCAGCATTTTTCAGAGACATAGAAGAATTCAAATAAGTTATAGTGTATGCTTTGTATATGATTTATAAACTTCTTATATTCTTTGTTTTCAGGATCGGTGCAACAGCTCTCAGTCTGATAAATTATATGTTTCCACTATCATTTATTTGTATATATCTTCTGCAATAGATTGTATTAAAAATTTTATTCTTTTATGTTCATTAGGCTAATCAGTATAAATGCATGTATTGTAGAGATGATTTGATTATACCTTTCATTGAAGGCATAAAAGAGTACAGGACATCAGCAGTCAGGTGTTTTAAAATCATATCATTACAAGAAACAACTGCATAGCAAAATCCTTTAAAAATGACAATAATTGAAAAATGAATTTAATATCTTTGCAATAGTTGATACCAGAGAATTCTATTTGAAAACTTTTTTTTTTTTAAAAGACAGATCACTTTTTGTGATGTAAGTGTTTTCGTCTTATAGTTCACCTATTATACAAAATTCCTTCAAAATGAAAAGTACTTCACAAGCTGTTCTCAGAAAATTCCAGATATATAGTTTATCTTGAAAATATATTAAACATTCAGCATTTTAATTAAAATCATGAGTGTCATTCTTAAAAAATTAAAACTACTACAAATATTTTCCTGTAAAAGGTAGTTTGAAATTTTGGGGATATTTTCAACAAAATCTTGGAAGAACTTGAAGTACCAAGTTTGGTTGTTTGTCTGACACTTTGCTTTTAAGCCATGTTGTTCACAGATAGACATGCACATTAAACTTCTAAAATTTTTTTTCTGGATTCTTGTACCTCAAAACATGTACTTACTTTAGGTGAAATCTGGACATAAAATTTTTGGGTGGAGTGCCACAATTTCATCCTGCAATTTTATATACCAGTAAATATACTGACATGGGTCTGTCACTTTTAAGCACTCTTGAAAACCATTGATCTGGGCCAGATTTGAACCTACTAAATACATTGTAGATAGTAAAAACTAGGTAAAATTGAGAGTGTGCATCGACTTTGTTAAATATGATTAATAAATTTGATCTAATAATTTGTTAATGAATTTAGTGATAATCATAAATATTATTAATCTGATTTTTATGCTTTACGCTTAGTGTATTCTAATAAATACAGTTCATTTTTTTGAACCTTTATAGATAAATTCATTTGAAAATGTGTTCCTCACAAAAATAGAACATGTACTGTGAAGCAAACATGTTTGTGTCTTTTTGCTTTTCATTCCCATTCTGGCTCCAGTTTCTAATTTGTTGCAGACCAGTCTTTATACAATGGTAAAGATTGTTTTTTGAATGTAAAAATTACTTGTGTTTTTAAATGAAAGAAAATTATACATTTTGGAAAACCTGTTCCAATAAGATAAAGTTTAATTTGCTGTTTATTTTGTTATACCTTACAATAAAAAACTATGAATATACATCACTTTGGTATCACATATTTAACTGGTTACAAACACATTAATATATTCTAAAAAGTTTTTATACATCTTGTAAGATTTTGCAGAGTAAGTATTACAGAAGAGTTTGGCATGCTCTGTTTTCATATAAATGACATACTCCATTAAATTCACATATTCATAATGTTGTAATATGTAATACATTGTATATGCTATTAACCACAATGTAAACTTATGCCTTGAAGTCTTGAGTTAAAACAAAATCTGGCTGAAGAAGAATATTTGGAGTGCACCATTTATAATGATTTAACCGTAGTTTCTTCATGGGAATCCATAAAGTGGATCTTAATTTCTTGTATAGCAGAGCATTCATACAACTTATGTTTTACTGTGTCTTCTCCGTCGCTTTCGGACACTTACTAGAATTAGCAAGATGAATTTGATGTAATCTACTGCGAGTGGGTAGGATATCATGTACAACTTGAAACCGTAAGGATCTGATTCCAGCTGGAAGATGTTTCAAGGAGATATTGTGAAATAAATACGAAAAATGAGTGTCAGGAGGCAAAACCTTCATTATTCTCATCTCAGGTGATTACAGTAAAGCATGAGTGTACAATAGGTTGTCTTCGATGTACAGCATTGTTCAGGAGTAGATAACTTCTTTTTTGAATATAAAGGTGCATGTAATTTAAAGTTGTAGGTATTCTTCTAATGTCTATTGGTTTATCTATTCCTGCAACATCAATCCAGTGTTGTAACCACTTACTAGAAAATTTACCATCACTATTTTGTAATTTGTTATTTCGACTGATGAAAAGCACTTTGCATTTCATCTCTATGTTCCAAAGACCAATACCACCTTCTCGTAGTTGAAGATAAAGGCTTGTTACAGGCACTTTGAATATTTTTCCCTGCCAAATATACCAACTAACAGCTGCAGTAATTTGACGATGATGTTGCTTCGTAATGGGAAGTATTTGTGCTGTATACCATAGTTTAGAAAGCACATAAACATGTATAGCCCTCATTCTTTTATACAAACAAAGTTGTCGATGATACATGTCTTTACAGCTGCATTTTATTTGCTGTTCTATCGGCGCCCAACTTACAGACTGTATTTCATTTACATATGCAGTATAAATTATTCCCAATATTTTAAGCTTTTTCGCAGTCTTTAAAGGCTGTATTTCAGGTAGTACTCTCTAAGGACCTATTGGCAATATGCAAGATTTATCCTTATTAATTTTTAGTCCAGATATTTTTCCAAATTTGTCAATAATAGTTGCCATATTAGTAACATCTGAATCAGTGGATAGAATAACACTAACATCATCTGCATTAGCTGAAATAGCAAATTTATATCCTCTCAAATTTATATCATGTATTTTATCATATAGTTGATATATTAAAGGATTTATGGCTAAAGAAAACACAATCATCGAAGCTGGACAACCTTAACGAATAGAACGTTTAATTTGTATATCTTCAGTTAGAAACCCATTAATCTGAAGCTTGAGGTGATGCCATTATACAAACATTTAATAAAAGTTATAAAATGATCACTAAAGCCATGCCACTTCAAAACCTGAAACAAGTATCGATGGTATAATGTGTCAAAGGCATTCTTAAAAGTCTAGAGAAGCGATAACTGCTTGTTTCCCACTATAACCACAGCATCACGCAAAGAACATGTAAGGTCATATATAGAATGACCTGAAGGACCGCATGCTTGTGCTGAATGAATTAATCTACTTAGCAAGGGTTTTACTCGGTTAGCTAATATCCTCGCTAATAATTTATAATCATAATTTAACAATGAAATGGGTCTGTAGTTTGTAACTTGATGTTTGTCGCATTGCTTACTTATCAGCACAATAACACCCTTCCTTTGTAACACAGTCAGTTGTTTAGTTTGTAATATACAATTGAAAATATTGACTAAATCATCCCCAATAACATTCCAAAAATATTTGTAGAATTCATGTGAAATGCCATCACATCCTGATATCTTTGACGTTTTTCCTTGTATCAATGCATCAAGCAATTCAACCTTTGAAATAGGCTGCTCCAAGGCACTATTCTCTTCCAAAGTTACTCTAGACAGAGATTTCAGAATCAAGTTGTCTAATGAGATCTCTTCCCTACTTGGCTCACTGAACAAAGTAGAATAGTCACTAAAGAAGGCAGTACTAATTTCTCTCTGTGACGTTGCCACACACCCATCTGTATGTACTTTTAAAATCAGGTTCCTCTTACGACTCTTATGCAATTTCATGAGATGATATAAACTTATCCTCTCATTTGCAAATATATTTTTATCCCCACTTCTGAATTTGAGTCCTTCCATTTTTTTATGATAAATGGTGAGGATTTTAGCTTTGAGTAGTCCTAATCTCATGCCTCTTGGTGCTGTTGGTTGGTAATTGGTTTGCAATTTGCGTATGCAGCGAAAATAAAAATGTACCAATTGGTCATCACCTTTTCGCTTTTCATATGAATACTGTTTAAAAAAGATTTTAATTTTGGGCTTAACTAGGCACTTCCACCATTCTACGTAATTTTGGTAAGATTTTAAATGCAGTTTCCAATTCCTCCATGCTACTTCAAATTTGGCAATCATTCAATAAATTAGTATTCATTTTCCAATATGAATGTCCCTGTGGAATGAAGTACCAATTTAATGCTATATGTAGACTAACCGCCTCATGATCACTAAATGTTTCAGGTACATGTTCAACCGCTTGAATCTTATCGCATTTTCATTGACGTTACAAGATCTTTTAATGTATTACTAGGGCGGTATTACCCAGTGCAGACTGTTCCCCTCAATACACAATTAAAATCCCCAGCAAGAATGTAAGACTGGTAAATTACGTAAAAGATATGCATGATCCAACTGAAAAAGCATATTCCTTTCTTTGTGCTTGTTTGAGACTGATGGCGCATATATATTAATAAATACAACATGATTATATATACCACTTATTCCTCTTCCTGTAAGCAATTTTTCAATTGAAGCTAATTCAATTCCCGATTTTGTTAATATGGCAGTGCCTAACGATTCACTTCCCAAACATATGCATTGTAATTAATGATGGAAGAAAAGTCCGTAGCTTTTAGCTCCTGAAGAAAGAGCACATCTATGTCATGTATGTTTATAAAGCATTGCAGCATAGCCATTTTCGTCGGGGAGTAATTGCCATTAAAATTTAATGTCACCATTAATGTGAGATCCATCAATAAAAAGCAAAAGAAACAAAACCAAAACAAAACAAAGAGCAACCGTAAAACAATACATTTAATACATATGTGTAAATACCTTTCTATTCCTGTACTCATTCTTTCTTTTTAAGCAGTGGAAACCCTAATTTATTTTCCTTTGCACTACAAGGAAAGCACCTTTTGTTGCACTGAGTCTCCAAGTTGTCCCGGCTGTATGGGGTCATCTGCTTCTCTTGTGTTTGCCTTGCCAAGTGTTGCTTCAACATCTTCATGTCACATCTTAGTTTCTGTTGGAGCTTTTTTTTGTACTATAGGGTCGCGTGTAATTTCAGCAATTTACTCCTGCATGTCGTTTGTTTCTGTTCAAGTTGGTCTTTATGCATAGTGTATGCCTTTTTCTTGCATGTTGAGGCCACTTCAATACTAGTACTGCTGCCCTTGTCTTTCTTCTTCTTCTTCTTCTTCTTCTTCTTCTTCTTCTTCCATGGCAGCTTGTTTGCATTCATGCTCTCTCCATCACTGCTTCTGTGTTTTATCTTCTCACATGAAGGTTCTCCTTCTTCTTCTTCTTCTTCTTCTTCTTCTTCTTCTTCTTCTTCTTCTTCTTCTTCAGCTGTTTCGGTATCTATGTCCACTGGGAGGATGGTCCCTCCTTTATGTGTGGTTTGTTTAGTTTTCATAGATGCAATTGTTGCAGTACATTCCATTTCTGTATCAGAAGCATCTAATTTAACATCCTCCTTTGCATTACTAGCACAAACTTTTTCACCTCTTTCTAGAGACTGAAATTTTTTGTGTTGTTCAATTGTTTCCATCTGCATGGTATAGTTTCCGTAATGATATTCTCTGGTAAACCTTCATTTTCTGCTGTTGGCAACAGCAGAAAACAGATCACTAAACTTCCCTACAGTAGGCGCAGGTTTGTCAGTTATCATTCGCTGCAGACAAATATGTCATATGGGTAGAACTTCCACATTTAAAACAGGTTTGTTCTTGACCTAAATAATTGCCTCACATTTTGCAATAATCACATTAGATGGAATGGGTTTCTTAATTACCATTTGAGCTAGGCGTATACCGGTTTCTACCATAGCAAATTTCCATTTAACGGTCCAGTTGTCCATTTTGACAAGAAATACATTTCCATAATTTTGTAGAACATTTCTAATTCATTTATCGGATATTTCAGGAGGAATATTATAAAGCCTGACAGTCATAAATTCCTGATCTGCTGGGGTTATTATCACATCTACCTTATTCTCATTCATTAAGGTTACTGTTGTGTTACCTGCATGATGGCGCAAATAGCTTCATAGCTTACACTGGTTTTAAACTTTAAATATACTGCATTTTCTTTTCCTACAAGCTGCAATGTTTGTAATTCAACACGTACCTTTAATTCTTCTTCCACCCAATTGTGTATATCCAGTGTGGTAGGTCTCTGTTGTGTTGGATTAAACGTTGCTTTTAGTGTATTAACAGAACTATTTTAGTTTCCATTGTAATATAAGAATTACTAAACTATTTAACAGCACTAGGGCTGCACTCTCACAATTTATAACTCCTTAATCTAAATAAATACTCAAAACACACTGAGACCTAACCTTTAAACACAGGCATGGCCTACACTGATAATTACTGAAGCATGTCACTGCTATCAGTATTTTTCTCGTTGTATGAAACATTTCCTGACAACAGAAAGCCAAATGTTGATTTTGTGTTTCTCAGTGCTCTTCTGTACTTATTTCTTACCCCATAGTGTTTTCTAGAATTTCAAATTCTTGTGAATAAAAAAATAAAGAGTAGCCATCCACATTCGCTGTTATACCACTAACACAAAACTTTATTTTCTACAGAATCTTTCGTGGTTTTCAAGGAGTTGTGACACGCTGGGGCTTTAAAGGTGGTCCTGCATCTCATGGTGTAACTAAAACCCACCGAAGACCTGGTAATATTGGTGGTGGAGGTGAGAAGGGAAGGGTATGGCCAGGAACAAAAATGCCTGGACATATGGGAAATCGATCTAGATATCTCAGAGGGCTCAAGGTAATGTATTAATTAATCTTAAAGGGTTCTGTTTATAATTCTTTTTATTCAATTAGTAATTGCAATAAAATCTCAGTTTTGTTTCTCAGAAAATAGTTAATTACCACTTATATAATTTTCTTCAAATCTGTAAGAAAATTAACTATTATTAATCAACTTCATGAACAATTTAAACTTTTAATTGGAAAGAAAAAAATTAATAAAGGATCTACATTCATTTTTATACCATAATTCCCTCTTACAAAAAAAAACATACAAATTAGCCAGCTAAAGAACAAATTTTTGTAGCTCCTTTGAAAGATATGTAATCTTCATCATGTAAACTATTAAAAAAAAAAACAAGATACGCAAAGATTATAAAAGAAATTTATTTAAAACTGTTTTATTTAAGCATTCCAGTAACATAGGCTTCTTGTGCATTATGCACAAATGTAGCATACTCATGTTGTGGACTTTGCTGGATACATATTTTAAACTTGAACTTGATAATCTCTCCTAGTGTGGGATATGTTTAAGATAAGAGCTGTTAGTTTCAATTTCTGTTTCATTACACAAGCAACTCACAATTAACATAAAATCTTTTGTGTATAAAAGCCAAAGCAAAATTTTGGATCTGTGGTTTAATATAGCATAACAGGACATCATATCTCTCTATAATGAAGACCAAGCGATCAACATTCCTAGGAAAAAAATAGAAAGGGATTATTATTGTATTAGTATTTGTTTATAGTAAAGCCATTGTGGATTTTCCATCAACCAGGAATACATTTTGTATGTTCGCATTCCAGAAACTGCAGTATTCCAGAGAAATTTGTAAGTAATTGTGTAACCCTTGATGCAACAACAGCTGGTATTAATTAAGCTCATAGGATTCTGTTTAATTTATTTATAGTTCTTTTTATTCAATCAGTAATTGCTGTAAAATCTCAGTTTTACTTCTCAAAATCAGTTAACTCCATTTCTATTATTTTCTTCAAATCTATAAGAAAATTAATTATTAATAAACTTAATGCAGAAGTAGCTGTGAAGAATGTGCAGGACCTTGTTCAAGGAATCCAGTCTGTCTTTCTGTTTCATGAGAACTGCATGAGAGTTTAATGCAATGGCCAGGTACTTCTGCTGCTTCATTTGTCATTCTGTTGCTTTGAATCTGCTTTCTTGGAGACAAGCCTTCAGTCTCACAAAGTTTTTATTTTAATTTTTTTTTTTCATGAAGGGAGCCATGAAGCTTAAAGTTACTCAATATTTGTCTTTGCAATAAGGGAAAACAAAAAAAGTTATCCAGGCAATTCATCCCAAGCCAGATTCTAACTCGCGACCTCTTGAATATGAGGAAGACATGCTACCACCACACTACCAAGGTGGGCACTCGCAAAGTTTTGTAATAAAATTATAGAAGGTAGAATAGGTTGGATGATGTTTATAGAGGTAATATTCAGCATATAGCTGTCCCACTCCATTTTTGCAGCATTCTCCATGAAATAATTACATGTCAACGATTTTTCCTTTAAACCATTGATACCAATCAGTGTGTACAGTACATTGGTGATATTTAGCTTAATGTACCTTCACATAGATCAATTTTCGATAGAGAGCTACTTCCAAACATAGTGCTTTGTCTTACTGTTCCGCTGTTCACTACATAACTGAAGAGAAAAAGGTTTTACTGGATAGTATTCTATTGGTTTATTCAACCTTCAGTTACATTGACATTCTGAACTAGTTATACAGAAGTAGGCATCAGAAATTGCTAACGTTTATTTAATAGTGGTATCGGTTTCATTACAAAAACATTGTTGTACATATTACCATATTTGTCCAAATACAAGACTGTTTTTCTTTTTCCCCCTAAACTATTAATGTTCAAAACCGGGGATCGTCTTGCATTCGCAATATAAATGTTTTCCTAGTACAATGCAGAATAAAAGTAAGTTTCAAACTTCACAAATATGGAGTGGTGAAGTCTGGTGGACATTGTTAAGATTGCTGTCAAGGTCACAATAAATCAGCAAATTTTTGTGTTTCATTTTGTGCCAAAAACTAGCTGGGAATATGAGTATTCTCATAAGACTAATAAAGTTAGAGGACTTCCTTTCACAACAGTAGATACCCATTATGTTGTATTGGGAACCAATATCAGCAGAGAGAGGTTAGCTGCATTGGCTGTGCATTTCCACTGCTCCCGCCATACATATAGCAGTACATTTCCATTTTCCCTTGTGCTTCTTTGTGCAGTCTTCAATAAAATTTGAATTAGGTAAATCATTTTATAATATATTAAGTATGTTGTCTTAATAGAAAATTTCATCCATAATTGTCGTTACAACTGTGTTGTCACCACTGCTGCTGTTATATATCTAATTACAAATATTCCATATATCTCTGTACTACCCTCTCCATATCTCTACCACTCAAAACATGAATTTGTGCGCAAATTTGAATTAGGGAATACATTTTATGATGTGTTGTTTGTTGTCTTAATAGCAAATCACATCCATAATTATCATTTTAGCTAAGCTGGTATCACTGCCACCATCACATTCCTATCATTGCACACATTCCATACATCTCTAGCTCTCTCCTGCTCAAAACATTAATGTACACACAGAGTCCAATTAGGTAAAACACTTCATGATATATTATTAAGTTATCTTAATAGAAAATCACATCGATAATCATCCTTATGCTAAGCCATCACCATTCTCCACCTATCTTACACTGACAATATAAATTTCTGGGCAAATTCAAATTAGGTTAAAGTTTTTTCAATGTGTTTTGGTAAGTATGCTGTCTAAATAGAAAATAACATCCATAATTGACATTGCAACTATGCTCCTGCTGCTGCCACTACCATCACACACATACCACACATTTTGTATTCTGCTCTCCTTCTCTGCTGCTCAAAATGTAAACTTGGAATTATTGATTTGGTAAAACTTTTTACAGCAGAATGTTTTATTAAGTATGTTGTCTAGACAGAAAATCTTATCAATTATAATTGTTTCAGTTGTGTTGCTGTTGCCATTATCACTTTCTTTGATCACACACATATCAATACATAATTTGTGTTCTCCTATTTCCCATCCTCCTACCCACCACATGAATGCCTGTGCAAATTCAAACTCAGTAATCAAGGAGGGAGAGAGATTTAATCAGTTTAAGTGTCCCTATAAGGAAAAACGTTAAATTTTATTTAGTAATCAAGTTGTCATGTTTTCTTTTTATATATGCTAAATTCTAAAAGTAAGTTCTAAAAAATGGGGGTTGTTTTGCATTTGAGGTTATCTTGGATATATATACATATGATATGTAAATTCTAACAGATTAATAAAACATAGTAATGTGTCAATCATATCATGATTAAGTACAGCATGCAGTTGATGCTTGAGCTTCAGGATGTGTAATTGAAGTGCACTTCATTGTATCAAGCACAGCTTTGAGTTACAATTTTTCGAGATGCAGCTGATCTATCACAATACAACAAATACCATTCACAATGTGATTTTCCATGTTATGAACTGTGTCACATTTAACAAAGAACACTGATTTAAAAGAGAACATCATTTTATATCGAAAATCATATTTACTAAGTTTTGAAATGGTCCATACTATTTAATTTAAACAGCCACTCCCTTGCCTACATCCCATGTAAGTTGTTTTTCAATATTTATTGCTATTCCAGAGATATTTGTGATAAAAGTTTTAAGTAGATCACCCTCCTTGCACTTGGGAAATTCAACCCTGTTTTTTCTGTTTTCAAGAAATTAGTTTCTCTTGCTGTCTTGTAGCAGTCCAGTCCTATTGGCAAGTATCGTTTGTGATCATTGACCAATAAGATTTAAGTTTTTAAGTGGCGTTATGACAGATTTTTTTGCCAAATAAATCTCAAAGAATGTCCTTCACAGTTAAACATCCCAATTGCCAAGGAAAATAGTCTTGGTGAAATTCATTAAATATTTTAGATCACTCAGCGTTTGGAGAACCAAAAGTGTAAATTATTGTATAAAGTAATGTAGAAGGTGTTAAATCAATGTCAGAACCTTAATAAGAAAACCTGTTTTTTTTTGCAGATTCTTAGGATCAACACAAAGTACAATATCCTTTGGGTACAAGGACAGGCAATTGCTGGTGATACCAACTCTTTTGTTCATGTTTATGATACATTATTACCATTAAGGTTAGTATGAGACATGTTTGGACAAATCAAGCTGTGTTTATATATATTTTTTGTTTGTAATTGTTAACTACCTATTCTGAGAGTTTTTCCTCTTGCCCACTTCTTTCTTCTTTGCACCTTTACATCTGCTGCAGAAATATTTAAATAGTGTTTACATTAACAGAAATGGCAAAGTTTGAAGATGCTGACAATGTTGTCAAACTGTTACAGGTACTTTAATAATAAAGTTTACTTTCAGAAAATACAAGGAAGCACCACGTTTTCCAACATTTTATCCTGAAGATCTTGAAGAGCCACTGCCAGAGGAAATATTTGCTGAGGAAATTCATCCTTTCTCTGCACCATCGATAGTATTTGAAGACAAAAAATAAGTTACAGTTAGCATTTGTTCATGTGTAATACGTAATTTTTATAAATGAATATAAATATTAGTAGCTTTTTGTGTTTTTTCTCTCTGCTCTCAGAGATTTTCCTTTAATTTATAACTAAAACCCTAGATTCCTATCAACAGTCATTTTACAAGTTGTCCAAAAGCTGCAATGAAAATCATAAATGAATTCATTATAAATTTTACAGATACATGATTTTTATTTGATAATAACACAAAACTGATTCTTTCAGCATGAGAAAAAAAATTGTACACCAAATGATAACAGTTTCATTTTTTCTCTCTTTTGAATACAAAATTTCAAATTTTCAGCCTATTGAAGAACTCTGGTAGGCCCTATGTTAGCAATGTTAAATTAGCCATAACCAGTGTAGCTTTTCTCTAAATAAACAATTCTGCGGTGATTAGACAACTTGAGTTTTTTACAACAGTGATACTGTACTTTTGGCTAAATTGTAATACACTGGTTTTGAAATATTTTGTTTTTATGATTAAATATCTTTTTTTTATTTAGATAAAATTGTTCTTTATTACTTTCTCCATACGCACTATGCACATAGTGTATAGAGAAAGTATTGCACTCCATCAAAAAATTTGATACCGAGATTTCACCAGAAATATATGTTTTAGGGTCCCCAATATCCAAAAAAAGCACTTTCACAAAAAGGTCCGCGTGTGTGTGTTTGTGTGTGTGTCCGTGTGTCTGTGAACACGATAACTCAAACACGAACAGTAGTTAAAATGCCAAACTTGGTATTTAAGTTTAGTATCTTCCAGGGATGCAACACGAAGATTTTGAGAAAAATCCCCCCATCCCCAACTACCCTTTACATGGAACTTTTTTCGAAAATTTTGATTTTCTCAAAAATGGCTCTAACGATTTTGATTAAAATTTTGTATATTAAACATATTTACCTGACAAATAAAATGTATATCTTGAATTTTCTGGGAATGCCTCTGAAGAGTAGTTTATTCTGGATGAATTTTACTAAATTTTGAATAACTGCTAAACCGTAAGAGATGGACAAAAATTTACTGCACAAAAAATGTAGAGCACATTAAAACACCCAATTTATGTTATATACATTTTTTTCGTGGAGTTCGTCGTTTTTTACACATTCCTTATTTTTGGTTTCTGCTATGAAAAACATACTTTTCTCATACAGGAACTTGTCAACTCCTATCCATATAAACAAAGGAACTTCATTGACATAGCAACCAGCTTTTGACTATCACTTTAACCTACGGTTGTCCTTTATTTCGCTTCTACTTACAAGGAAGCGAATAATTAGGCTATTTCTGCTATTTTTTTCTGATTAGCATAAAGTAAAGAGAAGTATAAGCTTTTTAAGAATTATTCGTTGCAGGGATATGGAGAAAGTCATGTGAATGGTACACATCAGATTTTTTCATTACTTTCTCCATACGCACTATGTACATAGTGTATAGAGAAAGTATTGCACTCCACCAAAAAATTTGATACCGAGATTTCACCGGAAATATATGTTTTAGGGTCCCCAATATCCAAAGAAAGCATTTTCACAAAAAGGTCCGTGTGTGTGTGTCCGTGTGTCTGTGAACACGATAACTCAAAAATGAAAAGTAGGTAAAATACCAAACTTGGTATTTAAGTTTAGTATCTTCCAGGGATGCGACACGAAGATTTTGAGAAAAATCCCCCCACCCCCAACTACCCTTTACATGGAACTTTTTTCGAAAATTTTGATTTTCTCAAAAATGGCTCTAACGATTTTGATTAAAATTTCGTATATTAAACATATTTATCTGACAAATAAAATGTATATCTTGAATTTTCTGGGAATAGCCTCTGAAGAGTAGTTTATTCTGGATGAATTTTACTAAATTTTGAATAACTGCTAAACCGTAAGAGATGGACAAAAACTTACTACACAAAAAATGTAGAACACATTAAAACACACAACTTATGTTATATACATTTTTTTTTGTGGAGTTCGTCATTTTTGTGACATTCCTTATTTTTGGTTTCTGCTATGAAAAACGTATACCTTTCTCATATTTTAACTTGTCAACTCCTATCCATATAGACAAAGGAACTTCATTGACATAGTAACCAGCTTTTGACTATCACTTTAACCTACGGTTTCCCTTATTTCACTTCTACTTACAAGGAAGCGAGTAATTGGACTATTTCTACCATGTTTTTCTGATTAGCATAAAGTAAATAGAAGTATAAGCTTTTAAAGAATTATTTGTTGCAGGGATATGGAGAAAGTTATGTGAATGGTGCACATTAGATTTTTTTTCAATACTTTTTATTTCTGTACAAACCTGAAAAGAATTAATATTTGTTAAAATGCTTATGCACCATATGTAATAAACATTTGCTGAAAATTTCATAGTAATATATCTACCAGAAGTTGAGAAAAGCTACATTACATGTTTTCAGTGTATTCCTGCTCCACATGTATCATCCTCCATTTTGTTCCTGCAGTTTCTTCTTACTCACTCTTTTGTGGTGACTTGTCTTCTGCCCTATTATTCTGAAGGCTATTTTAGAGGCTGCAACAATAACTAGGGGTGCCGAGTTTGTATCCCGGATGCAGGTTTTGGCTAATACAGAATGGTGTGGAGATGTTGGTGCCCTAGCTCGGGATTTTGTTAACATGGAATCTCTTTCACAAGTGATTTTCTTTGAGTTCCATATTATTATCGTACTCATTTATTTCTTTAGTTCGGCCTTTTCCTCCATCAAACACACAAACATCCCTCCTAAATTTTCTACTCTTAAGTTTCGCTTTAAGCGACCGTGCCTATTATTACTTATTACTTTTGACAGTCTTTTGGTGCAGTGATTTCGTCAGAATTCTGGTCCGTACTAAATTAACACTATTCTGTCACCACAAAAACGTAGCCCGTTCGACTCCACCATGGACCCAAATATCACATCTTTGCTCTGCAGATGTTTCATGTCGAGTGCCAAAAGTGTCGCTTGATCAGCAAGGGAATTGTTTCTCTTCTCCTTGCTATGTTCATCCTCGGGCATGTAACCTCACCCCTTCAGTTCAATGTCCCACCCTTAACGGTACTGGGTTGCTTGTCAGCTCATGACAACTGGCTACTTAGATGTGTTTATACAATATTGATTTCCTGGCTATTTTCAATGGACATTTGTCCCCTCTTAGTATAATTTATATTATTTGCTATAATTCATATCTCCCTTTTAAATAACTTTTAGGCCCATGACAAGACGTGTACTGTCTCAAGGCCATAATCCTTTCTTTGTCTAATTTTTATATCATCTTTATTGTTTTACAGCCTATCAAAATGCCATAAGAGCTGTCTATAAGAGCCATCATGCCCACAAGGCATTAATTTAAATTTTGTGTTAATAGGTTTAAAATTCAGTGAACTGCATAAATCATATCATTTTAAAGCTGCAATATCATAGATTAGTTATAATAAAAAAACAAAAAAATTTTATTATTTTTCCCCATTTCAAGAGCTTTAATCATTTATGCTACTCATTATGATCAGTAATGTTGCACATAATGTTTGTTTCTTTCAATAAGAACTTGAATGTTTTCTGTCATTGATGAGCAATTTGTTCTTCAATCAGGGACGATTGTAGCAATAAAATTATTGGCCCACAAGCTCCACTGCTTCCAAAAGTATTTATAAATAATGTACAAACTATAAAATGGCTTTCTGTTTGAAAGCAAAAATTTTTGTCAGAACTGTGATTTCTGGTAATAAAAACTACCTATTTTCATATAATGCAGAAACCCTACATATAAAAATAGATACGGGTTACAAGATTACCTTTTTAATTCACCCAATTTTTTTTTTTTTTTAAATACAATTGGTTTACCTGCTCTGCTAACAAAATTTGTTTCAATATAAGTATAAAGGAAATAAAATGTCACTTGAGGATTATTAAAATATTAAGGAAATTGGTATCACAGAGTTATAAGCAGAATTGATTCTCTTTTGTTTTGCAATATCTTCTGTACTTTTTGTTGCTAAATTGTTACCATTCTGTGTGTGGGTGGGTGTGTGAGTATTTGTTTGTTTGTTTTTTGTGTGGATAAATGCACGTCCATTGTGCACATGTGTGATGTGTAGAAAAAATATTTGTATGGTTTCTTATGATTTCTCTTATCTTTTGGTCTCTCTTACTCCACTAAACCACAGTCTCCAGCTGCACCATTAGGTTTGGAAGTGCTTTACAAGTTTTCCATTAGATTTTTCAATGCACAGACTTGGTGTGGAAATTACAATTTACAAATTCACGTTTCAGGTTCCAGCATAAGTATGACTATTGTCAATATGAATAGCTCCTGCAACATGCTTCATAAATACCAAAATTTTAAATAAATAAGGCTACTAAATTTTAATTTGAGAAACAAATAACAATGAAAATACATAGACTGTCTTCTCTCATCTTACAACAACGTCCGGTGATGCATTTAAAGTTATTTTCTATGAATTATGAATGTCTTCTTATTCTTTGTCTTTGAAATAAACACTGAAATTAAAAGTTAATTATGGTTTTCACACTGCCTGTGATATATAATTTGATGTGTTCCATTCTCATTACCCTCTAGCTGTTCCATATACAAGGCATTCTTACAAAAGATTATTCTTTTATCTAAATCATGCTAATAAAGATAAACATAAGCAGAATTGGTTGCATTACTAGTTTCTTTGTAAGTAGAAGCGAAATGAGGGAATACATTAAGCTAAAGTGATTCTCAAAATCTTTTAAAAGCTGGTCGCTATGTGAAAGAGTTATAGGTTCAGTTTGCTTCACATGGTTCTGTTTGAGAAAAGTAAGTAGTTTAAAATTGAAACCGACAACAAGGAATACCTCGTTAAATCTACAAGAAAAAGTAATCAGGTGTAAATTATATGTTTTAATGAGATATACATTTTTTGTGTTTTAATTTCTTGTCTATCTCTTATCTTTTAGCCATTATGCAAAATTGTGCAAAACTCATCCAGAATAAAGATGTCTTTGGAGACTATTTTCAGAAAATTTGAAATACACATTTTATTTCAATATGTTTAATGTGTAATATTTTAATCAAAATCGTCAGACCAGTTTTTTAGAAAAACAAAATTATAAAAAATTGTTCCATGTAAAGCGTAGTTTGTGGTAGGGGAATTTTCTTGAAAATCTTCCTGTTCACATCCTTGGAAGATATTAATCCTAAATACCAAGGTTGGTATTAACAGTCTTTTTGTTTTTGAACTATGCTGTTCACACACACACACAAATGGGATATTTTTGTAAAAGTGCTTTTGTAGAGTTGGGACATCAAAACATATATTTCCAGTGAAGTTCAACATTGAATTTTTGGGTGGAATGCAGTACCTTCTCTAGCTACTATGTACATTGTATGTACATATGTGCTAGAAAAAGTAAAAAAAAAAAGGAATCTTTGCTAAGGATTTGGTTTTCTAAGATGGAATTCATGGATGAGTTTTCAGAGAGTGACACTAGTCTACCATCAGAAAAATTAAACTGAGTTTTTTTTAAGGATGTTCTTTAACTGTTGCAGTTCTCAGTGTCCCATTATATGTTGGCATAAAAGACTGCTTAACTTTCCTCAGGGACCTCTTAAGGCTTGAGGTTCTTTTACGCCATAAATATACGACACAGGACCAATGGCTTTACTTCTCTTCAGAAGGAAGCCATGCAGAATTTTTGCACCTGAAAAAAATCCATTGCTCTCTGCTGGGTTTGAACCTGTAATATTGGGCACCAGACCAGACCGTAACTTTGAGCATGTTACCCTTAGACTACAGAGGATGACCTACCATCTGAAGTTGCATTCAATGGAACATTCTTCCGTACCTCTAAAAGTAAGTTCATTTTCTGAGTGTTTCGTTGTAGGACATATGTTTGAACAATTTTGAAGTTTCCACTGAAGATCTTTCAATCTGAATGAGCAAAACTTTTTAAATCCTGGCCTTGTGAAATATAAAGGGTGGAGTACAATGTATAGTACAAAAAGTTAAAGAAGATAGGCTGCACACCTAGATATACAGTTTATTTAAAAACCATTCTACCATTTGATAAAAAAAGATTACTTATTTTCCTTAAGTATCTCTCTACCTTCATTCACTTCACAAGTGTGCAGTTTACTCATGAAGCTATCCATCATATCTGTAATTTTTTGACAAATGGAAGTTTTTAACTCTGTAATTTTCTTCTTGTAAGTGCAAAAGACCTTTTCCTTGAGGTATCCTTCGAAAAAGAAAGAAATCTGCAAGTCATAGATAGGGACACTCAAATTTCGCGACTCGCGAAACTCGCGAAAATTTTTAAAATGCTTAAAATTAGGGAATAAATGTATACGAAGACATATTTGATTAATTTAAATACTTTTTGACACACCATCTACTCGCGAAATTTTTAAATTCCCGCTCTATATACGAATTTTTAGATTCACTCGCGAAATTTATCGCATATAGCAAAAAGATCACACATTCTTGTTATCAAATTTCGGTTAACGTTTTTTGCTTCCAGCTTAAGCTTTGTTAAGTGCCGTGGGAGTCTGTTAGCACGGTATTGGCTATCTTGTCAGCGTTCGATCGATAACAACAGCAGTCTGCAGTATCGGCAACCAGCGAAGCCGTTGAACCAGCGAGATAGGAGCGCTCATATCCGGTATGCGCTGCGCACGCATTCTGTTACTACCCTAAGTAACTTCTTCTACGCGTATCCCACTAGTTCCTGTTCACCCATGCGTTCAGTTCGTTTTAACTAGCAGTAGCGTAGTTCTGAAATATCGTACAGCATGCCACCGAAAGTGAGCTTAGATGAGCGGGTAAAGCAATTCTCGCAGGACGGAATGAAGAGGTCGGGAGAAATAATGCTTTGCAGCTTTTGCAATAAAAGAATTCCATATGAAACTTCGGATGCTGTAAAAAAACATATTGCTAGCCAGAAACACGTGGATGCAACGAAAACGCGTAAGCGACAAAGAACAATGTTCGAGGCGGCTGAATGTTCAAAAGGAGCAAAGGTATGTAATTTCCACATTTTCTGCATTTATCTACTTCAATTCTGTGACAATTTTTATTTTGTTACTTAGAGTTTGAAACTTGTGTGTAAAGAGGTAAAGGTGTATTACCTATTTAAAATTAAATGCCAGTTTATTCGTTTTAAAGCACATGTTTTTAGAAATCAGAACATTATTTGGCTAATAGTAAAATATCGTGTGTAGTTGCACTCTTCGCTTAATCGCATATACTTATTTTGATCAGTTATATGTTTTACATGATTTTATATCACATTTCAAATTTATTTTGGTTTATAACTTGACATCGGGTGTATAACACAACGCTGCTTTAGGTTCGCGGTGATTTAGCCGGTTGTATGACGCACGTTGAGGGACATGCGAGCACGCTCTCCCAGATATGAAGTGTAGCATACAAAATACGCGGGTAGGACATAATTTTTAGTTCTGTTAGGCCTGTTGCCGTTGAAAGTTAAAGCCTCCGATATCACCAAAGAAGTTAAAGGGGGCTATAAAAATGAAAAATAAGGCAACAAAAGACATGTTATAAAAAGGAACATAAACTGCAGCATTTTAATCTCAAAGAATCAATCTTAGAGATTCGCTTTCAAGATTTAACACATTTAAAAAGACATTTTGCAAAAGTTCTGGTCTATGCTTATATGTTTTCTTTTCTACTTTTACCAGGCTGCCAAACTGGATTTTGTCACTTCCACGGTTGAAATGATGATTTCAACCAATATTCCATTGGAGAAGGCAGATCACCCAGCCTTCAAGGAATGGGTGAAGAAGAACGTTATTGGCGGTGGAGACCTTCCAGGAAGCAATGTTCTCCGTAGAGAATATTTACCTCTCTTGGCAAACTCCAGGAAGGAAAAAGTTGTTGCAGCCCTACAGAACAAGAAGGTTGCTGTTATGGCTGACGAAACAACAGACAAGATGGGCAGGGCAATTTTCGTTGTTCTGCTGTCTACAGTGGAGCCCTCCAGATCGCAGGAGCAATATGTGGCTGCTGTCACTTCACTGGAGGTAGTGAATGGACGGTCATGTGCTCGAACAATTACCGAGGCACTACGGAACACAGGGGTAAACTTTGACCAAGTAGTGGCATTAGTAAGTGACTCAGCCAGTTATATGACCTCCTGTTATGCTGGGTTATCACTTCTCCTGCCAGATGAGTCCCTACATATTCAGTGCTGGGCACACAAAATAAATCTGATTGGTGTGGTGATGAAGGACTACTTGTCATCGCTAAATAAACTAGTCATTTCAGTCAAGCAGACTTTTCTGCATGCCCGGAAAAAAAGACATGCATTTCGGCAATTCATGCAGGAGAAAGGATCTGCAGCAGGAATGTTTCCTATTCCAGTGGCCACAAGATGGAATTCCTGGGTGGAAGCAGTTGAGTGGATGGCAGATAACTGGACCGTTCTTTTTGATTTTTTTCGCTCCATTGGTGGCAGAGAGTCATTTACTGCAGCATCTTCACACCTGCAGAATATTACTGATTCTGAGCTACAGATGCTTTATGTGCAAGCTCTGTTTGTGAAATCTTTAGCTTCAGTGATGAAGCAATTGTTGCTCAGCCTGGAAACAAATTCCAAACCGATGGCTGCAGAAGTGTATCCCAAACTTCAGAATTTGAAGAAGCGCTTACAAATAGTTGCTGCCGGAACTTTCAGTGACAGAGTTCAGGAGGAGCTTGATGCCCTGAAAGGAAATCTCAGGGGAAGTTCGATGCAGGACATAAAAATTGCAGCAGGCCATATGCACACCAAGCTGGACAATCTTATGTTGGGGGACCCTGCCCGTGCATTTTTGGAGCCTGTGGCTGCACTCTTCTACAGGCAGAATGTGCTGTCACAGCCTGCTGCAGGAGACGAGCTGAAAACCCTTTTCCACAAAGTACCATCAATGAAGAGTATTCCCATCGATGAAGGACTGCATGCTTACAGGGATCTTCAGGATATTCTGAAGAGCAATGTAAATATATGCGTGATGATCATCAACTTTTTGTTGATGGTGCCTTAAGGGCGCTGTGGGTTCCTGTCTCAAACGTGAACTGTGAAAGGTTTTTTTCCAACTTTTCGTGTGTGTTGACGGGCCTCAGAACAAATCTCACAATCACAAACTTGGAGATGCTATCAGCTTATAATTATGAAAGTAAACCATAAGAGTGTGTGTAAATTATGCTTGCTATTAGTGTTTTTATATTTTAGATTGTATAAATTAATTATGCATTTATTTCTATTTTTGTAGGTGAGTAAGTTAATATCCAAGAATTACCGTATCCAAGAATTTTCCTTTCTAACTCAAGAATTTTACCTTCTCACTCAAGAATTTTCTCTCTTATTACTCAAGAATTTAGCAACATTTTATTCAAGAAATTTGAGTGTCCCTAGTCATAGACCAGGGGATCTAGAAATGTGCTCCATTTGACATAAGCAAATTAGGCCAAATATTTTTCTCTGCAAGCTCTTTCCTGAAGTTATACACAAAATGTTATTCTCATCAATTGGACATAACATACGAAGAACTTGCAACTTATAAGAATGAATTTCAACTCTGCTTTCAATATCCGAAGAAACAATCGCTAACTAATTAGTATTTCAATGTATGTCATTTGGCTGAGCATTGTGGATCTTGTTACATTTTTGTTCGAACATGATTGACAATCTCAGGTGTTCAGATGGTTTTTGCCATAACTGATGATATCTTATTTTCCACTTTTCCACGTTCTCTCCAAGACCCATCGCACATGATGAATGATGATCTCTTAGGTGTAAGAAAAGCTGAAAATGAATAAAAGCTTGCACAGCGTGAATGTGCATTTTTATGGGCCGCAGATCCATTGCAATTAAAATGTCCAACCTTCTGTAATAAACAATTCCAAATCTACCATTGCACAGTCACGTTATATAAATGTGCAATGCATTTTGATTTACCTTGCACATTCCATTATAAAAATATATGTTTGATGGCAACAACCTTAAGAAAACTTTTCCTAAGAAAGCTTTATAATTATAATTTTTACTGATACTTGTAATTATTTTAAAAATGGTGTTACAAGATTTAATTTACTTACTTTAATAGAAACAGTATCAATATTGTGTTAGCCATTACACTAGGATGTTTCTGTCATCAAATTTTTTTTGTTTCAACATCAACAAACACAAAAGATAAAAATGCAAAACAATAGTTATCACTTATTGGTATAGTTGAAGCAAAAGCCAAATTTTGGATATGGGAAGTAAGATAGAAATAAATAGCATGGGAAAATGTACATCTGAGAGCTACAGTGATTGAAGTTGTTTTGTATTATCTTATCTTCATCACTGAAACTAAGAATTAAAAATCTGATGTGTTCCATTCACATGACTTTCTCTATCTCTCTGTAACACATTATTGTTAATAAGCTTATCTTTTATTTATTTCATGTTAATCGAGGAAAATTAGCAGAAATAGTCTTATTCCTTGCTTTATTGTAAATACAAGCGAAATAAGGGAGTACCATAGATTAAAGTGAAAGCCAAAAGCTGGTTGCTATGTGACTGATGTTCCTTTGTTTGTGTGGGCAGGAGTTGACAAATTCCTGTATGAGAAAAGTATGTTTTTTAAAGCTGAAACCAAGAAAAAAAAATATCTCAAAAACGATCAACTCCACGAAAAAAATGTACATAACATAAATTGTGTGTTTTAACGTGCTATACATATTTTGTGTGTTAAGTTTTTGTCCATCTCTTACAGTATAGTAGTTATGCAAAATTCATCCAGAATAAAGTAATCTTCGGAGGCTATTCCCAAAAAATTCAAAATATACATTTTATTTGTCAGGTAAATAACTTTAATATATGATATTTTAATCAAAATCGTTAGAGCCATTTTTGAGAAAATCAAAATTTTCGAAAAAAGTTTCATGTAAAGGGTAGTTTGGGGTGGGGGAATTTTTCTCAAAATCTTTGTGTCGCATCCCTGGAAGATACTAAACTTAAATACCAAGTTTGGTATTTTACCGACTTCGTTTTTGAGTTATCGTGTTCACAGACACACGGACACACACGGACCTTTTTGTGAAAATGCTTTTTTTAGATAAAGGGGACCCTAAAACATATATTTCCGGTGAAATCTTGGTATCGAATATTTTGGTGGAGTGCAATACTTTCTCTATTCACTATGTACATAGTGCGTATAGAGAAAGTAAAAATGTTAATGCAATTGAGTTAGATGAGCATGAAGAAGATGCTTTCTTATAACATATCATTACAATTGATGAGACTTGGCTCAATTCTTATGAACCAAAGCTGAAATCCTAATAAAAAAATCTGATGTGTTCCATTCACATGACTTTCTCTACTTCTGTGTAAAAAATAGTTGTTAAACTTATTCTTCTATTTACTTCATGCTAATCAGAAAAAAATATCAGAAATAGTCTCATTACTTGCTTCCTTGTAAGTAGAAGCGAAATATGGGAGTATCATAGGTTAAAGTTCCTTTGTTTGTATGGACACGAGTTGACAAATTCCTGTATGAGATAAGTACAAGTTTTTTAAACCTGAAACAAAAAACAAGGAATATCTCAAAAACGATCAACTCCTCAAAAAAAAAAAAATGTATATAACATAAATTGTGTGTTTTAATGTGATCTACATTTTTTGTGTGGTAAGTTTTTGTCCATTTCTTACGGTTTAGCAGTTAGGCAAAATTTTGTAAAATTCATCCAGAATAAAGTAGTCTTCAGAGGCTATTCTCAGAAGTTCAAGATATACATATTATTTGCCGGGTAAATATTTTAATATATAATAATTTAATCAGAATCGTTAGAGACATTTTTGAGAAAATCAAAATTTTTGAAAAAAGTTCCATGTAAAGAGTAGTTGGGGCGGGGGGATTTTCTTGAAAATCTTCGTGTTGCATCCTTGGAAGATACCAAACTTAAATACCAATACACTCACACACATGGACCTTTTTCCAAAAATGCTTTTTTTTTATTCAGGGGGTGACAAAACATGTATTTACGGTGAAATCTCGGTATCAAATTTTTGGGTGCATTATAATACCTTCTCTATACACTATGTAGGTAGTATGTGTACAGAAAATAAAAAGTGGCTACAACTTAGACCACTGTGCAGTCTTTGTATACAACTGGGACTGGATAATCTTAAAGCATATTCACTCAAGGCAGAATGTTACTGCAAAATGCATAAGATTCATGACAATCCTAAAGTGCATAGGGTGAAGCAGGAGCTGTGTCTGATAAATTGATTCAGGTTGGGATGTGCTTCAGAGGTGTAGGCATGTTTGGGAAAGGGACAAACAGGAAGAACCAAAATTAATTATCTTAGTCATACCTTCATTCCGTGGCCTTCATTTTGGATACTATACTGTTTAAAGGTTTATCATCTGGATCACTAAATATGGCATATTGAGTAAATAAAAGATCTGATGGTCAGCATGAAAAATAAAATACATTTAAAGACAAACAGGAGTATGCAGACCAAACTTCCCATCTAGGACTCATACTTTGAGTTTATTAATCACTAGACTTTTGGAAGACCCATTCCGCTACAACTACAGGAGGTGCTCTGTAACCATCTAGTACTAACTAAACATGTGCATATAGTAGCGCACTTAGTGGCAAGCTGTTTTATCAGTGTTGCCAACCAAGGAATGAAAGGATAATTTTTCCAAAAGAACTGTCATCCCTCAATTGTATTTTGACTACACACCCATGTGCAAGCACCTATATTTTGTCATGCACTATGCACAATTGGCAGGCTATAAAAAGTAGGACATGATAACCACAGATCAGAGCATAGATATCAATTAGAGCAGTCGTCAATTGTATACAAGCATCATAACGACGAAAGATAAAATTGAAATAAAGAATTAATTTAATCAACAGAAATTGTAATAAAGAGATTTTGTTACACTGGAGTTGAGTGGTGTTGAACGCCAAAATGGAAGAGATGATGAAAGCATTACCAGCCGAAATCCGGTATGGAGAAATTGAAGAAAAAGTGGAATTAGAAACAGAGCAAATGGAAGAAATGTAATTAGGCATGGAGAAGTTAGAAAGAAAATTGAATTGTAAATTGACAAGCTGCAGACCGAAATGAAATTCTGGATGGAGCAAATGGAATATGTAATAGAGAAGAAGACGGAACTATCGACCAAAACTGACGAGCAACTGTACGGCGTGAGGGAGGACTTGGAAGAACTTAGTGGAACGTGAAAAAACGTCAGAGAACGTCATGTCTTGTAGGAAGGAGTCGACCTCAGCGACAAGAAATTGAACACCTTGATGGTAAAGATACTATACGGATATCTGAAGATGCCAATATTCAAAACATCTGCCTGCGTCAAGCCACCCAAGTAAGACGGAACGTCAATCTTCGAAGTTTTTCGTCGACAGTTCGCCGCCGTCGCCGCCACACAACTGATAATCGGCCTCCAGGGAAGAGTGGCAGAAGTACTAAATGCGATTCCGACATCGGAACGACGTTCAGAGAGATCTGGGAGGTTTTAGAGAATCGGTTCGCGAATCATCACTTGGCCGCAACAGCCAGAGACGCTGCAAAAATTCTCCCTGACAATTTAACATTTAATGAACAAAGTCCTGGTGAACCTACCATCCAGCAGTTTGCCTATTTGTCGACGGGGTACGTCGCCGAGACGCGACTGCAAATGAAGCTTGGCGACTATAAGAGTCTCCGCGGAGCATTAACGGCCGCATTGAGGTAGAAGGTGGCAACATTAGAGCTGCGTCCACCTCGCTACGACAGGGTGAGGCAGTGACGACGACGACGACTTTAAAGGTGGTGCTTGGGATGTGACCAACCATGACATCTAGTGAATGCCTGTTCACAATTAAGTCGGCGCTCCAATTAGTGAAGGCGTCGGGTGATATCTTCCTGTGGAGGTGATCCTGCTGAAGTTGAACTTGACGGAGCATGGTGAGCTTATGGGTGCTCGTCGCGAAGGTGACTGAGGGTGTCTGTCGTTTTGGGACTGGATACCCTCAGGAGCCACTAGGCAAGGGTCGACATAGGCCTGAGGATCTTGCGACTCGTCGAGATGAGGTATTGTTCCGGAACCCTCACGAATATCTGGAGAGCCCTCGAAAGTGCTCTGAGGGCGGAGATTGGTCCTAACGCTCGATGTAGTTTTGCCCGCAAGAAGCGAGGCGGTGATGAAGGCATACCTTGAGGACCAATGGTCAGAGAATCTAGTTTATAACCAGAAAACACCATTGAACGGATTATGTGTTGCTAGGGCATTGTGCGGCTGCTGAATCTAACGGACACCGATCAGGACATCCTGGCCGGGTCGGAGTTAAAAAGAAATGCGAGCCAGCAACCGTCGCAGGATCAGGGTTCCCGCCTGAAAGTATTTTTGAAGAGGGCGGCCATAAATGCCATTCCCTTGGCGATTACGGCCGCACTAACCGAGCACTCCCATCACCTCGACACGGATCCGCTCAACCATCCGGCAACCACCAAAACGTGTTTCTCTGGTGAAACAAGTAGAGGTACGAGACATGTTGGAGGGTATGAGATCCAGGGTAATAATTCAGGAGTCTGATAGACCTTAGTACTCTCCTGTACTATTAGTGAATAATAATAATAATAATAATGCTAATACTAAAAAGAATAATAATAAGAAGAATACTACTAATAATATTATTAATAATAAATAATAATATTAATAATAACAACAATAATAATTAGGTATATAATAATAATTATTATTATTTCACATTCAAAAGGTCGTGAGTTCGAATCTCGCTTTGGGTGAGTTACCCGGGTAAGGTTTTTTTCGGGGTTTTCCCTTATCCTGAGAAGACGAATGTCGAGTAACTAAGCTCCATGGACCCGATATCATTTGAGCATCATTGTGTAAATGGAATTTAAGATAATTTATTGTAATTAACATTAATTGTAATGAACAGGTTTTGTTAGAGTATTTAATTTACTTCATCATTAACAGGTACAATGTGTCATCTAAGTCTATATGTGTACATGGATTACTGAAAACAGAAATGAGACTGCAGTTTCAACATTACAATTTTGGATATTTGGGGACAAACTTCATTTGCATATATACCTGGCCCTTCCTACTCCAAACTTCAGTTTTAAGTCCCTGCGGCTTTGACGTAATCCCAGATGCAAGAACCACTTTGAAGACATCCTTCAAGCAAAGATTACTTTCTTTGGACCATCACCATATTAGGAGTGTCAACAAAATCTAAGGGCTTTTGTAATCCTGGAAGCAATATTTCACAACACTGGGGACTTCATAGAAGGTATGTAAAACTTGGAGCATTTATCTAGAAAATAAATACACTGGTATGCAAAACCTAAGGATAAAAGTAACATTCCCACGCTGCGCCGCTATTACTGTTCGATGAGACTTAAATGAAACATAGAGAGAACAGTCACATTTTGTAATTAGAAAGCAGTGTTCAAGCAATCTTCATTACACTTATAATTTACTTTTTTGTAATAAGAGGCTAATAATATAATCCTACGGGATTAACCTCTCTGAAATATGAGTAATTAAGTATATATTAAATTGACGCTGTACAGACTCGATGTCACCGCGTCGAAATTGCCTGAGATACGTGTGTTGTCTTATCAGCGACACAGCTGTGTTTGGCTAAGATAATATAAAGAAACAATGCTGCTTCTGAATTGCACGTATTTTAGAATGAGTAGCTTATCGCGATTTTATTTTTTTTATATTACAGTTGTGTAATGGTATCTATAGTTCTGACGTTGCAGATGCGCACGTGAGGTGATTTTGAACCGCTAAAGCGATATCTGTTTTATTTTTTTTCCTCATGTTTTCTGAGGCAGAAGTACCTGATGTGAAGCAGTTTATTACTTTCTCTAGCCTGCATACACAATGTACATAGTGGATAAAGAAGGTATTGAATTCCACTCAAAAATCCAATACAGATATTTCACTGGAAATATATGTTTTGAGACCCCCTGATCCAAAAAGTGAATTTTTAGAAAAAGGTCCGTGTGTGCGTCTGTGGACAGCACAGCTGAAAAACGAAAAGTCGGTTAAATACCAAAATTGGTATTTAGTTCAGTATCATCCAATCCCCAACTACCCTTTACAAGGAAAATTTTTCGAAAAGTTTGATTTTCTAAAAAATGACGATTTTGATACAAATACCGTGCATTAAAGATATTCACAAATAAAATGTATATTTTGAATTTTCTGGGAATAGCCTCTGGAGAACTGTTTATTCGGATCGAATTGTGCATAACATTTAAACCGTACTAACTACACTAAATGTAGATCTCGTTAAAACACACAAGTTATTTCATAAATGTTTTTCTTGTAGAGCTGACCGTTTCCGAGACATTTCTTGTTATTGGTTTCAATTTTAAACAAATTAACCTTTCTCAAACAGGACCATGCAAACCGAACCGAGCCTCAATTTTTTCACATAGCGACCGGCTTTGAAATACCTAATTTTGCTATTGCTTTAGCGTAATGTATTCCCTTTTCCCTTCTACTAACAAGGAAGCAAGTAATAAGAAAAATTCTGCTAATGTGTATCTAGATTAGCAAGACGTGAATAACAGAATAATATTTTGTAAGAAAAAATTGTGGGACCCAAAACATGTATTTCCGGTGAAATCTCGGTATCGAATATTTTGGTGAAATACAATACCTTCTCTATACACTATTTACATAGTACGTGTAGAGAAAGTAAAAAGACAGTAGCGATAGTCAAAGGTAACAATTTGGGACAATTTATCGCCATTTTTAAAATATTCAGAATAAAACGTAGTAGGGTGTGGGGAAACATTTTTTTTTTTAAGCTTGTCTTATTCTTGGAAGACGCTGAACTTAAATATAAAGTTTGATATTTAGCTTTTTTTTTTTTTTTTTTTTTTTAGTTTTGCTATTCACAGATATACGGACATAATCAAATTACATACCTTTTTCTAAAAATATTTTGAGGCGGATTCAAGGGGCCTCAAAGCATACATTTCTGATGAACTCTTGGCATCGCATTACTGGGTGGAATTCAATACTTCCCCTAGTTACTACACATTTCGAGAAAAGTAAAAAGGTAGCACTGAAAACAAAACTTCTCGGAAGTCATATCAGACTTACTCAGGCCAAATTAAGAATTAATGTGAATTATTTTAATTACATTTGTTTCTATAAGTTTTCCTTTGCCTAATTAATTAGTTTATGTATTTTAGTATATTTGCAAGAATTAAAGCAATAATAGTGATACTAATTACAATAAACAGAGCTTTTGTGTGACATGCTGAATAAATGAAGAGGCAAAATCATAGGAAGGGGACAACAAAACTTTTTGTGACCAAGTTGTCAACACTTAAACTTAGACTTGACTATCTACCTATTTCTGCATTGATATTGTGCATACTTATACATATCTGGCAAAAAAAATATAAATGGCGTATTATTTATGGACGCTCTTTAACTCCTGTTGTTCTCAGTGTCCCATTCTAAATTGGGAGTGAAAGACCGCTTAATTTTGCTCAGATGCCTCTCTATCAGGCTTGAGATTCTTTTACGTGCCGTAAATCTACGACACGGGACCAACGGCTTTACTTCCCTACCGAAGGAAGCCATGTTAAGGATTTTTTACACCCGAAAAAATCCATCGTCCTCCACCGGGTTTGAACCCGCGACCTACATATCTGGCAGGCTTAGTATTATTAAATGAAATTTAAAATCTTTGGTTTACTTCATCTGCTGTACTGAATTATGCACACTGTTATACTACCTTTGTAATTAACCTACCAAAGCAACAGACTAACAGCTAGGCAAAAAAAATGTCCACGAATTTTTAGTCAGAAGGGTAGTAACATAAACCTGAATAATGAAATATGTTTTCAAATAGTTTATTAATCCATTTTAAAGTAAATGAAAAGCAATTTCTTGCCCGGTTACAATCACTTTTAAGTTCCTTTTCGACGCAAATCTTTGTTCTAAAAGAGTGAAACTACATGGTAAGTTCTATATACTTTGCTTACAAACCCTTTCTTGACTAAAGGGGTCTTTGCTTTAAACGCATCTATATAATTTGGGTTCTTTCTTCAGGACCAATTTAATATTAAACTAACCTTAACGCATAAAATATAATTATTTAATACTGTTTTATATTGTAAAAATATAAAATGTGTGCAATTACAATTTAGTGAGTTTTTTTTTAAAAAAAAAAGAAAAACATTATTATAACTACAGTCAAGCCAGCTTACACGCGTGTCATTTACCGGTTATTTTACTTGGACCCTCCCCATCCTTTACCATAGGCACATTTGTCTGCAGTTGCTGGCCACAAGTTTGGCTTTGATTCATGACCTGTTTGCCTGTGTCGCTCACGGTCATTCGAATAGTGACTTCGGAAGAGATATAAAACCGGGTTAGGAATTGGAGGAAGAGTAGCATATGTAGCAAAGTAATTCGGTCCAGAAAGGATTAATTAAATTAAACCAGTATTTAACTAGGTATATATAGCGTCCATGTAAAACATCCCCTCAACACGTGACCCCAAAACTGCCTTTTTAAACCCGAACTTGCTCCTGTCTCTGCGCTCTGTGGGGAGGCACAATCAGTTCGCCATGTGTTGGCTAGAGTATGGTCACCTGGCACTCATTCGATCATCTATGGGCCTCTCTTGCCGAGGTCCTGGCAAGTCCAAAAGTAGTGAATAGGTTTTTAAATTTTTAGCCCGTTTCTTTTACCTTGGGGTTTAGTCTGTGGTAGTTGTATGCCGTGATAATGAAGCGGATTTTTAAGTTTTAACTAGTTGGTTTTACTGTTTCATTTTTAGCCATAGTTCAATTGCCAGCTCAGGTGTCAGGGCTGAACAGTTACTTTACTTTGATTTTATACTTCTTTTAACACTACTTTTACTGTGTTTTATTTAAAATTATGTTTTATTACTGTTTATTGTCAGGGTTTTATCATAAGGGCGCTTATGACCTTGGCAGTTGAACGCCCTTAAACATCATCATCGTGTGAAGTCAAGAAAGATGTTTTGTTGTCCGCTGTTACATTTACGCAGGAGCTACCAATGGTGAAGAGCTTATGTTTACGACAGTAGATAATACAAAAACGTAAAGGTTTTGTGTATCTGATCTGTAATTGACGCAATTCAATTACGACCTGCTTATCCTTATTAGTCATTACGCTGTCTAGATAATAAGAGATACTACATAAACATGTTTTAATTGCCCAATCACTACAGTTGTATATAAGCAACAGCTTATAGCATAACCGTGATACAGGAGGCGACATACGATAGTGTGTTTGTTGCGACACAAGAATGTGGTCCTTTGTAGTTTTTCTTGTTGCATTAGCTGTAAGTTGTTCGTCAGAACAAACCTTTGCGACAGTAGATCTATTGGACATCAGCAAGCCGGAGGTGCTGCTTAGTCGCACGGTAGATGCTATGCAAAATGATTCCAGTATCTGTATGAGCCACATTGACTTCTATGTGGAGAATATGATGAGATCTGAATGGGGCATGACAAGTGAGTGTATTTTTATTTTTCTTCTCCTGCATAAATTTATTCTGCTGGAATTAATGTCATGGTTTCGCTTTCACTCTATCGTATATGACAAAACAGGACCGATTGTTTTTTAGAAACAAGACAAAAAACTCAATAACAATAGTAGTTGTTGTATAAGAGCACAAGCACACGTAAATACCCAGCTTTTGTCATATTGGTTAGTTTTTTCTCTGAATGATGTTAAACGTATCGCATATGCGCTAGTTTAAAATCCACGGCGTTTGAGTCTACCGCGTTACTGCTCAATCCGTCAAATTAGAAATTAGATTAAAACTAAGGTCAGGCCTTTGGAAAAATTATTGGTTAGATCTGAAAAATGATGAAGGGATCTAATTGCACATTGATTACCAAAAGCAGCTTTTGCAGCTGCACGTTCATATATGTGTGTGATAGGCTGAAAAAACAATTTTGACTGTTAAGTTGAAAAGGGTTTAGCTGCTTTTAAATGTTTCTTATTTTTTCCATGAAGAAGCAAATCTGACAAGCGCACATTCATGTTGCATTGACAATATTTACACCGCGCATACTAAGTTTCCCGGGCACCTCTAATAACCATTCCTTTAATTGTTCCATTGTTAAACCATTCTTTTCTAAAATGCCGTACATACCGCTTAGCCTTCGGGCAATAAGACAATCAAAAATGAAGAGAAAGCACTATAAAATAACTGCTAAACATACGAGACACCATAATGGAACACCGAATTATTACTGCGTTCGCTATGCTGCATTCAAAATTCATACTGACTCATAAATAAAGTGACATCATTATTTGCGCTGTAACATTTATATGCCTATATTAGGTTGCCAGGCTTTCTAATTGAAAATGAGGGAGTTTTCGGGAGTGATTTTCCCGACACCTTGAAACGGCATATCAGTTCTTTGATGTCATCGTTTCCATGATTTTACTTGCTTTATATAACCACAAACAAACAAAACACATTTCCTCTCTTCAATTCAAAGACGCAAGTGAACGAGATGTGTTTACCATTGCTACCAACAGCTAATTAAAAGAACGCTGCCAACACTGAGAAAAAGGAACTACCTCTTCGATATATCGCATATTCCAAATATCATTCTAAAACACAGAATTCATAGCAGTGTATGAAATACGGAGAAACAGTCCAAAATACGACTCAATAAAATAGGGCTCAAATACGGGAAAACCCGAGAAATACGCGGCCCAGGTAACCCTAGCATATATATATAGTGGTGGTAATAATCACAAAATACATATTCATCGCATTTTAACAGTTAAAAAACTCTATAAATTAAGGCAGAGTCAGATAAAAAATCCAAACCCATATCTGGGATTTCAACAATGAATAACTTCCAACCTCTTTCTTTCAATATTTTGTAGACAAGTAATTTCATTTTCACACACACACACACACACACACACACACACACACACACACACACACACACACACACACACACACACACACACACACACACACACACACACACACACACACACACACACACACACACACACACACACACACACACACACACACACACACCCACCCACCCACCCACCCACCCACCCACCCACCCACCCACCCACCCACCCACCCACCCACCCACCCACCCACCCACGCACGCACGCACGCACGCACGCACGCACGCACGCACGCACGCACGCACGCACGCACGCACGCACACACACACACACACCCCCGCGCGCGCGCAGGCAAAGGAACCTTTTCTAAAAATCTAAGGTGTTCCATTCACATGAATTTCTCTAGCTGTCCCTTATACTAACTATTCTTACGAATGATTATTTTTATCTACATCATGCTAATCGAGATAAACACTAGTGGAATTATTCTTATTATTGCTTCCTTGTAAGTAGAAAGGAAATAAGGGAATACACAAGGTTAAAGCGACAGTCAAATCGTTTAAAAACTGGTCGCTATGTGACAATTGAGGACCGATTCGTTTTGTATGGTCTCACTTGAGAAAAGTTAGGTATAGCGGGCGCAAAACTTCTAGAATCGTGACCCTGATCACCAACTTACCTGCCGAGCCTAGCTTACTTGGAGTTTGCGTTATGATACATCTGCGACATGGTTATTTGTTTACTCACAGTCACAGCGAGCAAAACATTGTACAGTTGGCTGGTGAATGCTTATCTGGTAACAACATATACGACTCGCTTCCTAGCTCTCGTTAAGATTTTCACACGAACAAATGTGTTGCGCCAATTATAGTTTAAAATTGAAACCAATTACAAGAATATCTCGAAAACGGTTAACTCTACAAACACGGATAGTCATAAATTATGTATGTTTTAACGAGATTTACATTTTTGTGTAATACGTTTTTGTCTATCTATTATGCAAAATTCTGAAAAATTCATACAGAATAAACAGGTCTTCAGAGGCTATTCCCATAAAATTCCAAATATACATTTTATTTGTGATGTAAATATGTTTAATATACGGTATTTAAATAAATTCGTTACAGCCATTTTTAAGAAAATAAAATTTTCAACAATTTTTCCGTTAAAGAGTAGTTTGTGGTGGGTGGATTATCTTCGTGTTGCATCCTTGGAAGATATTAACCCTAAAGTTTGGTTATTTAACGGTCTTTTGGTTTTTGAGTTATGCTGTTCACAAACACACACATATATACACACACGGACCTTCTTCTAAAAATAGCTTTTTTGGACTCCGGAGACTTCGAAACATATTTCTCGACATCGAATTTTTGGGCGGAATACAATATCTTCTCAAGCTACTATGTACATTCTACGTATGTGCTAGATAGTGTAAAAATACTGTTTTTAGATCAGAGTTTCTAAAATCGTATGACTTGGTTACGAATTCCCGAGTGGAATACAATCATTATACTTAAAAAAAAATTAAATGAATTGTTATCGTTGGACAGCTGTTTGGAATACAGGTTTTATTATTTTGGATGGAGTTAGCAATTAGCACACTAAGAGGGACAGGAAAAAGGTTGATTGTTTTTGCGTTATGTTGAATAGAATTCACATCTCTCTCGTTTCTCTCTCCCCTCGGATCTTATATTCCAGATACTTATTAACCAAGTTAACTCGGACTACATATGTTATTTATTTAATTTAATGTTATATACATTTGTAATATATGACACTTCTTTTGACTTCCCAATATAAGAGACCATATTTTGTTTTTACCTTCTCTAGTTAATACATAGTACACAGGTAAGGCACTTGCTCCACCCAAAATTTTTATCGAGATATCACCGGAAATACAACTTTTAGGATCCCCTGTATCCAAAATAATGATTAAAGAATAACATTTGTGTGTTATGTCCGTGTGTATGTGAACACCTCAAATACTAAAAGTTGGTAAAATATCACACTTTGTATTTACGTTTACTGTCTTCCAAGGATGCAAAGATTTTGAGTATGAAATCCTCCCAATCTTTTACATGAGGTGATTTTCGAAAATGTTGATTTTTTCCAAAACCTACCCTAATGATATTGATTAAAATACCGTATATTAAAAATGTTACAAATCTATAGTTTGAATTTTCTGGGAATAGCCTCTTAAGACATCTTCGTTGCAGATGACCTTTGCATAACTGGTAAACTGTAACATATGAACAAAAACTTATTATACACAAGTTAGATCTCGTTACAACACACAATGTATTCCGTAATATTCCTTGTTATTGGTTTCAGTTTTAAAGTACTTAAAACTTTTCCATGTGGGAATTTTTCTACACCTGGCCATAAAAAGAAAAAAATTCAATCTATAGCAACCAGATTTAAGTTGACTATCGCTTTAGGCTAGTGTACTTCTTTATTTTCCTTCTACTTCCTAGGAAGCAAGTAATAAGACCGTTTCTGCTAATGTTTATCTCGATTAACATGCTGTAGATGAGAGAAACGCTTTTTAACAATTTGCTTCTGTCATGTAAAGGAATACATATTTTTAGTTTTTGCAATAAACTTAAGAGTAGTTATCACCTATGTACATGCAATGCTTATAAATACCGAATACTTATTGTCATGATGTTGGGAATATCATGACAATCCTAGTTTGCTTCGACACACATACTCAGTAGTCGCATAAAGAAGTCATGAAGGAATTTAAACGAAGCAGTCCAAATATACAACACATTTGATTTCAAACTCTATCCATTTTAACAGCCTTTTGAAATGGTATTATGAGTAATTTGTTTGATTTCAGTGTTTGATTCCTCGACAAAAATACCCGAAAGTGTATTGATGCTTCAGTTAATTCATCTTGGGAACTTCGACGAGTGTCTATCTGTTGAGGGTGTTGCTGGTCCTGCCAACGACACTTTTGACGCTCAGCATTGTATAGCTAGTATCAATTTTCCTCTGGAGCTTTTGATGAACCCTAACACTGTGAATACTCGCAGGGCCATTGCGCGCGAATTGCAATTGCCCGATGACGTTGTGGAGCTGCAAGAATATCATCCAAAGGGAAGAGTAAGTTTACACACATTCATGTTTTTCCTTTCTCTAGCCCGTATGTGGTTAGAGAAGGTATTGTATTCCTCCCAAAAATTAGATGTCGAAATTTTACCGGAAATATATATTTTGAGGTCTCTTGCATCCGAAAAAAAAGCATTTTAGAAAAAGATCCACGTGTATGTCTGTGTATGTGTCTGTGGACAGCATAGCTCCAAAACGAAAAGACAGTTAAATACCAAACTTGGTATTTAGATTTAGTATGTTCCAAGGTTGCGAGAAGAAGATTTTCAAGAAAATCCCCCCACCACAAACTACCTTTTCTGTATTCTCTTTTGTTCATGTGAAAAATTATTCATTTCCTATCATTTGACTTAAGAAATATGATGCGTTTTTTTCACACGACTTCCTCTGGCATTTTTAGAAAAAGATCTGTGTGCGTGTCTGTGGACAGCATAACTCAAAGACGAAAAGATCGTTAAATAGCAAACTTGTTATTCAGATTTAGTATTTTCCAAGGTTGAGACACGAAGATTTTCAAGAAAATTTCCCCACCACTAACTACCCTTTGCATGGAAATAATTCTATTTTCTCAAAAATATCTAATGTTTTTCTCGATTAACATGGTGTAGAAAGAAGGATAATTTTTTAAGTAGTTTGTAGAACACCTAATAATGTTATATACATTAAAGATATTCACATCAAAATTAAAACGTATATTTTGAATTTTCGAGGAATAGTCTCTGAAGACCATTTTATTCTTTATGGATTTTGCCGAATTTTGCTCAAGTGCTAAACCGTAAGAGATAGACAAAAACTAATTGCACACAAACGTAGATCTCGTCAAAACACACAATTTATACCCTTTACTGTTTTGTTGTGGAAGTAATCGTTTCCGAGATATACTTTGTTATTGGTTTCAATTGTAAAGTACTTATGCTTTTCTTAGGCAGGAAGTATCCATTTTTCTTTTGTTCTACTCCTGGGCAAGCAATGAAGTGATTTGTAATGTCAGTCGCAAACGACAGCTTTTAGAACATAGGACTATCGCTTTAGCGCAGTGTATTCTCTTAGTTCTATTCTACTTATAAGGAACTAAGTAATAGGAACATTCTGCTAATGTATATCTCGATTAGCATGCAGCAGATAGAAGAATAAGCTTTTTAACAATAACTTATTATAGGGATGTAGAGAAATCAGTAGAAATGGTCTTATTACTTATTTTCTTGTAAGTAGAAGGGAAATAAGGGTAAACACTAAGCTATAGCGATAGTCAAATCTTTTAAAACATGATTGTAAAAACAAAAAAACATTGTAAAAACATATGTTATTGAAATGCGTTTCTTTGTACAAGAGTTCACAAATTTCCGTGTAAAAAAGGTTAAAGTATTCTAAAACTAAAACAAATAACAAGGAATATTTCGGAAAAAATGTATACATATAACAAAAATTGTGTGTTTTATCGAGATCTACATTTTTTTTTTTTTTTTGCCTTACGGTTTACCAGTTATGCAAAAGTCATCCAAAATGTAGAGGTCTTCAGAGGCTATTTCCAAAAAATTCAAGATATAAATGTGAGGTAAATATCTTTAATATATGGTAACTTAATCAAAATCGTTAGTCATTTTTGTGAAAATTAAATTTTTCGAAATTGTTCCCATATAAACGGTAGTTTGTGGTGGGAGGATTTTCCTAAAAATATTCGTGTCGCATCGTTAGTAGATGCTAAACTTAAATTTCAAGTTAGGTTTTTTACTCACTATTCGTTTTTGAGTTATTGTATTCACATGCACATACACCATACACACGGACCTTCTTCTAAAAATTATTTGTTTGGATATAGGGGACCCTAAAACATGTACTTCCGGTGAATATTGGTATCGAATTTTTAAGAAGAGTATACTAAGCAGAGAAAGTAAAAATAGATCACTGTTCTTAATATTTTCTGGCTGCGCTGCTACAATGACTTACACAGTGGAAATGGCATATGAAGACGAAGGGTGTGCTAATGATTATGTAATTCATTTTACTTCACGTATACACTTACTATTTACTGTCTCCACTTTCCTCTTTCTTGCAGGCGCTGACACCAGGACAAACGCTTCTAGCTTTACAGCTGTCATATTGTTTGCCAAGTACGTGCAGCCCAGAAACGTTGCAGTATTACCTCAATGAAACAGTCAGTAACCTAACGCAGCAATCAATGTCTGTTCAAGGAGTTACATGCAGTCAAGGATCTAAAGGAAGATCCCTTCAAACAAAAGACTGGATTGCAGTGTAAGAATATCAATATTTTAATAAAATAGTTAAAATATACTCAATTATGTAAAACTTGGGGATGTATGTAGGGGTATAGGTATTTGCAAAACTGGTACATTTTCAACTTTCTCTACACGTACTATGCACACAATAGATTGAGAAAGTATTGATCTCCATCCAAACATTCTATATTGATTAATAAAAATGCAGGAATTGACACAGTGAATTTAAAAGAAAATCATGATTTCGCCACGTGTTCACGGCTTCTTCAGTTCTTTTGCACGACTGAAGCATCCTTCGATCTACAGCTTGCAGGATCCTTCGATCTACAGCTTGCAGGATCCTTCGATCTACTTCACTGCTCTCTGATGGTAGGATTGACGAACTTGAAGATAGCTGGTTGTCAATTTTCATGTAAAAGTTCATTAATTCTTACACACGCTTGAAAGAACACAAAAGCTATACACAAAATAAACATTTAGACAAATCGGCGGTATGATCACATTTTGGGCACAAATCATGAAATTAACTGGGATGTATCTTTAATAAAATCAGCTAGGACGGCATCAGAATTAACAATGTGGGAAAATATATTTGCACACAAATTCAAACTAGAACTAACGCAGACACACACGGACATTTTTCTAAAAATGTTTTTTTTTTATTCAGGGGGTCCTAAAACATGTATTTCCGGTGAAATATCGGTATAGAATTTTTGGGTGCATTACAATACCTTCCCTATATACCATGTACATAGCACGTGTAGAGAAAGCAAAAAAATGTATATGTTTATACTGAACAATGACTGAATTTTTTGTATAAATAATTTAAAGCAGGAAAACGGCAGACCTTCAATATATCTTGTGTATAGTAAATAGTGTTCCTGTTTTCTTTGGTTTCCATAGATCAAAAAAAGTAAGGGTTGTCATTTTAAGAATAAGAAAGTTGTCCCACTTTATTTCTTTTATTGCCACTAGGTTTCTGTGCATGCATAGTGCTACCATTTCTGTTAGGTATTCACAAAGAGTCCTGCTGTTCATACTTATCCCTAACCCAACAAAAATATATCAGAGCCCTTAGCACTTAAATGCACTCATGCTGGGTATCTTGCATGACAATCAAAACAATCAATACCGCAGGCTTTCCCATTTACATATTCCTCCCTTCAAGTCTTACTCAAGTAAAGAAACGTGGAGATCGAAAAGGTGTTGTTTCAAATTTTTGGACAGTAGGGTATAAAGAATAGTGGCTTTACCAAGCAGGATGGCTCAGGCGGTAGCGTCTGTGACCAGCATTCGGAAGTTTCCGGATTCAAAACCAGTGGGCTGACCAATTTGGTTGGGTTTTCTTCGTTTCTCTCAGTCGCAATTGGCTATTAAACACTACGGCTCAGTGTTCCACCTTCAGTCTAAAACAACAGTAAAAACTAAAACAGATATTAACACGTCCCACAGATAGTTAAAGCAGCTAGACTAAATGTGTCACCATAACGTCATCTGATTGAGGATGTGGCTGAACTCTACCATTTAACTACGGTCATGATGACTGGCTGTTAGCGCTATACTGATTACAGATGGTGAAATCAGTCAAACTGTGGCACCCTATCGACATCTGCCTCGCACAAAGCGAAACTAATAGTTCTGAAAAGTCTTTGACATATCTTACAGAACAGGTCCGTAGCCATATGACCTAGATATTAATGACTTGCATGTCTGAAAGTTTGAAATTCCAAACTAATAATGCTAAATTTTTGAAATTTAAACCTCAGGTGTAACATAATGCAAATAATTTACAGTACAAATTTCATCCATTTTGCTGTAATGGTTTGGAAGTTACGATCAAATAAGTTTATGTTTTGGCACATCACTAAAAAAAAGTCCCTTGCAACAAAAACATTAAATTTTTGGTCTAATATTTTAACCCTAGGCTCAGAATACATCTAGTTTTTGAAATTACCCTAGCTTTCTCTATGGCTCGTTTGGCACCAAAACATTTTAAAATTATGTATGAGCTTTTTATGTCATAAAATATAAATTTTGGTTTGAACATTGAAAACATTTACTTAAATGCATCTCACAGTAAAACCTAGCAAATTCTTATTCATTGTACAGAAATGTTATTTGTGTAACAGAAAAACTGCTCCGCAGGAGCATTTTACAGGAAGAAAAATGCCAAAAATACCAATAGCGAGAAAACAAGTAAAGATTTTAATGCAATACTCACATTAAAATTCACCATTCTGGTAGATTGGATCCTCAGCTTTTTTTTTCCTCTCCTCTGGTGCTGCCTTTTCTTTCTTTTCTTCCTTTTTTTCTTGCATTGCTGCTTTTCTTCTACCCAACTTCGTTTTTATCTTGGCCTGATGCGAATGATATCTCTCGTACTGAGGTTTTTCTTACCAAGTCCAGTACAGTCTCACCTCTAATGCTTAGACTTAACGCTTTTAAAAATGGCACCTGGAGGCCAATTATAACATTTTTGTGTTCAGGAATGTTTAATTATTTTATGGAATTAAAATAAAAAAGTTAATTTTTCATGAATTTTCAGTCACACATATCCTTAAAATGACATAAAATAAAACAGAATAAGAACAACAGGGCCAATGTAAAGGTTAGGTTTTGGTTAATGATTTTCGTTAAGCTATGTTCATTACTCGATTACTCCCTTGAGAAGTTTTGTTGTTTACTACAGGCATCAGACGAATTTGGCTATTTACAAGTGCTTTTTATTGCATATGTAGATATATATTATTCTAATTAATGACTCTCAATCAAAAACCAAAACTGACATAACGTCTATAGAGTCTCCACTAAATGACACACTTTTTATTGCAGGGCGGTGTTAATCATTTTCGGCTGTTTGTGTATTATCAGCACTTGCTACGATCTTCTCACAGGTAGGTTGTTGTTGTTATTGTTATTGTTATTATTATTATTATTATTATTATTATTCTCAAAATTGCTCTAACGATTTTGATTAAAATGTCGTATATTAAATATATTTCATGACAAATAGAGTGTATGTCTTGAATTTTCTGGAAATAGCCTCTGAAGACATCTTTATTCTGGATGAATTTTGGGAATTTTTTATTACTGGTAAACCGCAAGAGATAGACAAAAGCTTACATGATAGAAAATATAGGCCTAGTTAAAACACGCAATTTATGTCATATACATTTTTTCGTGGAGTTGTTCGTTTTTTAGATATTCCGTGTTATTGATTTCAGCTATAACATACTTACACTTTACTCACACGGGAATTTGTCAACTCCTGTCCATAGAAACAAAGGAACTTCAATCACATAGCAACCAGCTTTTGACTAATACTTTAGCGTATGCTACTCCCTTATTTCTCTTCTACTTGAATGGAAGCAAGTAATAAGACTATTTCTGCTATTTTTTTCTCCATTAGTAAGAAATGAACAGAAGCATAAACTTTATAAGAATAATTTGTTGCAGAGATGTAGAGAAAGTCATGTGAATGGAACACATAAGATTTGTTGGAATTATCACGTTAACTTCAATTACGCCGTTGCTTTGGATAACTTGATGCTATCTGTTCATTTGCTTTTGCCATAAACCTAGTTTGATCTCTTATATATGGTATATTTATATATACAGGGTGTATATAAGTGAATATCGGGGTTTTAACTCTTTATAATATTTATTACATTCAACTTACAGTTATGAATGATATGTCGAATGAAAAAGCAACTCAAACAGTTTTACCAGGAAGCTTATAAATGTTCAACGTGACTACCCTTTGTCACACGGCACACATCAAGTCTATATCCGAGTTCTTCCCAAATGTTGATAAGTGTGTATTCAGTAATTGTAGCAACAGCTGTTTCAATCCGGTTTCTTAATTCAGGGAGGTCAGCGGAGACACGTACACACGATCCTTGATGAAGCCCCAAAAGTAAAAATCGCATGGCGTTAGGTCAGGAGAACGTGGAGGCCCCTGTCATTGGGGACCTTGCGGCCTATCCAGCGCTCGGGTACAGTGATGTTCAACCAATCGCGTACTTCGTTATGCCAGTGAGGTGGCGCACCATCCTGCTGGAAAATGAAGTTCTCTGGCTCATTTTCTTCCAACTGAGGGAAGAGCTATTGCTCTAGTGTATCAAGGTAACAAGTGCCAGTTACAGTAGGTTCACCAAAAACGAAAGGCCCATAAACTTTTCGCCGGGATACGGCACAAAAACATTCACTTTAGGGGAATCTCCTTGCATTTGTACCATCTCATGAGGATTTTCTGAGCCCCAGATGCACACATTATAAGTATTAACATGTCCACTAAGGTGAAAGGTCGATTCATTGCTGAAGACAACACGATCCACAAAATCGTCATGAAACAACGTGTCGTTTGCGAATTTGCACGTAATCGTGGTCTGTCGTCTTTAGAGCCTGTAATAACTGTAAACGGTAAGGACGTAGCTGTAAGCGTTTTCTCTCAACTTTCCAAACAGTCCACAGGAACTTGTAATTCACGACTAGCCTTCCGGACTGATTTCTTTGGGCTACGATTGAACGACTCTCTCACTCGCTCAACAGTCTCTTCACTTACTCCTGGTCGTCCCGTGCTCTTCCCTTTACAAAGACAGCCGGTATCTTCAAACTGATTATACCATCTACGAATGTTTTTATCATTAGGAGGATCACAACCGAACTTAATACGGAACGCACGTTGCACAGTAACTACAGATTCGGTCTTTGCAAACTGCAAAACACAAAACGCTTTCTGTTTACTAGTCGCCACCTTTGCTAGTACCGCTGTCTAGCGGATTGCGGCAGAGACATTGCACGCACATGCGCACTTGTGCCAACAAACAAAACTGAGTTGCTTTTTCATTTGACATATCATTTATAACTGTAAGTTGAATGTAATAAATATTATAAAGAGTTAAATCCCCGATATTCATTTTTGTACACCTGTATATATATTTATTTGCATACACACATATTGACCATCAGGGCGATCTAATTGACCATCAGGAGAGAGAGAGAGAGAGAGAGAGAGAGAATGGCTGAGATAGAACACAAACAAAGAAACACAACCGAAACATCCATGGCTTAAGCTGGATTCGAAGCCGCAGCCCTTTTGCGGCTAAACGTAGGTCTGACTTTTTTTATATGTCAATGTGTGTACGTCTAAGTTGATCTTATACCAATAAGAGATCAGCTCACCCAGCACAGCAATGGATAGAAGGAACCTCTGCCAACATTAAATTAAAATACACTGTAGGAAGCAAAAGCATCGGCACATATCCTTGCACTCGTCTGCACAAATTACTTCTTCGTGGTAAGTTTTATTAATTTATAACATACTAAAGAGATGTTTCCATTGCAGAAAATAAGAAGAGGAAGGAGGTTCTAACAGCGTTCTCGTGGTACTCGAATGGCAAGAAGCTTCTAGCCACTTCTGACTCTGGTTCAGACACATTACATGCTTTGCATGGTATTCGGTTTATCAGCATGTGCTGGGTTGTGTTCGGACATAGCCACATGGTTCTAGCAATGACTCCAGCCATTAATATGAAAATAATGTTTGACGTAAGTATTAAAACTCATTTTTTTTATAAAAGTTTTCATTCGCCTAGTGCTAATAGAAGCCTTTGTATAATTAATAATTTATTTCACCAATAGGTAGAACTAATACAAAGCATTATAAACTCTGTTGCCTTCATTAATGGTATAGTAAAATAAAATCTGATTTTTTGCATGCAGATGTCATTCTTCGTTCATTATTCTACAAAATATTTTTATAAAAGCTTTATCCTCAATATACTTTTTGTTAATGGAGATAAAATTTCATTACACGTTTACACTAATCTTTCCTATAAGAAGGATTCAGTACCGAAGGTGATGTATTTTGAGGAAAAAAAGCTTATTTGTTACATAAACATGAGTTCATCTACCATTCTTTAACAAACAAGTTTCACGAAAGTTTATTCTTCTATCTCGTTCATGCTAATCAAGATAAACATTAGCAGAAACATTACTTAGTTCCTTATAAGTAGAAGGGAAATAAAGAAGTACACAGGCCACAGTGATAGTCATATCCTTTAAAGGCTGGTCGCTGTGTTATACAATTCAAACTCAGTTATGTTTGTATGGTCAGGAATAAAACAAAAGAGACATGAAAGGAATGACGACTACATTTTGAGAAAAGTTGAAGTATTTTAAAACTGAAACTAATTGCAAGAAATAATTCGGAAATGGTCAACTCCACAAAAAATAAATCAACAAAATAAACGCGTTTGACATAAATTATGTATTTCTATGAGATCTACATTTTTGCGTAGTATGTTTTTGTTCATCTCTTACCGTTTAGCAGTTATGCAAAATTTATCCAGAGTGAAAAGGTCTTCAGAGGCTATTTCAAGGAAATTCAAGATATTCATTTTCTTTGCAGATATTTTTTATACACGGTATTATAATCAAAATCATTAGAGCCATTTCTGAGAAAAACAATTTTTGAAAATGTTTCCATATAAAGGGTATTTTGGGTTGGGAGATTTTCTTGAAAATCCTTGTGTTGCACATTTGGAAGAAGCTAAAGCTGAATATTTAACGAGCTTTTCGTTTTTGACGCTATGCTACCCACGGAAACAAACAAACAAACAAACAAACAAACAAACACACCATATTCAAACGCTCGCAGACGTTTTTCTAGAAATGCCTCTTTTTAATTCAGAAGTTTCAAAACATATATTTCCAATAAAATCTCTGTATCAAATTTTGTGTGGAATACTCTACCTTCTCTATCTACTATGTACATTCTATATAATACTCGGTAGAACACGAAAAAAAATTTAATGTGATGACTTTGAAATTCCATGCTCTTTGCATGGCCATGAGGAAAAACTATTAGCGACTTGCCAACAAGCAAAACGTATAAGTATTTTAAAAGTCATGATAAAGTATACTCGAAAAGAAATATTTGACATGAATTTTACATGTTCTTAATTTTTTGTGAGATAAGGTTTTTGTCTATCTCTAATATTTCAACAACTTGCACAAGTCTTTTAGAATGCACAGACTTCACAGCCTATTCCCAGTAACTTCAAGATATTCATTTTATTTGTTTTGCTAATATCTTAGACATATTATATTTTAAGCAATTGTAGAGTCACTTTTGAGAAAATAAAATCTAGTATTTTTAAATTTAAAGAATAGTTTTGGGTGGGAGAGTTTTCTTCAGAATCTTTGTTTCGCATCCGTGCAACATGCTGAACCCAAGTTCGGTATTTCACCGATTTTTCTTTTCGAGTTATGCTGTTCACAAACGACAAGCGCGCACATACATTACACACACGCGCAAGTAGACATGATACTTTTGTTGTAAAATGCTTATTTAGATCATTGAGTGTTTCAATATTTACAACAAAATTGAATTTTCCTCTCCTTTTGCAAGTAGCAGAGAAAGTATTAATATATATATTGAGAGGTTTATGGCTCTTAAAGATATATTTCATTGTAGCTACCAATTTTAACGTTCAGATAAAGATAAATACATAAGCAAGAATTATTACATGATGCTTAATATAAAAATGTTTTAATAGCTAGGATTTGTTTTATCTTTCAGACAAAACACTACTTTTTTATTTCTTTGTCCCAAGCATGCTGATATAAACATTTGAAATGTCTTTATTTTTCAGTTTATAGCGGACTTCTGGAGGCTGTATGTAACTAATGCCACACTGTCCGTGGATACATTTTTCTTTCTAAGCGGACTTTTGGTTAGCTATGTATTTCTGAAACAGATGAATAAAAGCAAGGATTCTTCATTTAATATTCCGCTTTACTACATTCATCGATATATCAGGTAAAAATTACAGCTATGCCTACAAATTTCACCATTAATTCTACGTCCAAGACTGTTTAATTAGATATAATTACGATGAAAAGTGTTACAATTTCTTTCTAACTTATTAATTTAGCCTGCCCAAGCACCATTTTCGTTACAGGATGTAAAATTATTTTAACCATTTTCTGGTTAAAATACAGTAGAATGTAAATACATGTGTGTATGTGCGTGTGTGTGTGTGTGTGTGTGTGTGTGCGCGCGCGCGTGGTGTGTGTGATGCCGAAGGGGATTGATTCCACATTGCAGCCATTGGCTTATTAAAAGGATAGGATGAGATGCTAGTAGCATCAATGGGTAGCCGAAACCGAACGGCGGGAAAAGAGCCATCATTGAGGTCCCTAACATGTCCCAAGCAGTTCTTCATCGCGACGCGGAGATCGTCCGAGCCCCAGGTCTAACCGTACTCCTTGGGTCTACAGACGACTTTCAAACCCAATTCGCTGCCGGAAGCGTGTACCACTGCAGTCCTCGCAGACAACCCTCAAAGTGACGGTTGGTTGAAATGGAGATGAAATGAAAAGACAGGAAGTTTGGGGGAATTACAGAAACCTTCTCAGAATTTGCCTTATGACCCGGGAAAACCCCAGAAAACCCCAGGGATCAGAGAGGTCGGCCTCAGGAATGAATCCCAAATGCCAATCTCAGATAAAACATCTGAATCACCTGGCTCAGTAGCATGTAAGTAATTAATGCTCTATGTTTGATGGTGAAGTTTTGCTCTGGTCCAAGATTCCGCGTAGCTCTTGTTCGTTTACAAGTAATTCTGAAGGATTCGCACAGAAGACCAGATTGCTTTGCTTATAGAGCTTCTTAATTATATATAATACAGTCTAATAAGGGTCCTGGTGTAAGAAAACGCACATGCCTTTGCCACAGTACATATTTCAAGAGAATAAAAATAGTTCGTTACAGCATTAGATGCATTAACAATCAGCCTTTTCATACTTCAAATAATCACGACGGCGAATAACCTTACTGACACGGTGACATCAAGAGTTCGGTCCATCCTAAAATTGGAGACGGCAACTAAATATGTCGTGTCATCACAAATGAGTAGTCAACTACCACCAATAGCAACATCACGAGGCATATTTCCCCAAAGTTCGAAACAAACAACAGTTAAACATAAAATTAATTCATAATATCACCGCAATGATTACAAGCCATGAAGGGTTTGGGGAATGCTTCCACAGATTCAAAATAACAGATGACATGTGCAGGGAGAATTCACAGACTGAAAACCATATCCTTTGGGACTGCGGATTATTATAGTTCGATAGAGATGAATTTCCGATGCAAATAAAACAGCCTGGTGGACAGTGGCATAACAACCTTGTAATAAAATATTTAAAACACTTTGTAAATTAGTTTAACAAACCTTAGCTTAAATCAACCTGAGAGTGACATGAAAGAGACAGTTTTGAAATTGGGAAAGAATTTAACTCTAGCTTAAGTGACTGTGAAAGTGAAAGTAATAATTTGTATATTACTTACAAACCATAAACAAGAAAAGAGACAAAATATCAAAAAACATGAAAAATGTTACTGACCAAATGAAATTACTTATGTATACATGTATAAAATATTACAACTGTGATTGCAATACAGTAATAAATAGCGTCTCAATCAAATGAGCCATGTTACGTGTCTGGAAGAACGGAATGCTTAGGGATGGGCGTAGCTGGAGGTATGGGGGTTTACATTTAGCCTACACTTTGCAACTGCTTTTGTGGTGACTTTGTCCTGAATGTTATCTTAAATGGTAAATGACAAAGTAGCGTCGGCGTTATTGTGTGGGTCAGTTGGTCCGGTTAGGGTGGAACCTAGTGACATTTCCCTACCTTTTGATGTCTTTGCTACTCCGGTGTTAGCTCAGGTTGTTCTTCATCGGCGAACATGAATAACTCGGTACAGGGCGTGGTACAGAAGGAAATACAAAAAGATAGTGAAGAAAAATAACATTAATCACTGGTTCGTAAATATTATTGAAGAAAATTGCAGGGTATAATATTACACTGTATAAACCCTAACCGTTGACAACCAACTGACACATGTGGGTGATGATTATTAATCTGGGGAAAGCAAAACCATGACTTCTTTGTTTCAACCGCGGTGAGCAATGTGGCGCGATTTTTCTTCAGCGACCGATATAGTGTCGCCCATGGTATCTGGCGAAGAACTGCCCAAAACGGTTGTGAATTTTAAACTTACACATCCTTCTGTGTGCATAGCGTCCCTTCTTGCTATTGGTTGCATGTACTTATGCCTCTATTCCCTAAAGTCACTCAACGTTAAACAAATGACATGGCAATAACCTTTTTGGAATGTTTCCTTTTGAAAGCTCACAATACTTCAAGGTCTTGCTAACGGAAAACTGAGCAGTTCAAACCTTGTCGTCTTAGCTTGTAAAAATATTAACAACATACAAATATTCACAAATAAAATAATGGTTACAGCAAAGCTTATTACCCCTTACTATGATTAATACTACATTACTATATACAAATGCTATCTAGTTAATTAAGTATAATGATCACTATCGGTTCGTTGCGCAATACATCTTATTTTTACATATTATTGTAGTTACATAATTTCGATGGTTTAAGCGGATATAGAAGAATTACTGTCTCAACTTAACGCAAAAGTGTAGGAAATAGGATCAAGCGTGAAAGGTATATCTACTTGAAATCATGCCTACGAGAGAGGCAAATCTAGGCAATAACTAAACTAAATTTACAGTATATTACAAAGATGATTATGATGATGATAATGATGAAGCGGATGATGATGATGATGAGGAGGAGGAGGAGGAGGAGGAGGAGGAGGAGGAGGAGAAGCAGGAGCTTTATATACCTTGGCCCAGTGAGCTTAAGACCTGTTCCGAGGGATCGCGGGAGTTCTTAAAGTAATTCACTGGTAACTGACCTCGACAATAAATTTGCATTATCCTAATATGCCATATCTGAAATCAGCAACAGCTAACGAGTTCACACAAAAGTGCTATGATAGAATCGCGTTAGAAGCAAACATATGGTTTAGAATCTGGCTGACAGCGGAAATCCAAATTTTGTGTCTAATATTTACAAGCAGTGAAAGATGGCTACCAGAAAAATAACAGTTATTATGGATAAAATATAAATGTCAAAATTTAATGTTCATTACGTTTAAGAATATCTACAAAAATTAGCTTCAATGTATTATCAGTCTAGTCGCCCTCTGTGGTATTGGTTACCTCTAAAACCCAAGATTCAAACCTGACGGAGGGTGATGGATTTATTGGAACGCAAAAATCCTTAGTACATCTCGTTTCAGAAGAGAAATAAAGTCGGTGGCCCCGTATAATGTTTATTTGCACGTAAAGGAACCCCATATCTTGAAAGAAAAAGTTCTTGGGCAGAAGTTTCCGCCATTTCGCGTCCGCAAGTCGTGATTTCGCCCTACAGTGCATCTGTGGAGACGAGCTGATCCCATGTCGCATAGTGGCGAACCCACGAACTAGAAATTCATATCCGATCAGGGAAACATCATAACGGTGCCCTTTGCTCTTCTTAGGAGATACAGGAAATACTACTACTATCAGCCTATGTATCAGTCCATCAGACTATGTATCAGTCTTATCCCTGTATTGTTTACCGGAGCGAAACAACGGTCATGCTAATACGGCAATGTGAAGATTATGGCTGAGTGCGTTGTAGGTCAGAGGAGTGTAATTAAACATTCGCGTGGCATACACCTTAAAATGATGGAAAGAAATAGTTTGAAATAAATTAAAGTTTTAATAATTTAATATGATATTAATGTTATATTTTAAGTAATTTATTTTCAAGACAGTTATTGCCCCTAATATCCATATAAAATGAAGTTTTTTACCTTCATTTCTTCAAATAAAAGCTGTTATGACATTTTCTTTAATAAATGTTTATTTAATCGTAATTCTGTTTCAGGCTGACACCTCCTTACGCCGTAATAGTTATGATTCAGGCCACACTAATAAGGTACATGGGTACAGGCCCTTTATACGACAGTTTCATGGCGGCCTCAATAGCACCTTGCAAAACGCACTGGTGGACGGAATTACTCTATGTGAATAATTATGTGGAACCGACGAAATTGGTGAGTATAGAGTTTAAAACTGGAAAAGGTTTATAAAATCATTATAAATGTTGTAGATTTTACATTCAGTAGGAATTTATAAAGCGCCTTTCTTTCAAACTGTGGCCATCGCACGGCGGCTCGCATGCCGGCCTCTACAACTCGGTTTCCCGCCGAAACAGTAACAATGTCCGCGCAACCACCTCGCATTCTTATACGCTTGCGATGATGATAATAAGCACATACTTTATCATGAGATAAACATGTCCCCAACCTTACATTTTTGGCATCTCAGAAAATGTTCAATTACATTCGGGAATTCAATATCTGAAATTGAGTGATTTCTTACCTGCTGCTTTCTTTTAGTTATTCTAATGTAAGTGATTGGTTGCATATACTCTATTTTTCACGTGATCATCAATGTCAGACATACGTGGGCATTTTTGCAAAAATTATGTTTTAGATTCACGGTCTCAAAACGCCTATTTCAAGTGAAACCTCGACATTTAATTTGTGTGTGGAATCTACTTATTGTAGGTAATCAGTAAAGCAAGTAAAATTGCAACGAATACGCTAAAACCTTTAGTATATCATAGCTTAAACGTCGGAAGTGCCTTACTAAGAAAATGAATGACACCGATACCACTGACAGAAAAAGTAAAGCGAGTTAACTGAGCGGGATGACTCAGGCAACTTCGTCTGTGGCCCGCAACCGGGAGGTCGCGGATTCGGTTTCCATCGCCGGTCTACCTGACCCATATAATTTTTGGAGGTTTCCTCAGGCTGGGTAGTTTCCTTTCTCCCCCGAATTTCCTGTTCCTCCATGGCGCTTAAATTGCCATTTCACTCATCCTTCATCCCATTGGTTACTTTCAGGGTAGGAAGTGTTGCGATGGTACTGGGTGTGGAGTGGTAGGGGGAAAAATGCTCAAAGGGACTATCTCCATTCCCCGATTTCAACTGTTTGCCTGGATGGGGACCGCTACTGGTGGGGTTGTTGGACCTTCTGTGTGGCGGTGGCCCCAGTCTGCCTGTCCGACTGTCGGTGTGCTTCAGCCTGGAAACTGTAGGGACCCTGTGCCACCCTGGTTGCGGCAGGAGCTGAAGTCGGGGGATCGAGATAGCTTCACTATGAGTATTTTTACCCGCGATCATTATCCCCGACACTGTTAACCCTGAAAGAAACCAAGGGAATGAATGAGATGACAATGGAAACGACACGGAGAGAAGGGAATTCGGAGGATGAAAGCAATCCTACCGCATTCGTCTGGCGACCCGGAGAAACCCCTGGTAAAAATCCACGTTCAGATAGGCCGGGCAATGGAATCTAAGCCGAGACATTCCGAATGCAGGCAACAGACGAAACTACTTGAGCCATCCGGGCTCGTTAGATTAACTAGAACATTACTTCTCTGAAAGTACTTTTATTGTAAATAATTGCCTGAATGTATGCTTTTAACTAAGATTTGGTGGACCCACAATAAATATAGGTACATAACATGTAGCGTTACGTGCTGTTATGTGAAACTGTATGAAACAATATAGATTGATTAGTTAATTGCTGAGAAACGACTCGAGAAAGAGTAAAATAGGCATGGTTGATTTACTGCGTCCACTTATGCATATCCGTGCAAGTAAACAATCAGGAAACTGGCGTCAAGTAGAGTAAATGCTCAAATGTGGCTCTTTGAACTCAGCATTTCAAACAAGAATGTCATATGAATCCATCGAAAACGTGGGTAATCCATGAGCTAAGTGCTTACGAATGTAAGGTGTTCTCTGAAGGGACAGCCAGTCCCCATTGCCGCCCTCGCTTTGGTGCTTCGTGGAGCAGGGGATCGTGGGTTCGAGTCCCGCCTTGAGCATTTGTGTTTGTGCATTGTGTATGTGTATTTTTCATAAAATAGAAAACTGTAAACAAAGAAAATTTAGGGAAAACGGGGGGGGGGGAGAATAAGAAAAAGGATTACACTGCCGGAGTCCCGACCAGACTCCGGAACTGTATTTTAAAGAAAAAAAAATCTGATGTGTTCCATTCACATGACTTTCTTTACATCTCAGCAACAAATTATTATTAGAAAGCTATACTTCTATTTACTGCATGCTCATCGAGAAACAGTTAGCAGAAATAGTCTTATTACTTGCTTCCTTGTAAGTAGAAGCGTAAAAAGGGAGTAACATAGGTTAAAGTGTTAGTCAAAAGCTGGTTGGTTTGTGACTGAAATTTCTTTGTTTGTATGGACACGAATTGACAAATTCCTGTATGAGAAAGGCTGAAGCCAAAAACAAGGAATATCTAAAAAAAACACCAACTCCACGTAAAAATGTATATAGCATAAATTGTGTGTTGTAATGTGCTCTATAATTTTTGTGTGGTAAGTTTTTGTCTATCTCTTACGGTTTACCAGCTATACACAATTCCATAAACGTCATCCAGAATAAAGTAGTCTTCAGAGGCTATTCCCAGAAAATTCAAGATATACATATTATTTGTCAGGTATATATCTTTAATATACGATATTTTAATCAAAATCGTTAGAGCCATTGTTTAGAAAATCAAAATTTTCTAAAATTTTTCCGTGTGAAGGGTAGTTTGGGGTGGGGAGAATTTTCTTGAAAACCTTCGTGTCCCATCCTTGGAAGATACTGAACTTAAATACCACGTTTGGTATTTAACAGTGTTTTCATTTTTGAGCTATGCTGTCCACAGACACACATACACACAGACAGATAGACAAACAGACACACGGACATTTTTATAAAAATGTTTTTTTTGTATTCAGGGTGTCTTAAAAAAATGTATTTCCGGTGAAATCTCGGTATTGAATTTTTGGGTGCATTACAATACCTTCTCTATACACTATGTACTTAGTACGTATAGAGAAAGTAAAAAAGGGAGACGTAGTGTATGAGCAGTTGGAAGATTGAATGTCATTTGGGCATGTTATCACAGGAGCTCAATGGTTAGAGTAACCGCACGGAGAGCGGGAGAACCGTATTCTAATCCCGGCTATGGCATGAAATTTTTCAGTTGGTTCTAATACTACAAAAATTACCCAGGTGTAATTTAAAGATAGGATAACTATTACCCATATAATAATCCAAGTGATGCCCAAAATACAAGCCATATTCTATAAAATACACCTTCTCCGAAATATTTAAATTCGCATAGTATTTAGTTAGATTGAGCAGTAAGCATACATAAATACATATACGTTTTCCTTTAGTATATTTATCGTTGTTTGTTTACGTTTGACTCTTTTCTTTTCCTTTCAGTGCATACCACAAAGTTGGTACCTGGCAGTCGACATGCAGCTCTTCTTGTTGTCACCAATTGTGCTTATTCCTCTGTGGAAGTGGTCCAGGAACTTGAGCATTTCATTTGTGAGCATTCTCATCCTTTGTGGTCTCGCAGCTGCCTTTTCTGTTTCTCAAATTAAGGAGCTTCCAACAAGTATATTAGCTGCCCAGTAAGTTTATTTCACCCTATAATCCTAATAAATTGTAATTTTAAGTATTTCTGGGGGGGGGGGCTACACAGACTGAACTTTGCCTATGGAAAATCGTTAGTTTGATATTTAAACATTGTTAAATGCATTCTCAATCGTTGTTAATTTTATTTCATAAACCCTATAACATGGGAAAATAACAATTTTAAGGCACAATTTTTTCAGAACATGATAACCCTGCCCCACTTTTCTGTCAAAGGCAGGGTAACTTTAGATTTTGGGATTACGAGGTGTGCGGCTGGAACCAACCCTCGCAGTTGTCAAGTCTCCCACTTTCTGGTCCCTTGACATGTGTAGTAACTCACGGTTTGGACTCGTACGAGCACAAACCACGAAACTGAATCTCTTACAGAGTCTACAGGAAACGATTTTACTACGTTGCCTCTCACTCCTCCCCCCTAGTAGAAGATGTTCTTTTGTTTGTTGGTTATTTCTCAGGGGAGAGTGGTTCTGTTTTAAGACATTATATTCTAGAGAAAACAGTATAGAATAGTAACCGTAAATATGGAGTGATAATAATACTAGTTTTGATTGTTTCTCTTCCAAGAATTGTGACAGTTTTGCTTTTAGAACTAAATGTTTTAGTTAAAATAGAAGGTTATTATTTGTTTCCCGCTGCTCTCTGCTACTTTTCTTTATTTTTTGTTTGCCACACTATGTATTTATCTTATTTACAAAACAATTTTACATCGTCATTAACATCTATTCTTGAGCAGGGACTCAAGATGTTGCAGTCAACCACGCTTCAAAGCAATAGCGATGCACCTTAGAGAATGTGATTGAGTTATTTGAAAGCTTCACCTTAATACTAACACTGTACCGCAGTTAGAGGATATACTGTATAGTGAAGCTTAAGAACAATGTTTGATCATGTTGGGAAACTTTCGCTTGAAAGTTTATAGCAGTTAAAAAGATACGCCAATGTGCATCGAAAAATGAATATGTCAGGATTACGCTCACAAAGGCAACATACTACGATGTGAAGTCCAGATACACAACTTAATTGAGAGATTTGGCACGTATAATGAAGCCAGAAGTTAATTTGGAAATAAAATTAGTGTATAAACTGAGCGACACGCGGAGTAATATGCGGGTGTAGGTCCAGTCATCATCAATGAGAAACAGGAGAAACACTATCACCTTCAACAAAGGTAACAATACTAAAATTAGGGCTCAGCGTGCTACAGGCTAATGACACTATTTAAAAATCTGATATGTACCATTCACATGACTTTCTCTACAGCTCTGCAGCAAATTATTCTTAAAAAGTTTATACTTCTATTTACTTCATGCTAATCAGAAAAATAATAGTAGAAATAGGCTTATTACTTGCTACCTTGTAAATAGAAACAAAATAAGGGAGTACCATAGGTTAAAGTGATAATAAAAAGCTGGTTGCTATGTCACTGAAGTTCCTGTGTTTGTATGATAGCGTTGACAAATTTCAGTATGAGAAAAAAATGTTTTTTATAGCAGAAACAAAAAACAAGGAATGTCTAAAAAACGACGAACTCCACGAAAACAAGTTTATATAACCTAAATTGTGTGCTTTAACGTGCTCTACATTTCTGTGTAGTAAGTTCTTGTCCATCTCTTATGATTTAACAGTTATTTTAAATTCCGTAAAATTAATCCAGAATAAACTACTCTTCAGAGGCTATTCCCAGAAAAGTCAAGATATACATTTCATTTGTCAGGTAAATGCCTTTAATAAATGATATTTTAATCAAAATCGTTAGAGCCATTTTTAAGAAAATCGAAAATTTCGAAAAAGTTCCATGTAAAGGTAGTTTGGGGAAGGGGGCTTTTTCTCAAAATCTTCGTGTCGCATCCCTGGAAGATACCAGACCTAAATACCAAGTTTGGTATTTTACCGACTTTTCGTTTTTGAGTTATCGTGTTCACAGACACACGGACAAACACACACACACACACACACACACACACACACGGATCTTTTTGTGAAAATGCTTTTTTTGGATATAGGGGACCCCAAAACGTATATTTCCGATGAAATCTCGGTATTGAATTTTTGGGTAGAGTGTAATACCTTCTCTATACACTATGTACATAGTAAGTGTAGAGAAAGTAAATATTATAATTAATTGTATGTGATAATCTGATAAAACAATTTCGGAGGACATAATTCAGATAGTACCGTTTTACTCGTATGTTCCCATCTACGATACTCTGCCTTGAGTGATGCGCACATTGGGTACTTGTCGCATTGCAGGTGTCATAAGTACACGATGAGAAAATCAGCAAAAAGCCTGTAAAAAGTGACAAATAACTGCCAATGTAGTTGCAGTTAGAGAAATTGTCAAGAGACATATCTTATCGTTTCTGATTACAGTTAATTTAAAGAGAGAATGCTGTGTTTTCGAACATCTGTAAAATGAAGTCTTCTCGTAAGTTTTAATTCCCAATTTAGCAGTATGGTTTTTTGATCTTACAGTATAGTGCTATGACTTGAAGCTTTCCTGGCGGCGGTATGAAAATAACTTTTCTCGGGCTATCAGCCAGGTGAATTCTGGAATAATTTCCAAGCTTTCAAGAGCTAACGTCGCTCTCATCTTCAGGCTCACATCTGGCAACGGGCCAATCAGAGCAGTCCGTCCCGGCAACGGAGACCATTGGTTCCTAGTCAACGCCTCCCATGCTGGACCCGGGCCAATCACAGAGCGGCATCTGGCCGGTCCCCCCCGCCGGACAACTATATATAAGGCGTACCCGGAGTCTCTACATCATTCCCTGAAGATGAGAGCGACATTAGCTCTTGAAATCTTGGAAATTATTCCAGAATTCACCTGGCTGATAGCCCGAGAAAAGTTATTTTCAGTATAGTACTAATCCAATATTTTTTTTTTTTTTTTGCAGTCCCGATTTCAATCAGCTTCAGTATGTTCCAACGCATACGAGGTTCACTCCTTGGTTGATTGGTATACTTACTGGTTACTTCATTTATGAGACTAAGAGAAAGAAGATCACTATCCCGAAGGTAAGCTATAAATTACGTAGTTCCTCAGTGCGTGTCTTATTGAGGATGTATTCCCAGGCTATATAATCATAATCTGCCATATAGCATCCAAAACAATGATAGAACGTAAACTTGGCGTGATGTAATTTATCAAAGGCTAATAAGCTTAGCGGAAATCTTTGCTAATTTCTGTGCGAATCTTTAAATGTTTGAGGGGCTAACGTAACATTCACTTTTATGCAGGGACAGATAAAATATATACAATTTTAATCGTCGTTAACTACAGTTCAGCTACACTAAACAGTAAAACAACTGAAGAATCATTTTCTCACAATAAATATTTTCAGTTATATTCACTTGCATCTAAACCCAACTATATTCCGAAGAGTAAATAATAGTAGACTCTATACATACAGTACCTATACTAATTATCTCAGAAACACAGAAATGATCATACTAAATATGAATGGTATAACTTCCATACGTAAATGACAACTCGTTTCAGCTTATATAGATAATAAATTGTTTCAGCGCGGAGGATTGACAAGGAAATTCTTGAGTTTTAGCTCATGCGTTTCTTTCAATCACCTTACAGACTATTCAAGAGAACAAAATGACAAGAATCAGAAAGTTAGTCGGATTCGGAAAACGCAATTTGCTGACGCCTCTTTTTTGTGTATAATATATACATCCTATATCTATCATACTCAAGATATGCATAATTAGGAAAATGTTGGGGGATCAGTCAAACACGTTTTTGAATCATAACATATCCACCATACATTTAAATATTTTGCAAATAAGCCTAACATTTTATATGATGTAACAGATCGGTAAAAATAAAAAAATGCAAATAAATCGTTTCTAATTTCAAAGTAAATACGCATTAAGGAAAACATTTGAACATTACTTAAAAATGTATTTATATTTTATTTTAAGAACACTTAATAGTCTTGTTTTCTCGCATTTGTTCTGCAGCACTGGATAGAATATGATTGAAGGTTAAGAATCGCCCCGGTGTAAAGACCGTGGAACCGAGCAAAAGTTAAATTAAACTGCACGTCCAGAGTCTGGTTTGCCAGTAGCCACTTTCCTATTTCGTGTAGCAGATATGATTTTGCTCTGTCAAGCATTTCTAAAAATGTTGCGGTGGAATAACATGACTTCTACTAATGTGCTGCTGAAAAATAGTAGCTTTATCCCAACAAATCTGTGATTAGCTCACATGGGTTGATATAGCACCGGTCGTCGAAAGTAAGAGAAATTGCGTTCCATTTTCTGCGTATTAAATCAGGGACTCCTAGATTATTACCGTCAAGGTTTGTCGAAACGCACTGCTAATTATATTTGTTTAATTTTCATGCTCAAATAATCAAGAAATCCAATACAAGCATGATTTTCTTTAAAACCACGTGTTTAGTTGCTTTTCACATCTTTCATAATGCGAGATTACAGAGAAAAGGCATTTGCCTATCGAGAATAAATGCTGACAGGAGTTTCTTATGACAGATTAGCAGCTGTTTCTGAGTTTTACAGTGATAATGTGAAGTAAATTGACACAGCAAAAGTCTAAAAGTAAATATCTCACAGCGGAAATTCCAAAAGAAAGGGGTTTCCAAGTTTAAAAGTAGACATAAGGTTCCAACTAGGGAATACTACCGTGGCAGTTTCAAGAAGTATATATTTCAGACCTTATGAACCCTGATTTTCATCCACAGGTTCATCTGAAGAAATAGCTCGGTGATGATAACGTTGACAACATGGAACAAAATATTGCTGAATGGGTAGGTGGCAGTGTTATATGATTTGAGAATACCGAAAAAGTGCATCTCGCATTTAAATGCTCTGAATGAGGACGCTGTTTTGATTTATACCTAATATCAAATAAATAAACTGTAAGATCGAGTACTGTTTGTTTCTAATACAAATATAAACGATGTTGAAAATCATTGCATATTATTCAGAAATTATTTTTAATGTAGTTGTCATTGCCTTTTCCAAACGGGCCCAACCAAAGTAATTAATAGATTAAAAGGAGTTTTTTTTTCTTCAGAATCATAATAAAGTTAACCAGCTAAAAGGAAATCGAAATCCCTTAACACTGATCATACATCCCTTATAAAGTACAAATATTGCGATATCGATATCTCTTAGTGATATGTAAATGAAGCTAATGATATTATTTGGAAAACGGAAAATCCTATTAACAGTGTAATCTGACTGCAGTTGTCTTTCAGTGAATTGCTATGGACTTAGAGTTGCCATGCCAGATATATGCTGCCTTTTGATATATAATATGCTTCTCCCTTACTTAAAGCTGTAAAATATAAGGTTCATACTAAATCTTAATACAGTATTTTGGTTGATTTCTTTGCAGGTGTATGCACTGCTGGGGTGGGTTTTAGGGTGTGGTGCTCTGCTCGCTTCTCTCCTGAGTCTCTATCCATTCCTCAAAACTGATGCACATCCAACTCAGCTGGAGAATTCGCTCTATACTACTTTCAGTCGTCCAGTATGGTCTCTTGGAGTTGCCTGGGTAGCCTTTGCATGTGTGTCTGGAGTTGGAGGTAAGTCGTCAGATGAAAACGTTTTTATTACATTATTATAAAATTAATAGAACGGATATACCCAATAGAGCAGGCCTTGACAAAAAGTCACTCTTTAAGTACTTTGATGATGATGATAACGTTGAAAAGTTATATCTCTTCATAGTTCTACACTATGCATTACAACTAAAGGAAACATACCAGATTGTGTCAGGCAAAAAAGAGGTGGTAACCTTTGTGCAGAGGGAAGCGAGACATTATCAGCAACATAAACAGCTCCGTTCCATGGACCACATTTTATCACGTCAGAATAAATTCATTCAAGATGATGATCGCTTATCGCGTCCCAAAACCACTACATCCAACAAAGTGAAGACCTTCAGAGACCATTGTCATTACATTTTTCACGAATGTTTTAGTGTGACAAAATTTTCCTCTCGATGGTTGCCTTATTTGCTAACAAGTGATACAAAAATGTTTGAATTTCCCAACATTCTCTTTTTAACGCAATACCGGGTATGTTGCTGACATGCATAACAGTAAATAAGGATGGATTCATCACTGAAAACCAGTAGTGTAGAAGCAGTCCTTATAGCAGTGAAAGCAGGTGAAAAATCACCAAAGAAGCAAAAGCAGTTCTATCTGCAGGAAAAGTTAAAGCTACGGCTTTCTCTTAAGCTTATTGACTAATACTGTCGCAAAATAGTGGGAAAATTTTTCATATAATTTGTAAGCCATATCTTTGTTGAAAATATAACTGCTGTCAAATGCCTAAAACTATATTTCCTATAATTTTTAACGTTGTAATGTCGTCAAAGAATAAAGCTTTTCATAGCTGCAAGGTTTTTTTTTTCTTTGAAATCATCATCTATGATGTAAGTATGCATTTATAGAACGTCTACAAGGAAGAAGATTCTTCCTCTTTTGTAGAAGGAAACAGTCTCATTCCTGATCTCAATAGCTGACTTAATCGCATTATAGCCGAAAATGTTGTTGCTGGTGCTATCTACAAGAATAAAGGAAAGCGTGCCCTAGGAAAAGGTTGGAGGGCAACAAAGCGGATATCACTGCACATGTGATGAGATTGGTGTGAACATACCTATATAGCCACCAATCCGTGAAAGAAAAGACTCCTGAATCAAAGAATGCGCGCTGCTGCCATTTTCTGTATTTCGCAAATTCTGGGCTTTTTACTTCCGATAGGAACAATCCATCGTCCACACAGTTTTCATACATCATAAATAATGTGCCGCACTCTGTTTGTTGCTGATTAGCGTTAAGGCACTACATTTTAATTTGTAAAGAAAGGAACCTCTCTTTCTGCAATGAGGAAGAGTAGCTCAATGAAATCTCTAGTTCATTGCATCAACTGCCGTATCGGTTAAGCACGAACTATTCTACTTTTTTTCCCCTAAAGATTCTAGAAACTATGTATAAATCATTTTACATTGTAAAGTAAATTTAATAAAACTATATTCCAGATTAATGGGAGCAAAACCCTTCCTTGAGGACCTCTCTGGTTGGTGCCGCTGTTACCCTCTCTTCAGACATACTTGCTTCTATCTTTTGGACTTCCAGCACGGTCCTTATCTACCTGTCAATGGCATGTAGCAAACTTTTTGGGGCGTAATCAAAACATCATTTGCCAACTAACGGAACCATTTAAAGTATTCGAGAATCTACTCTTAAGTCAATCTCATTTATCAAAAATTTAAAAAATACATCAGTATATAAGATATGGCATAAATCACATAAAATACAATAATATTTAAAATGGCGTATACTCAACGCACCTCATTTGAAAAAAAAATACCTGAGGAAAAAATTAATTTATACTGTCAGTTAATGGTTGTCAGTTCAAAAAAAAAAAAAAATGAGGAAAAAAATAAATGTATACTGCCGGTTTTCAGTTGAAAAAAAAACACCGAGGAAAAAGTAAATTTATACTGTCAGTTAATGGTTGTCAGTTGCAAAAAAATGAGGAAAAAAATAAATGTATACTGCCGGTTGTCAGTTGCAAAAAAAAAAATTAAGAAAAAATAAATTTATACCGTCAGTTAAAGGTCAATTGCAAAAAAAAAGAAAAAAAAAAGAAAGAAAAGAAATTAATTTATACTGTCAGTTATTGGTTGTCACTTGCAAAAAAAAACCGAGGAAAAAATAAATTTATACTGCCAGTTAATGGTTGTCAGTTGCAAAAAAAGTATACTGTCAGTTAATGGTTGTCTGTCAGTTGCAAAAAAAAAAAAAAAAAAAAAAAAAAAAAACCTGAGGAAAAAATAAATTTATACTGTCAGTCACCTTACTAGAATAGTGATAGTCATAAAGGGCAATACTCTAAATACTCTAACTGGGGAAAAACAATTCATTGTATACGAAGAAGTCCATGTATTGTCAATTATTGGCACCTTACTTAGAATGGAGATGATCGCCTTCAAAAGCACAAATAGATCTACAGGATGTATTTTAGATCCAACAGTCAGGGTTCGACATCATGTTGGCCAACCTGAAGAGATGAATGATGTGAATTTCACAGTAGCCTACTACAAATCCAAATACCATCTATGATTAATGGTTGGAGCACGTCGAACCATATCTTGGTATTTCGCAGAAATCTGGGAGACCTTGCAATTTCCCATTAAGAAAATAATGGCTATTGAAATAATTACACCTAAAGGATGCACACACTACTAGGTAACCATGTATGTGTGTGTAAAATAACGACAGGAATCACCGGAATAACTATAAAAATTGAAGGGAAGAAAATGAATGCATTATAGATTGTTTTTTATGTGTAAGGCAGAAAGTGAGTAGAGTGGGAAGCTTGAAAGAACGTAAAATATTAGTTGCTTTGTTCATGTTGATACTTATGCATAACCTTATTTTGACGTCCTCTGAATTTTACAACTCTGGTGTGTTCCATGCACATGGCTTTCTCTACTTATTCTGAAACAAATTATTCTTACAAAAGAGTATTCTTCTGTCTGTCCATGTTAATCAAGATAAACTTTGACAGAAATAGCCTTATTACTTGTTTTCTTGTTGGTAAAGACTAATAGGAGAATTGAAATTCCATTCATGCTTGACCAGCAGAAAGAAAAAAGACGAATAAGAACATCCCTTTTGGGAAAAGTTTAAATATTGTATAGTTGAAACCACTAACTAAAATAATCTGGAAATACAGGGTTACTACAAAAGAAATAGACAACTTCAACTGCCTGTAAAACAAAAACTATTAGAGATAGGAACCTGATTATCTTGAAGGTATGTTGATAAACTCTCAAAGTTTCGTTTGTTACTATTGATAACACTGTAGTGTTTTGTTTGTTGTTGCAGAAGCTGAAATGGCGGAAAATCCTGTGGAAAAGGCATATTGCGTGTTGGAATTTGCTAGAACGCAATCAGCAACTGTTGTCCAACAACATTTTAGAACACGTTACCACAAAACGCCACCGACTAGACAGTCAATCTACGACTGGTATAGAAAATTCGAGACAACGGGATGTTTGTGCAAAGGGAAGAAGAGCTCGGGAAGACCAAGAGTTTCGGAAGAAAACGTTGAACGTGTTCGTTCTGCCTACATAAGAAGCCCACAGAAATCGACATCTAGGGCAAGCATGCAATTATAAATTCCACAGCAAACTGTATGAAAAATCTTGCGGAAGCGACTGCACATGATGCCTTACAGATTACAGATGTTGCAGTTTCTGAGTGAAGAAGATAAGGTCATACGGCGTGACTTTTGCATCGACATGTTGCGACATGCTGAAGACGATGCTGGTTTTTGTGAGCGCATCATTTCATTTTTGTGGTAACGTGTTCTAAAATGTCGTTGGACAACAGTTGCTGATTGCGTTCTAGCAAATTCCAACACGCAATATGCCTTTTCCTCAGGATTTTCCGCCATTTCAGCTTCTGCAACAACAAACAAAACACTACAGCGTCACCAATAGTAACAAACGAAACTTTGAGAGTTTCTCAACATACCTCCAAAATAATTAGGTTGCTATCTCTAATAGTTTTTGTTTTACAGGCAGTTGAAGTTGTCTATTTCTTTTGTAGTAACCCTGTAGTAAACCTAAAAATAATTTTAAAATATGTATATTTAGCACATAAATTTAGAGTTTTAACGACATCTACAGCCTTTGTGCAGTAAGATTTTGTCTGTCTCTTACGGTTTACGAATAATGTCATCCAAAATGAACAGCACCTCAGAGATTATTTCCAGAGAATTCAAGATATACATTTTATTTTTCATGAAAATATCTTACAATAACACTATTTTAATCAAAATAATTTGAGCCATTTTTGATAAATCAAAATAGTCGAATATTTTTCCAAGTAAAAGGTAGTTTGTGTTGCATTTTTGGCAGAAGCAGAACTTTAATATCAAGTTTCGTTTAACGACTTGTCGCTTTTTACTTATGGTGTTCACAGACAGGCACACGAACACACACACACACAAACACGCATCGTCTTTTATGAAAATCTTTTTTTTTATTAAAGGGACCGCAAAACAAATTTTCCAGTGACATTTCTAAAGTATCGAATTTTTAATGTAATGTAATGCTTCTCTTATTACACAAAGGGGAGAAATAAGAAATACATTTTTAAAAAAATGTCCATGTTTGTGAACAGAATGTAAGAAACCTCAAGTATCTAAGCTGATATTTAAATTCAGCATATTTAAAGATTGCGACACAGATTTTCAAAAGTCCTGCACACCAAGCTACATATACTTTACATTGAAAGGTTTACGAAACCTTTTATTGCCTACATTACTTATTGCATACATACATACATACATACATACATACATACATACATACATACATACATACATACATACATACATGCATGCATACATACATACATACATACATACATACATACATACATACATACATACATACATACATACATACATACATACATACATACATACATACATACATACATACATACATACATACATACATACATACATACATACATACATACATACATACATACATACATACATACATACATACATACATACATACATACATACATACATACATACATACATACATACATACATACATACATACATACATACATACATACATACATACATACATACATACATACATACATACATACATACATACATACATACATACATACATACATACATACATACATACATACATACATACATACATACATACATACATACATACATACATACATACATACATACATACATACATACATACATACATACATACATACATACATACATACATACATACATACATACATACATACATACATACATACATACATACATACATACATACATACATACATACATACATACATACATACATACATACATACATACATACATACATACATACATACATACATACATACATACATACATACATACATACATACATACATACATACATACATACATACATACATACATACATACATACATACATACATACATACATACATACATACATACATACATACATACATACATACATACATACATACATACATACATACATACATACATACATACATACATACATACATACATACATACATACATACATACATACATACATACATACATACATACATACATACATACATACATACATACATACATACATACATACATACATACATACATACATACATACATACATACATACATACATACATACGCACACGCACACGCACACGCACACGCACACGCACACGCACACGCACACGCACACGCACACGCACACTCACACGCGCGCGCACGCACACATGCGCACATACTTATTTTGGATTTTCTGGGAGAAGATTATCAAAATCACTTAATTGGGAAGGAATTTTGATTAATTTAATAAAACTGAAAAGCGTTAAATGTATGAATAAAAATCTGATGTGTACCATTCACATGACTTTCTCCATATCTCTGTAACAAATAATTCTTAAAAAGCTTATACTTCTATATACTTTATGCTAATCAGAAAAAATTAGCAGAAATATTCTTATTACTTGCTTCCTTGTAAGTTGAAGCGAAATAAGGGACAAGCGTAGGTTAAAGTGATAGTCAAAAGCTGGTTGCTATGTCAATGAAGTTCCTTTGTTTATATGGATAGGAGTTGACAAGATCCTGTATGAGAAAAGTATACGTTTTTCATAGCAGAAACCAAAAATAAGGAATGTCACAAAAAGCGACGGACTCCACGAAAAACGTGTATATAATATAAATTGTATGTTTTAATGTGCTCTACATTTTTTGTGTAGTAAGTTTTTGTCCATCTCTTACGGTTTATCAGTTATTCAAAATTTAGTACCATTCATCCAGAATGAACTACTCTTCAGAGGCTATTCCCAGAAAATTCAAGATATACATTTTATTTGTCAGGTAAATATCTTTAATATCCGAAATTGTAATCAAAATCTTTAGAGCCATTTTTGAGAAAATCCAAATTTTTGAAAAAAGTTCCATGCAAAGGGTAGTTGGGGCAGGGGGATTTTTCTCAAAATCTTCGTGTCGCATCCCTGGAAGATACTAAATACTAAACTTAAATACCAAGTTTGGTATTTTACGGACTTTTCGTTTTTGAGTTGTCGTGTTCACAGACACACGGACACACGGACACACACACACACGGACCTTTTTGTGCAAATGCTTTTTTTGGATATTAGGGACCCTAAAAGATATATTTCCGGTGAAATCTCGGTATCGAATTTTTGGGTGGAGTGCAATACTTTCTCTATACACTATGTACATAGTGCGTATGGAGAAAGTAAAAATGTATTACCCTAATACATTTAGAACTCTTTAAAATACACAGTTTATTTAAACAACTTTTTTGTGGTATCAGCCATTTCCGTTATAGGTTTGAGTTATCTAATAATTGTTTCTTTTAATGGGCTATCGCTGTTCACTATTTTCTCGCAATACCAGTGAAAGTTGAGCGCCAATATAAGTTACCAGCATTTAAAATACGACTATCGGTTTGATTTCCTATGTTCCGCCCAACTAAAACAAAATGCGCAATTGAAATATTTTTGTAAAAGTTTATCTCATTAACATGAAGTTAAGTTTTCGTATGAATAACTTGTAGAAGCTATATGCAATTAATAAACGATATAGGTGGAGAAAGTCATGTGGATCTAACTCATTCGATTGTTTTAGTACCTATGCTACCTTTGAAATTATTCAGTTGTTTGTCGTATGTAAAACGAGCGAGATAGTTCCACAGTAATGTGTGAGGTTCACATTCAGGTGGTTCAGGGTCCGATTCCCGTCAACTACTTACTTTCATATTAGGTTTTTCGTTGCTTTCTTGGATCGGTAGGTGAATGCTGAAATGGTTGCTCTTCTATTAAGGCTGTACCCACCATTTCCTTTATCATTTGTTTCATGGTAGAAGAACTAGGAGACAGTGTTCGGCAGGTTGTGACTGGGCGGTGGAGGTGCCCTTTGTGAACCTTCTTTCTGGCGACGGTCGAACAACTCACGACTCTTCTCCTATTCTCAGACCAGGCACTCCTTCAGGGTACCCCCAGAATTAGGTTTGTAGGTAGGCTTGAGAGATGTAGGATGCGCTCAGGCTGGACACTTTAGATACCCTGTCATGTTGGGCACATCGTCTCTCCGATTTAGTTATCCTTCGGGTCTCTTCCCTACCCTTCCCAGGGGACGCATGCTCTGCCCCGATTAGGAGCCTCTCTGTAATAAGCGCCTATTCGTTTATGTTACATTTTGAGGTGCGTAAACATAACTTGCAGAATGCCAAAGGATCTAAAATGAAAAGCTCTAACGTTGTATATCCTCTGATTTTAGGTCCAGTGAACACATTTCTTTCATGGAAGTTATTTCAGCCTCTCAGCAGGCTAACTTACTGTGTCTATCTAGTACATATGACTTGGTTATACGTCAAAGCAGCCTCCATTAGAACTGCGGTGTACCTGGGCGATGCTGTTTTTGTAAGTAGACGTTTTCAATGTAAATGCTAAATGCAAAATGTTTGTGTTGTATAACCATTGTTCTTCCGTCTGTAAGCAGTACTAATGTGAGAGTCAGGTTTTATTGTTTCTGATGCATGTTTGTTTCCTTTTGAAAATTAAGGATTACCACATCTAGCCCAGTGCACTAATTAGTGTATGTGTGTGTGTATCATTCCGGAGGGGTTACACACTGAAACTATCACGGGCTTATTGTATTAAGGATATTAAATTTTGAACTTAAAGTAAATTTTTATTCTTGATGTCAGCGATGGTTTTCCACTTTCCAAACAACCTTTGACACTTCTTTTTTGTTTTCCCAGAAATGTATATAAGAATTTGGATTATAAAATAACATGTATAAGATGTTGTCATTGCATATATATACCTATGTATATCTTTAATTTTTGTGAATAGCTTAACTTTCTGTTCACTTTTATACAATTCAATATCAGACCATATTTTACTGCAGTCTGTTAGAGTATACAGTTTGTAAAAAGTAAATTTGTTCGTAGCATTAGGTGTTTACGAAGCTGTTCATTAGCTCATTAGTAACACAATTATTTGTGATATAACGTGTTGTTTTACTTTCATATCGTGTATACAAAAATATAGTTGCATTTTAAATGCTACTGTTCAAATGCATATCATAAAATGATTAGTAAATATGAAATGTTAATACAGCAGTATATTTTTCATGAATAATATTTTTGTTTTATTTGTTTTAGATACCTACATTTTTCAGTGATCTGATAATCAGTCTACTGCTGGCAGCAATACTTTCTCTCTGTTTTGAATCTCCTGTCATTATTCTGGAGAAATATCTTCTGGGATCGGGTAAGTACCAAATATTAGCATCTACGTGGGCGAATCATCAAATAAGTCGCAAACGCCTGTTTCCCTTATATCATTTGTAAATTACGCACGCATTTTGTACCAGCAGATAGCAGCATAGTAGAGGTTGGGTCATATCTTTCCGGCATTTGCTCAGTCAGTGGCAGCCAGTTTAAGATGGTGGATGTTGCGTGTGGTTGTGTGTTTTTGTGGGCCTAAGGACTGTACACAGAAGAAGTGAATCGCGAAATGCGTTCCGTGTAGGTCATAAGTGTTTCTCATGGAAAGCTGTATTCAATTGGATTCAGCAGTTTAATCAGGAATGACAAGGCATTCGAATTCGAGAGCGTCATGGTCCTCCTGCGGAATTGTCAACTGCAGCCATAGTGTAGCGTGTGGAAAGAATCGTTCGTAATGACCGGCGTGTGACGATCAATGACGTAGCGCATGCTAAAGGATGCTCACATGGAATCGCTTACAATATTATGCATGAGCAGTTGAAGTTCGTAAAGTTTGCATACGTGGGTACCCCGCCAGCTGACTGAGGAGCACAAAATGAAGAGAATGGATCTGTCTTTGCAGCACCTCGTTCGGTACAATGAAGAAGGATATAACTTCCTGGCACGAATTGTTACAGGGTATGAGTCTTGGGTTCACCACTTTCAACCAAAATCAAAAAGATTTTCCATAGAATGGAAACATTCCATCTCACCAACAACACAAAAGGTTCAAAGCGGTTCTATCAGTCACGCAAGGTTATGCTTACCGTGTTTTGGGACATGCAAGGCGTCATACTGCAGACATTCCAGTCTCACTGGAATACTGAGAGTGCCACGACATATTGTACCATTCTACGGGAACTCCGACAGGTCATTCGCCGCAAGCGACCTGGACTCCTGACAAAGGGAGTGTTTCTCCTGGATAACAATGCCCGCCCTCACTCATCAAGATTAACGCAGGAGCTGTGACGAACGTTTGGAATATCCATCGTACAATCCCGACTTAGACCGCAGTAATTTACATCTGTTCCGGGTCCCTAAGAGTTATTTGGGTGGCAGTCACTTCGAAACTGATAGTGCCCTAATCCGAGAAGTTACTCGTTGGCTGTGACAACAACCAAAAGGCTTCTTTGCCGCCGGCGTTCAAGGACTTGTAAAGAGATGGGATAAGTGCCTCAATTTACAGGCTGATTATGTCGAAAAGTGAAATTTCATGTAGTTACTTTGATTATTATTGCCTATATCCAGTTTTGCTACTTCTTTGTTTCACCCTCGTATTATAAACGTGAGATTTACAAATAAAGGAAAATATTTAACGATCTATTTACAATGAATGATGATTAAACAGCAAAATGAAACTTAGCATTTATTTCCATTATTCGTGAAAAAAATCTAATGTAAAGAAAAATTCCGGAATTTTAGCATTCACTCTAACTTTGACACAGTCCTTAAGTCAGGAATTCAAACAAAGCCGGGTGACGGGAAAGATATTATTCTTAGAGAGAGAGAGAGAGAGAGAGAGAGAGAGAGAGAGAGACAGACAGAGAGAGAGAGAAAGAAAGAAGAGAAGTGTGTGCACTATCTCTTTTCACATTCTCGCTTGCTTTGCAAATTGACTCCTATTCCATCGGCCTCAATTCCAAGAGACGTGCCTCCATTTGCACTCAGAAGGGAACAATGATTGATTATGCTCAGTGATTCACAGTCACAGGACTTAAATCAATACTACAGACAACCCACATTCGCCTATTTTCGTTCATGCTCTCGACTCTAATTTTGACCATAGGTTACAACTGGTTTGTCGAATTACTATTATCTTATTTGCAAAAGTTATTTGGGCAAAAACACTGCCAATGCAACAGACCCACTGTTCGACAGGAGTAAAACCGATTCTTTTTATTACTGGGTTCGCAGATGAAAGCAGTTCCACTCGCATTTAAATGGGAATATAAAATGAAATAAAAATCCGAGACAAAGTGTTGAAAATAACTCACAATTTATTCAAGGTGTTGAAACCTGATGCATCAGTACACAACTGTGTAAATACACTGTTCAGATACACTCAGTGTAAAGTACCAGCATAAATAGTTGCAACATCATGGCTGGTGTCTTTCAGTTTCTCTATTGTTGGGTTTGTTTAATGCCTCTTGTTCTTCAAGTGTCCAACAGTAGCAAATCACAGAATCTAATAGTGTGCGAGCTGAAGAACCTTTTCTGTTTGCACACTTAAATCCATACTCTGTATTGTTATATTTTCCGGTTGTCCTCTATGCGAAAACCCGTTTCTGGAAATGTTGCAGGTTATCCTAATTAACTCATTTTCACATATACTTTCGCAGTTTCCATTCTTGTGCCGAATAAACAATTTTGCAGCATGCAAACCGACAGATGTGATTGACACATGAAATAAGTTGAAATGTTGACAGAAAGTCGGTTAGGGATGAGTAGTTTCGGATCGATTATATTGCATAAAATAGTAAAACATGAGAATGCAATTTCAAGCAGTTAAAGTATCGCATTCAAATGAGAGACAAGCTGTTCTGTGGCTTTGAAGACTACGGCATTGCTTACTCATTTAGTCAAATAAACCTTTTTACTACCTGATCCGGAGAGTTAAAGTCAAACATGTGTTGTTGTTGTTGTTATTATTATTATTATTATTATTATTAATACTATAATAATATAGCGCAATGTATTAAATTATGTATGTAACATATTTTTCTGACTGCATATGAGTTATATCTCTTTTGAACTAAGTTTATATAATACTTTATGTGGAAATACCCTAAACCTAAGTGCAAATCAGTAAATAAAAGGAGAGAAAACCAAAGTCAAGCTGGTATGCAAGACTCCAACTCACTTCATAATCCTGATCGAATGGTTCTTATATCATTGAGCTATTTTCAAACTTGATACCTAAACTCCTTTTAAATGCTTATAAACTAGCTTAGTGTACACATACTGTTGCTAGTTGAAACTTTGCTAGAAATGTCAATTAAGCGTATATTAATTAACTGACATAATATATTATGTATGTTAGGTCAAATGTTGCAGTCATAATTGATGCCAGAATTTGAATATCTTCTGTTTGACATAACGGTGCAGCATCCGTTTTTATATAAGTTGGGTCTGTTGTTTAGTTGCAGTGTGTCGCTTTTCTGGTTGTTTAGATCTGCTATTTGGTTTGGCTGATTTTAACAATGAGTTCATATTATAAATACTTCGAAGATGGGTAACAAAGCTCGATGTAGGTGCAGTAAAAATTTATAAAATCGGCAATTTCGGTTACCTATTACATAAAGGACTATAATTTTGAGAAATACCTCACCTTGAAGCAACTTGGGGTTCTTTAAACTGCTACTTCAAGATTGCGACCGGAGGGAATGCGAGATTAACCCCCACCTCGCCGAATTCTTTTTTTGTTTGTTTTGTTTTACCTACTGTCCATCGGAACTTCTATTCTATTAAAAATGTGTCACCGTAAAGTCCGGCCAAGCCTAGCACATGAATTTGGAGGGAAAAAAGAGAGAAATGCCACTGAGTGTCACAAAATGCCACGCCTATCTAATTTAAACACATAAATGTGACACAGGTAACATAAATCACCCTATCATTTAATAGATTGCATAAGTTAAAAGCTTAAGGGCAGATGATTCACTTGATATTCATTATCTTTCATGTGCCTCTCTACATGCATACTCTAGCTAATGAAGCATGCTCTATTCAAATATACTGGTTTATTTCATAATTGTATGAGAATATGAAATGGTCTTATATTCTATTATACAATTTGTGTTTCAGGTGGCAAGAAAAGTAAGCAAACAGAGGAGGTACTTCAAACTCCACAGAATATGACGGCACACCCAAATGCTCAAGGAAGCGCCCTTGAAGATGTTTCTTCGATACAGGTTGAAAGCACTTAATGTTCAAGAACTGGTGGGAAAAAATCAAGTTCAAATCAGAAATATGTATTATAAAACCCATAAAATTGTCATGCACTTCATTGTAAGTTTTCATTATACCAACAAATTGAATGCATATATAGATTTGAATGAGAAGGAATGCGAAAAGGTTACTGCAAAACCATAGAAAAGTGCTTGGAAATACAAACGTGACAATCATGTAAGACAGTAAGGAGAAACGTTATTTCATAGCCTAATAGTAGCGTTCCCTTTTGTGTCTTTATGGTTGTGTACAGTTATCCTCATTTTATCTTTTATACGCTTTTCTCTTATGGATCAAAACGAGAATTATAGACTGTACGATCTTTTGGAGAGACATGAGTTGTCCGAGACCCACTTGGTTTCCAACATGCTATAAAGAGGTTTGGATGGACAAGATTGCTTTTTATAGAAATTTCGCCCAATTCCGGGCAAGCACAATGATGACAAAAGTCTCATCTTTGAAGAAACTCCTTTAAGGGGAACCAATGATATTGAGTATTTCTCATAAGGAGATTGATGCCTATGATATAAAAGGACGATTTCATGAACCTAACGGCTGGAAGAGAAATATGGAAATTATCTATTTGTTAAAGATGAAGGAGAATATGTTATCATGGTATTTTACCTTCTTACATTGTAGTAGAATATGGGAAACGAAAATCTCGGTGTGTAAAACGCCTTGGGGCTAAGACTGTCGCTTTCTACGACGTCATTTTCACAGAATTTAAACCATAATCAACTGTTTAAAATTTTCTCTAGCGAGAGTCGCAGGCTCACCCATCTTTTTGGCCAGGCTCCAGTCACTTTCTCTTCTGACTATTTCTTGCCAACAACTGCTCCTAGCGGCCGTCTCTAAAGAAAACCCGCAGGCGCGCAAAAACCCCCAATTCGGGCAGCGATTACAAATTTCTTGTAAAATACTACAATATTAATTAGATTATTTCTCCAGATCAATAGATAGATTCTCAAAGATGTTTAATAATTTTGACACCGTATTATAAAAACAATTTGTTATCACGTTTGTATACCCCTGTGACAGCTAGCCTTGTAGGTGGCCCAGGTTCGGTCCCAAGCGACCGCATGTGTGACGTGTGGTAGACAAAGCGGCGCAGGAGCGGGTTTTCTCCGGGTTCTCCGGTTTCCCCCGCCATCGCATTCCATCGGTGCTCTATATCCATGTCATGTTTCATCAGAGTTATCGCCGGCGGTGCAATTTGTAGTAAAAGCGGGAGTTAAACACTATGAAAATAAGCGTGCACATATTTTATGCCAAGTCTTGAAAGTTCTAGGTCTGGTTGTGAGATATGAGCACCTAAAGTGCCGGTTCCCATGGCCGCTCGCTAAATTGCCTCGCTTTGGTACTTCGTGGCACAGGGGATAGTGAGTTCGAGTCCCACATTGGGCATGGGTGTTTGCGTGTTTGTAAATGTGTATGTGTGTGTGAATTAAAAGCAAAAATGTACTCAAATAATAAAAAAAAAAGGAAATGGGAAAATGGAAAAAGAGGAAAAGGAGGAGGGAAGCAATACAGCGCCGGATTCCCGACAAGACCCCGGATCTGTATTTATTAAAAAAAAAAAAAGAAAAAAAAGTGAGTCCTGGGTTTAAATTAATAATATGTCATTGTGCAGGTATACAACATATATTGAAGTGAATGCTTAAAGAAATAGGTTGTGAATTCAGGAAGAAAACTATTGGTAGATTACTATAGTATACTGTGTTAGATACTGTATACAGATTGGCACCAGCGTTATTTTTTTTTTTGCTATAAAATGGACAATTAAAGTACCCTCCTTTAAACATGTTAACCCTAAAGGGAACAACAATTATAAATCTGCAACTTAATTAGCTGTAACTTGTCATACAATTTGTACTGAAGTTATGGCTTACCTGATGGTGAAAATATAGCCTTTCTTAAATAGTTAATTTGAGGAGCAAATTGCAAATTGGTATGCCTCACAGAATAGGCATACGTCATTAGATATTAATATTGATAAAGCAACTGTAAATATATAAAGGACAATCATACTCCTCATATATGTACATATATGTTTAATGCTGATGCACAGCTAAAGATGTACATAACTTTAGATATTTGAAATGTATACAATGTTTTTTTGTGCTGTAGTATTTAGGTTTAGTGTACTATTATATTTTTATAGAATATATGTATATATTTGGAATAAAATGTATTGCTTAATATTTTAATGTACTTTTTTATGTTGAATACCTCTGTGGTGATTATTTGGTATCTCTAATATTCCTAAGGGAAAAATAAGATGAGTCGCAATTCCTATGAATATAATATTATATTCACTTAAAAAAAGGCGGAACCTCCAAATCCATACTTAACATTATATTTCAATTTGAAGAATTGTATTTCTTTTAAATGGAGAAGAGATAAACTACCCTATACAATAGATCCGTTAAAGATTTATTTTACCTTTTTTTTATACAGAGCGTAGCCTAATTGGTGCCAAATATTTCGGAGACACACTCCTAATATCGAAAAATGTTCCATGTAAAGGTATTTTGAGGTGGGGAGACTCTACTGGACATCTTCGTGCTACATCCTTGTAAGACACTAAACTTAAATACCAAGTTTGCTATTTACCGATTTTCGTTTTTGAGATATACTGTCCACAAACACACACACACTCGGACCGTTTTCTAAAACGGCATTTTATGGATTCAGCGGTCCTCAAAACATGTATTTCCGATTATTTCTCTGTATCCAATGTTTGCTTGGGATACAATATCTTCTCGAAGATACTCCTACCTAAGATACTCAATACCTTCCCTACCTTATATGGACCTACATTGTACATATTAGAGAAAGCAAAACATTATTTTTAACGATGTCAATTGACAGCTTCACCGGCGTAACAGAATTTCGTCCTATAGGAGTTCTTTCATATGCTGGCGTATCTACAGGTATGGGCCTGTCTCTTCTAAGCATACGCATTTTTAAAAACCATCGGTCTGGACCGGGCTTGAACCCGACTTGGGATAAGAAGCTCAGGGCCTAACCAACTGAGCCACCCAGACCCATGGATGGATGACGTCCAGTGGCACATCATCAATTAAATTATGTAACTAATTTTTGAGAAACTGTAGATACCATTCAAGCGCGGAGGAAAGAAATAAGAGTCAAAGGTTGTGAATGAGCCCAAAACGTATGGGCAGAACCCCTCTTGATGTTATCCTATCCTACTTCACACAGGTTTTCATAGGCCCCGTTATGAGCATTACGAAAACTGAAGATACCGTCGCGAATAAATGCAGTATCATCTGTTAACAAGCTATATGCTTAGAAATTTATGAACATTCCCAATTCCTGTAACATTCGATGGCAGAAAGTTCTTCTTGAGCCACAGTGCGCAACATTTGATCCTTTTGGCCGCTGAAGGGACAAGAAAGGTTTCCATGCAAAACTCCCCAGTTGTGACTAACGCTTCCCTAACTGCAAATACGTCGCGTGCTATTTGATAGGTTTAGGTCCTGCCTCTCTTGTTCTCCCAACATCCAAAAAACTCCTCTCTAATGAGCCTCCCCCCGCCACTCTCTCTCAAGCGTTGGTGAATTCGTAAGTATATTCGTGAACAAGGTAAACTGCTGACCTTTCTCCATAAAGCTCGTGATGATTTCCCAACTGCAAAGCCATAAATGTAATGGATATCGGTCTGTTTACTCACAGAATATATTTCATCATATTGTTCGTTTAACGTTCTCTTAAGTTACATAGATGCAAAACAACATACATTCGTTACATCTCAACTGTGAATCGTCTCCCATTGGCACGTAAACAGGCTTTATACTGTGAAAAACTTCGCTTCACATCACATGATGTGATCTAGCAAAATTGAAATAGGACACATCATCGCTTATTGAGTCAGTTACTTCATGACAATTATTTCCGAAGCGACATTTCGTATCACATTTCGTATTTTGCTCATTGTTGAAAATCCGATATTTTATCCAAACACTGTCTTCACTTTATCTTTCGCACGGTCTAAAATAGGTGTCACAGGTAAATTGCTTGCACAAATTCATCGACAGCTTTCAGGGCTCGAGGCATCAATTTTGATATTTCCAAATATGTTATTGTCGTAGATATACCTACAAAGTTCTTCTGTATGAATTGCAAATCTGCATGCAATCCATTTGAAGCAAGATATTATACAATCTTGATTGAAGAGCATGTACTATCTCAAGGAAATTAATTACCTGTAATTGTAATATAGAGTATAGTTTATTGCTACATCAAGTTACGTTCCTCAACGCGTTACTACAGGTTGTTTACGTACGGCGTACGCAGTCGCTAATGCCGGTCGGTCTCTCCTCGGTAGGTATGCAACTGGTGGTTGCATGGGCTACTGGTCCCCAAGGTGTTATCCTTACTCATAACCTTTCGTTGAAACGGATCACTTAATTATTGTTGGGAGTGAAGATGAACTGAAATTGAGAACATTCGAATAATGTTAGCTCTCTTCATCCCTATAGGCAAAGTTCGACACTCTTGCTATTATTTCAGACATTTTATTCAGGGTTTTCCGCGTAATCATAATTTGTGGTTTCTTCCTTTCGTTTTCGGGATACTTTATATTTATAGATACACAATTTCATTTCCTTACTAACACTTTAATGTGATTCTGCACAGAAACAATTTTCTCTGGTTTCACGGAATTTATTTATTTATTCTGTCACGCATCTGAGTGGGACATACCAAATGTGTAAAACGTTCAAGAAATTTACGTTTTATATTTTCTGAAATCTTATTACCATCAAAGAATACGTGAACTGAAAAGTGTTCTCTCTTCAATAGTTAACATTTTGACTTTGTTTCACGTGTCCAACTACACAATACTGTTTTCAAGCACACAGTTCTCATAGTATTATTCAAGCATGATAAAGGAGGAAAAACCTGCCCAAAGTAATGCTCCCCCTCCATAGTTTCGTTACTAACGTAACGACAATTACCCCGAGGTCACTACGGATACTTTTTGAGACAACAAACATGATAGATATTATAGGCAAATTAATGTAAACTTGATTTGTTACAATGAGAGAAATAAATCAGATATAAGTATAGTATAGCAAATGCTTTTCATTCAGATTTTAAAATTCAATATAAATCCTGGTAGTCATCGTTTCGGAAGCATAAACATCGACTCCATCATGTTTCACGCTCTTGCTAATAACAGTTCTGGTGCTTAGTTCAAGAGGTCCTGCAGCTCCTGCACAGTTTTATCACAGGAATAGAGGGGGATGCCCGTAAACAGTCATTTAGTCCTCTCATTCAAAGAATTTCCGGGTCCTTGTCTGGCTATTAAGGGGCTCTCCTTTACGCAAAGGATTTTCATTTCGCGAACCATCTCTGGGTGATCGGCGCTATTTTTAGACATTGACGCATTTTAAATTTTGTACGTATAAATAACATCAAAGAACCACTTTAATAAATAGGAAATTAAATGTAGATAAAAATACATAAAAATACCAGCAACAATAACAACGAATAAAATGTAGCTAGCAAAGAACAACCTGAGCAGGTGCTGGAGATCAAATGCAACCAGCGGGAAGAGAGCTTTACGCAAACGACTATGCCATCTGCCTACAAAGCCCCGAACCATACCTGCCTCCGACTTGAAAGATGCAGAAAATTGAACCGAAAAGAAGGAATGTAACCGTGATAGATATATAGCATTTGCTTAAATGGTCCCAGGAAAACCACGAAAAACCCAGGGCTAGAGTGCGCCGTCGACGGGGAGCGTATCCGAATGCCAGTTACAGAAGAAACCGCCAGAGCCACCTGGCTTGATGCCGGTACCCTATTGCCTATTTCCGATTTCTGAATGTAATACGAAAATGGGCCGTGCCGTGGCCGAGTCTTAGACCTCTCGCCTCTCACCTAGACGGCCCGGGTTCAATCCCAAGCGACCGCATGTGAGAATTGTGGTGGACAAAGCGGCGCAGGGTGGGTTTTCTCCGGGTTCTCCGGCTTCCTCCGCCATTGCTTTCCACCGGTGCTCCATTTCATATATCAAGCGACATCGCCTGTGGTGCCACAAGTAGTAAAAGTGGACGATAAGCACTACCAAAAAAAAAAAATACGAAAATGCCTCTCTTGCGCTTTATCAAAGCCAAATTTACCCCAGGTGTCATAAAGGCTTTCGTTAAACTTGCAGATGATTTTGTGGTGTTAAAATGAAATACCAGTAATGATATGTTTTATTTCTTTCTTGCAGGCAGCGGGATTAGAGGCAATGGGTCTAGGTTTTAAGATGGTATACTGTCTGCCATCTTCCTGCAGTCCTGAATTCTTAGAGTATTATCTCAACGAAACGTTCAACAACATGACCCAACAGCAAATATCTGTCCAAGCAGTCTCATGCAGTCAAGGATCCAAAGGACGTTCCCTTAAAACAGAGGACTGGATTGCCGTGTAAGTGTTTTAAATGTGTTAATAAAACATTTTGCCAAAATCGCCAAAAAAAAAAAAAATCAATCATTATTTGCTTTTGTTTGTCTGGTGTCTTTTTTGTTTTTTGTTTTAGCGCAGTGTTATTAATTGGATGTTTAATTTTCTCTAGCACGCCTGTACAATGTAGGCATATAGTAGATAGAGAAGGTATTGTATTCCAACCAAAAATTCGATGTCAAGATTTCACTGGAAATGCATGTTTTGGGGTCCATGACAAGAAAGCATTTTTAGAAAAAAGTTCGTATGTGTGTTTTCTATGTATGTGTGGACACCATAACTCAAAAACGAAAAATGGAGTAAATACCTAACAAATTCGGTATTTAGGTCAGTACGTGCCAAGGATGCGACACTTCTAACTATCCTTTACTTGGAAAATTGTTTCGAAAATATTGATTTTCTCAAAAATGGCTCTAATGATTTTGATTAACATACCATATGTTTCAGATAATATTTTCATGAAAAACGAAATATATATCTTGAATTTTCTGGGAATAGCCTCTGAAGGCCACTTCATTCTTGATGAATTTTGCATAACTCGTTAACCCTAAGAGATAGACAAAAACTTACTATAAAAATATAGAGCTTATTTTGAAACACACAATTTATGTCATATACATATTTATTTCTTTTGTAGAGTTAACTTTTTCTGATATATTTATTGTTATTGGTATCAATTTTAACCCACTTAATGTTTTCTCAAGCGGGAAGTTAACTTTCGTTTCATCTTTTTTGTTTTACTCTCTGTAATTCAAAAGAGGACCGGATTTCAATTGTTGCACATAGCGATGAGCGGTTAAAAATTTCCCTTTAGCTTAATATATTGCCTTATTTCTCTTCTACCTACAAGGAAGCAAGTAATACTAATGTTTATCTCGATTAACATGATGTAGAAAAAAGAATAATCTTTTGTAAGGAAAGATTGTGGAACAAAATTATGTGAATGGAACACATAATATATTTTTTCATTGCAAGTACAGTTTTTACTTAAGTATATAATATTGTTAAATGGTACTCTGTCATTTTTACTATGAAATAAATTTTACTTCTTGAAATAAAACTAATTCCCACATACCTTAAAGTAAAGATATCCTTTACCCCATTTTTAGAGGAAATGACCTACAAACTAATGCTACTGTTAAATATGGCAGCGTCTATGTCCTTAAACCTTGCAGTTTATTTCTTACAAATGAATGTGGGTTTGTTTTGACCAGTTTTCTTTTGTACACAATTTAATATAAACCTCATTTGGATAGGTAGAGTCTGACTAAAAGTTTAATGCCATAGCCAGGATTTGTACTATGGATCTCCCGGTCTCTAGCTGGTTGCTCTTCCACTGAGCTACCATGGCAACATGCCGGCATAGCACTGAATTTCTCAACTGACTCGCATGTTTCCCGGTAAACCACAAGGTGATCTCAAATTATTTTGAGATGACAACCACAATGACGACTTTTAATGTTGTAAGTACTTAAGTCCCAGGATTCATAATATAGCCAACTATTATGGTCAATGGATATTGGTTTAATTGTTGTTTTTTTCACACAAGCCGTGTATAGGGTAGGATTGGATAGTGTCAAACTGAAAAATTCAATGCCGGGATTTGAACCATGGATCTCACGGTCTCTAGCCGGTTACTCTTCCACTGAGCTACCATGGCAACATGCCGACATTTCTTGGTATGAATGTCCCGTTTACTTAAAAATTGTTAAAGATATCTAAATTAGTTTTTATGACAATAAGGAAGGAATTGATTGCGTCCTCCGTGTTTTTTATAAGTGCTTATTGTCGTGATTAGCTAATATATACTGGTTCTATGTTCTGTTTATGTATATATCAGCTTCACGAAGCTATACATTTTAAATTAAAAAGGTACAGGATAGAGCATAAATAATAATTTAATTACTAACCTATGTCATCAATAGCAATTCCAGTTCCTCATGACTCATTCAGAATGTTTCATTAGACTCCACTCTTTCGAATCAACATTAATTCTATCCCGAAATAATCTTCTTCAACGCCGAGGGTTATGTGGATAATTCTGTGAAATTTCATCGTCAGAAGAAGATGAGCATATTTTTACAGACACCTCAATTGCACACCTCGCGTGATTTCAAAATATAAACAGAGAATATGCTCCACATACACTGTTTACCTACACCAAGACTAGGGTAAGAATTCCATACAAAATTCGTAATTATGTAACTAAAATTTTTACATTTGTAACAAATTACAAATGAAATTGTACAATCATTGCCTGGGAACCTGTTATTTTCCACTTCAGTTACAGCTTTACAATGTTATATTTGTGAAACGCGAATAAGCGCACATTTGTACTTACTTAAACTTTTTCTCCTATAATTTGTAATTTCTACTTTTGTGGAACGGGTCCCAGGTGACCCAACTGCCCTATATTTGACGTGTGCAGATATCACTTCGTGTGCTAAAATAGTTGCAGACCTCAAGGTGGATATTGCAAGTTAAAATCGGTAAGTGGGGAACTGGCGAGAGCAATCTTCGTCCTACTTCTATTGGTTATCAGTGGAAACGTCAGTGGTCGCGCTCATTGAGAGGGGTAACATGAAGGTCGCATACGTCATTTCCTCACTGACCAATATTAACTTGAACTAACCCCTATTGGGTTCCACAGTACTTTTAACATACGAAGGGACATCTGCACATGTCAAATATGGGGCAGTTAGGCTATTTAATATTTATTTTAATTTGCTGGAGGCTCAATAAAAAAAAACAACAGAAACTATAATTTAAATTTACACCACTTAATTTATTTTTATTACAGGGTGGTATTAATCATTTTCGGCTGTTTCTGCATAATTAGTACATGTTACGATCTGCTCACGGGTAAGTTGTTACAATTTATTATTATTATTATTATTATTAGTTCTTCTAAGAAAATAATTTGCCCAAAATTACACGACTTTTCTTATCTTTATTTGAACTAAATGTGTGGCAATCTTACTTCATGCTACGCCAAAATCTTCTATAAATTAAAATTACAGGTAGAACAAATGAAGAGATTTTGCCAAACCTATCATTTTAATCCGATATAACCTTCCAGTGTACAAAACTGTTTGTAAGCTCCCTGAAAATTTTAAAATAGGCAACTGAAATTACAATTTTATGATACGGGGGAAAAAGCAGCTGTTAGAATGGGAGGCATGCCATGAAAGATGCGATCGAAACGATTTTATGACAGATAGGAAAACTCAACTGTGATTGGAAACATACTCTGAAAGAAGCCCTGTGATAGCTCGGTAAGCGAACGAACCAAATATGCTTCTCAATAATAATGTATTTGATGTATTATGTGTGCATACTTCCTATAGCATGTTTTTTTCAGGTTTATCGAACAGTGGTTTGTCGAGCAGTATTACGATAGAGACCACATAAAACAGCCCAAATATTTTAGATTACAACTCTATGGACACCAGCCGTGAAAGGTTACGCATATATTTAACTCGAATTGGGTTTCCTGTACTAGTAGCTATGCACCTACCGCACTGTGCATTTTTGTTGATTACATTTACCTACTTCCGTTTTGACAAGAGGATCACTTATACTTCCAGGGAAGGAAGTTTTATGGCTGTAATATACGAAGTACATCTAGAAAGTAAGTTCCGTTTCAATTTATCTCCGCTGCAGCTCTGCGATCGCAGTTCCGCACATGCGCGGTAGACGCTCTGTATCAAGGAGAAGAAACTTGCGCCATTTTGAGATCGCTGTCAGCCACATACGCTTTGTTGTGCTTGTTTACAATGTCGGTGTTGATTGAAAATCCCGCCGCTTGTGAAATCAGATCTGTGATTCGTTTTCTGAATGCTAGGAAAGTGAAACCAATTGACATTTATTGGCAAATTTGCGAAGTTTACGGACAAAATGCGATGAGTGATTCAATGGTGAGAAGATGGGTCCAACAGTTCAATGAAGGACGTAGTGAAGTGCACGATGAAGAACGAAGTGGGCGTCCATCTTTGGTTACAAAAGAACTGGTTCACGCGATTGATGACAAGATCCAGGAAAACCGCAAGTTTACAATTAGTGCTCTCGCTATGGAATTTCCCCAAAGCTCACGATCACTAATTCCTGAAATTGTTACCGAAAAACTGAAATTTCGCAAACTTTGCTCACGTTGGGTACCAAAGATTCTTACTGAGCAACACAAAACAAAACGGATGGATAGTGCACTTCAGTTTGTAACCCGTTATGATGAAGAAGGCGAAGAATTTCTGACGCAGATAGTCACAGGAGATGAGACTTGGGTTTCTTACGACACCCCTGAAAGTAAGCGGCAATCAATGGAATGGAGGCACACTTCATCCCCAGCAAAGGTTAAGCCGAAACAAATCTTGACACCTCGAAAATTATGTGCACAAGGTTCTGGGACTGGAAAGGCATCTTACTCATTGATTTCTTACCGCGTGGTCAAACAATCAAAGCAGATGTTTATTGCGAGACACTTAGGAAATTGCGCCGCGCAATACAGAATAAGCGCCGAGGATTGCTGTCAAAAGGTGTTGATTTTCTTCACGACAACGCACGACCACACACTGCAAATGTGACGAAAAACCTCCTACAGGGATTTGGTTGGGACGTGTTTGACGATCCTCTGTACAGCCCTGACCTCGCTCCTAGCGACTTTCATCTCTTCTTATATCTCAAATCTTTCCTTGGCGGTCAACACTTCAACAATGACGAAGAGCTGAAAGAAAATGTTTCCAACTTTTTGAAGACACAGGCGGCAAACTTCTATGAAGAAGGTATACAAAAACTTGTGCCACGCTATGACAAATGCCTGCAAAATTTCGGCAGTTATGTGGAAAAGTAGTTTAATTTTATTACAAAACGGAACTTACTTTCTGGACGAACCTCGTATTTTTAATAACACATATCTTGCAGTAATCTATAGACAGTGTACTTTCCCTGACAATATTGACAATTTTGGGTGCGTATTTTATAATACCTATTATTTGCGAATGCTTTGTAGGTTCAAGGACTTCAACCTCAAAGGCTAATTTAATTGAATTTCATGAGGGGAAAGGAAGATGGTGAGAAGAAACAATTGTATGCCTTTCCAAACAGTAGCCTGTACGCCTTATACTGCATACCCACTCTCACTACGCATTACAGATTTATTATTTTTTTATTTAGTCGACCATCACAGTAACCCGCTAGTTCAACAAATTCCTCTAAACTACCTACCAGATTCAGAAAACAGAAGATTAAAACGAAAAAACATTCGGATTGAAGACTTTCACCCTATTAATTAGATCTTAGTTAATTATGCAATTGGGATTGTAGCTGGGCAGAACCCCGGACACATGTTATTTGTCTGTTTCTTATTTCTCACAACTGGAATGTATTGTATACAATAAAGTTAAGACACTAATTAAAAAAAAAGGCAGCTTGTCAGGCTTCTCTGTCTAAATAGGATCATGTCTATTATTCAACTGGATTCTAGCGGATCAGTCTGGTGGCCCTCTTCAATATAATTTTCCCCGTATATCACAACGGCCAGGAGCACAAGTCACTTCTCAGTAGCTGCTGCCATGGAATACCTACGTTACAAACTAGTTTCTTATTTAACACCATCAGTTTATCTTAGTATGTTCGAAAGCAATGTCAAATTTACATTTTCATAATCACATAAATCCAATAAGATTATTTAACATAGCTAAGGGCATGACTGAAATTTCACTGAAATTCATTAAAAAATTTATGTTCTTTATTTTAATTCCATAAAATAATTTAAATATTTCTGAATACAAAAAAGGTATAATTGGTCACCAGGTGCCATTTTTAAATGCCTTAAGTCAGAGCATAAGAGGTGAAAAAAATTACAGTTCAACGAGATCTCATTCGCAGTAGGCAAAATAGAAAACGTAGTTATGCAGAAGAAAAGCAGCAATGCAAGAAGAAATGTGCAGAAAAGGCAGCAGTAGATGAGTGAAAAAAGAAAGCTGGGGGATCAAGTTACCAACCTAGTGGATTTTAATGTGAGCCATGCATTCAAATCTTTCCTTGTTTGTTCACTGTTGATATTTTAAGATTTTTTCTTCCTGTAATATGCTGTTTGCGGCGCAGCTTTTTGTTACCAAATAAAATTTTCTGTACATGTTCAATGAAAAATATTACCCGAGGTTTTATTGTCAGATGTATTTAAGCATATGTTTTCATTTTCAAATACAAAAATTATATTTTCTGACAGAAATGGCAGATTCATAACTTTAAAAATGTTTGTATAATAAACCAAAGAAGAGATAGAGAAACCTATGGCAATTTCAAAAAGTAGATGTATTTTGAACCTAGGGTTAAAATATTAGACCAAAAGTTTAATTTTTTTTTGTCACAAGGGACTTTTTTGTGATGACAAAAACAGAAATACCTACATTTGACCATAACTTCCGAACTATTAGAGAAAAATCTGATGTGTTCCATTCACATGACTTTCTCTATATTTCTGTAACATATTATTGTTAATAAGCTCATCTTTTATTTATTTCATGCTAACGGACAAAAATTAGCAGAAATAGTCTTATTTCTTGCTTTATTGTAAGTAGGAGCGAAATAAGGGAGTACTATAAATTAAAGTGAAAGCCAAAAGCTGGTTGCTATGTGACTGATGTTCCTTTGTTTGTATGGACAGGAGTTGACAAATTCGTGTATGAGAAAACTGTGTTTTTCAAAGCTGAAACCAAGAAAAAGGAATATCTCAAAAACGATGAACTCCACGAAAAAAATGTATATAATATAAATTGTGTGTTTTAACGTGCTCTACCATTTTTGTGGGTTAAGTTTTTATCCATCTCTTACGATTGAGTAGTTATGAAAAATTCATCCAGAATAAAGTAGTCTTCAGAGGTTATTCCCAGAAAATTCAAAACATACATTTTATTTGCCAAGTAAATATCTTTAATATACGAAATTTTAATCAAAGTCGTTAGAGCCATTTTTTAGAAAATCAAAATTTTCGAAAAACTTCCATGTGAAGGGTAGCTTGGGATGGGGGGATTTTTCTCAAGATCTTCGTGTCGTATCCCTGGAATATACTAAACTTAAATAGGTACCAAGTTTGGTATTTTACCGAGTTTTCGTTTTTGAGTTATCGTGTTCACAGACACACGGACACACACACACACACGGACCTTTTTCTGAAAATACTTTTTCTGGATATAGGAGACCTTAAAACACATATTTCCGGTGAAATCTCGGTATCGAATTTTTGGGTGGAGTGCAATACCTTCTCTATACACTATGTACATAGTGCATATAGAGAAAGTAAAAATGGATTAAATTGGTATTGTAATGTATTTGCATTATACTACACATATGGTATAAATTTCAAAAATCTTTCATATTTAGTTTGAAATTTCAAAGCTTTAGTCATACATATCCTTAATGCATTAAAGTGCATGTAGGTAACAGGATGATTCGGTTTAATCGTGCCTCTCAGGATAATAAAAGCGTGGTTATCTATTATGATAGAGCCCTATTATTGCTTTTAGTGCCTGACTTTGAATTACGGTGCACACGCCATCAATCAAACAAGTACATTAGCTAAACAAGAGAAAGGTGAAGGAAAGCAAGCGCGAAAGAATACATGACAAGGAAAAAGTTATTAAAATCAGAAATTAGTCGTTGATATTACTGAATTACTGAGAACCTCTCAAAGGATGCATGATCCTTTTTAAGGACTGTGAGTAGAATTCACATTGCGAGAGAAACAAAATCGAAGTATCCGTCAAGAGTGGGGACCAAAAATTTATAGGTCTAGTGCGCTTAGGTGCAGTATCCGTTTCAGTTGAACCACCAAAGACACAACGAACCTGGGCATTGCTCCTGGGCGTCCAATGATTTTGAAGGGGCTTTGCAGTTGATAATGAGACTCTAAATCGATTTTTCGCTATTAATTATGTTCTACCATTTATTATTCCACCCGCATTTGCACAAAACTGTGTTTTATACTATTCTTCACAATTATAATATACTACAAAATTATATCTGTTGCAGAGAATAAGAATAGGATGGAGATTCTAACAGCGTTCTCGTGGTACTCGAATTGCAAGAAGCTTCTAGCAACTTCTGACTCTGGTTCAGACACGTTACATGCTCTGCATGGCATTCGGTTTATCAGCATGTGTTGGGTCGCATTTGGACATACTCATATGATGCAAGTTATAACTCCATCCATTAATCTAATGACAGCCAGTGAGGTAAGTGCTCCTGAAAATATAACTTTTATATATATATATATATATATATATATATATATATATATATATATTGTTAGTTGGTATTTGAATCATTAGTTTATGAGTCTTTTTTTTTGTTGTTGTAGTCGGCTTACCATCCCCTTATGTAGAATTGACACCCCACTGGGACTTACAAGGGGTCAGAAGCCTGTCGCGGAGCTAATGCACGTAATCATAGAATGAAGAACCTGAACGAGTATGAGCGTGAGGAAGTGGATGATATGAAATGAAAACAAAATGGATGATAGGAAAGGTGATAATGGAGCAATTGGTGAAATGAGCAGCGTGGGAAACCGGAGGACGCTGAGAAAACCCGCTCAAATGCCATTTCGTCCACCACATATCCCACCTGTGGGCGCTTGGGATCGAACCCGGGCCGCCTAGATTAGGTAGCAGATCACTCGCGCTTGTTTATGGATCATATACATAAATAAATAATGAAAATACTATCTTACCGCTCATGTAGGTGATGCAGTAAGCTAAAATTAGGATAAGCTTCTAATTATAAGAATGTTTACTGAGATATTTCTGCCTTATAAAATATTTCAAGAGAATTGTTGATTCTTAAAATTAGTAATTAGTCTGTAAACTAAGGAATAGTATATTTTGAAACATGCTAACAATTTATAACAATTAACCAAGAAGTTCAGGCGGTAACGCTTGTGATCTGCATTCGATAGATTCCGAGTATAAATCTAAAGGACCAAACAATCACACTAGGTTTTCTTCGTGGTTTCCCTGAATATGATATTTAACAAATTTCCCCAAAGATCTTAAGTCTTTTACAATAGTGGCATCAAAAATGGTGGCAATAGAGAATAGATACTCTGCCATCTGTCCACATATAATGACAACAGGTAGCCTGGACGCCACTCTATATAGTGTAGAAGCAGATACACTAAGGTGTCTGCGGACACGTGATGGAGCCAGGTGGCAGCATACAGGAATGAGATCTAAGGTTGCTCCATATAACTTTAACCCGTATCTCTTAAGGATATCCATCTGTGAAAAACCTAAAATATACAATTTTGCTTGGATTGATTTGAAACTTTAACACAGCAATTGCAATATTAAGAATAGTTTACATGCTAATTTTCAGACGTTAGTTCTAAATAGTTCCTGTGATATTAACATATTTATAGTATTTTATTATCATTTAATTAAATCATTCCTGACGATGCAATGTTTTACCATAGTGAAAAGGTTAAAGCGCCACACCCACTTATAGTCATCCATTTAAATCGTCACGTGATACGGTATAAAATCCCGCAAGGTAATTAAAAACAACAGGAAATTGAACTACAAGTATTACATTATTTAATTTTTATTTTCATTTTTTTTCTTCACTTTTTGATCAATTTTCACAGATGGGGTGTCCTTAAAGGTGAGAATGCATGGTTACAAAGAATTGGCAGTAACTCTTGAAGTTTTTCAGATAAATTAGTGAAACTTAGTACTAGAATTTAAAATACAATTTTTAGCAATTTTGAATGGGTGAAATGATTTTCTGGAATATTGATATCTTCAATGCAAAAACAAATAAAGTAAATACAAAACGTTTTCCTGTACATTTTCTAAAAATCTAAAAAAGCAATTTTAATAAAATTTTGTGGTCAAATTCGTTATGTTGTGATGATGAATCCCGCATAACAAAATTTTGGCTAAAAACATTAGACACTAGCTTTTTAAATAAACATTTTGCAGTTTTGCTTTCTAAAAGTTCCCCAATTTCAGTGGTATGTATAATCATTAATCATAAATACTATTATTTTCAAAATATAAAAAAACTGGTGTATAGGATTGTTTATTGTACACTTTTAGAAGATACTACTAAATTTTACAGCTCCGAGGCAAATAGTTTTAGATAAAAAATACACTTTTTACGGAAAAATGTAATTTTATAGAAAACGGTGCAGTAGATGTACTTTATTTTAATTTTAATATTTCTTTGCTTCCACTTTCTGGATTATGCCTTAATCCCCGACCTGACACTTTAGCAATCCGATCAGCCGCTTCTATAATTGTAGGTCATCTTTAAATAACCCTGTTTTCGACATTTATTTTTAGATTTTTTCAAACTTGAAACCAAAGAGGGAAAGCACTGTTGCCTTAGAGAAGAGGATCAACATTTTGAATAACTACACTAAACATTTTCGTTATGTGGTTTATAAACATAACCTCGGCATCGAGATATCAAGGAAGCAACTCGCCTTATAACGTGCTTCAGGTTCAGTCGCGTTTCACGTCAGGATATACATTTTAAGTCTTGCATATTATCGAATAGATAATCTATCGGTGTTTAATTTTTATTATCATTTTCTGTTTCAGTGTATAGGGCTGGTATTTGGCAGTGGACATGCAGCTCTTCATTTTATCGCCCATCGTACTTATTCCGCTATGGAAGTGGTCATTTTTGGGCATCCTCATCCTTTGTGGTCTTGCTGCTGCCTTTTCTGTTGCTGAAATCAAGGAACTTCCTGCTAGTATGTTGGCTGGCCAGTAAGTAATCTCTCTCATACATTTTTCTAATATCTTTCAGAAAGTAAATTATAAAGTTAGTTATACAGCTTCATCCAAGTCTGTGTAAAATGAAAACAGATATTAAAAATTATGAAAACTAGCTAATACAAAATATCAATTACAAAAGTGTTTGTTGCTGTCTTGATTTAGAAACTTTACAAGTGCGAATTTTATACACATGAATAGGGTCGTGATGCCTTGCACTCAAATTGCAAAATTGCCCTTTCTATATTCCATCTCTTTCAGTCAGTAGAAGCAAGTTTGTCAACCCGTAATTCGAATTCGGCCATAAGTGCACATGTGTGTCGCATCTACAGTAAAATGTTAAGTCACACTTGGGTAAGCAATACTCAGTATCTGCTATTCCTGAGCGAGATCTCAACAGGTAGGATACAAATAGGATATGAACTAGGCACCGTACCTTATCTTGGTTATTATTTTACCAATGCCTCACACCTGGGCGTCGTTGGGAGGAAGGGATGAGCTGAGAGGAACCAGAAATGATGGCACAACAATGACAGGGTCTCTACAGTTTCCAGTCACGACAGGCAGACCTCGTCCCACATAAAGTTCAACGCCTCCATCAGGGGCTATCCTTATTCCGGCAGCCAGCCGAAGTCGGGAACGGAGAGTCGCTATGAGCATCCTTTTGCCCCACAACGCTGCACCTTTACACCATCGTTGACATTTCCAATTCTTAAAGAAATCAAGGGATTAAGGAATGAGTGAAATAACAGTGGAAACGAAGGAAGAACAGGAAATTCGGGGGATAAAATAAAACGTATTCAACATCCACCTTGCAACATGGGGAAACCTCGAAACTCCCATTGTTCAGGTAAGCCGGCCACGGGGATCGAACTCGTGACCGCCCATATTGGCTCCACGGTAAGTGCGAGACTCACATTTGGGAGGAACCGAGTTCGATTTCCGCCTGGTTGTCCAGGTTGACCTTGGGTTTTCTGGTAATTTTCTCAGTCATGTGAATGCTGCGATGGTTCCTCTTCTACCATGAATTTTCTGTCCACCATTTCCTACTCCAATTATTTCCTTTCATGTATTTCAGGAATGTAGACCAGGCGACGCGAATTGATGCATTTCGGAGGGAAGGTGGACTTAGCTCTGAGTAAAAATTTTGGCTTTGGAGTAAAATTTGGCTTTGGAGACTCGTTCCTAGGATTATGGGATTGGTGTTAGCTCATACAGGCTCGCGTAGGATTGGTGTCACTCTGGAGTTGTTAGGTACTCCGTCATTGCTAACACTGTTTGTCCTTCGAGTCCCCCCCCCCCCCCGCCCTCCAGGGGCACGTAAATCACAATGACCTACGCGCGGTGGTAACTTCCCCCGCTATCTGACTAGTTCTAATCCTAATTTCTTAGTAAAGTAACTGCATAAATATTTAATTCTTTAAGCCGTCATATCAATGTTGATCATGCTGAAGATTATACCAAGCAACAGTTGTCAATTTGTACATATATTTACAGTTAAATTACGAGGAAACAGGTGGGATTAATGGAGGTGTAGAACAATTTATTTTCCTTTTTTATTATTTTTAAATCCAAGAAAGGGATATAGCCATCACTTTCAGTTTCTAATGTGAATTTTATAACCTTATCTTGTAAATTTAGAAGTTTTAAAGCATAACTTACATGTTTATCAGGAACAATAGCAAATATATCATCCACAAATCTATACCAAGTTTTAAAAATTAGAGGGAATGTTTTAGTGACCTGTATTTCAAAATAGCTCATGAAAAGATCAGCAGGAAATGTGAAAGTGGACTACCCATTGCTAAACCAGAAGTTTGTTGATAGAATTTGTCATTAAAGCTGAAAAAAGTTTGATCCAAACACATATTAGTAAGGATAACAAAATCATTCATTAAATCTTCATTCAGTTCTATAGAACGTAAGCATTTTTTTTAAAAATGTCAAAAGTTTTTCTCTAGGAATGCTTGGAAACAAAGCAGTTACATCAAAAGAAACAAGTTTGTCATTAGTAGACAATATAGTATTGCTGATCCTTTCGACTAGCTCAGGTGTTCAGCTGGTTTTTGACATAACTGATGATATCTTATTTTCCACTTTTCCATGTTCTCTCCAAGACCCATCGCACATGATGAATGATGATGATGATCTCTTAGGTGTAAGAAAAGCCGAAAATGAATAAAAGCTTGCACAGCTTGAATGTGCATTTTTATGGGCCACAGATCCATTGCAATTAAAATGTCCAACCTTCTGTAATAAACAGTTCCAAATCTACCAATACACAGTCACGTTATATAAATGTGCAATGCATTTTGATTTACCTTGCACATTTCATTATAAAAATATATGTTTGATGGCAACAACCTTAAGAAAACTTTTCCTAAAAAAGTTTTATAATTATAATTTTTACTGCTACTTGCAATTATTTTAAAAGTGGTATTACAAGATTTAATTTACTTATTTTAATAGAAACATATCAATATTGTGTTACCCATTATACTAGGATGTTTCTGTCATCAAATGTTTTTCTTTCAACATCAACAAACACAAAAGATAAAAATGCCAAACAATAGTTATCACTTATTGGTATAGTTGAAGCAAAAGCCAAATTTCGGAGATGGGAAGCAAGATAAAAATAAATAGCATGGGAAAATGTACATCTGAGAGCTACAGTGATTAAAGTTGTTTTGTTTTATCTTATTTTCATCACTAAAACTAAGAATTAAAAATGTTAATTGCAATTGAGTTAGATGAGCATGAAGAAGGTGCTTTTTTATAACATATCATTACAATTGATTAGACTTGGCTCAAATCTTATGAACCAAAGCTGAAATCCTAATCAAAAAATCTGATGTGTTCTATTCACATAACTTTCTCTACTTATGTGTAAAAAATTATTGTTAATAAGCTTATTCTTCTATTTACTTCATGCTAATCAGAAAAAATTAACAGAAATAGTCTCATTACTTGCTTCCTTGTAAGTAGAAGCGAAATATAGGAGTGTCATAGATTAAAGTTCCTTTGTTTGTATGGACACAAGTTGACAAATTCCTGTATGAGAAAAGTACAAGTTTTTTAAACCTGAAACCAAAAACAAGGAATATCTCAAAAACGATCAACTCCTCAAAAAAAATGTATATAACATAAATTGTGTGTTTTAATGTGCTCTACATTCTTATGTGGTAAGTTTTTGTCCATTTCTTACGGTTTAGCAGTTATGCAAAATTTCGTAAAATTCATTCAGAATAAAGTAGTTTTCGGAGGCTATTCTCAGAAATTCAAGATATACATATTATTTGTCAGGTAAATATTTTTAATATATAATATTTTAATAAAAATCGTTAGAGACATTTTTGAGAAAATCAACATTTTCGAAAAAAGTTCCATGTAAAGAGTTGGGGGGATTTTTTTGAAAATCTTCGTGTCGCATCCTTGGAAGATACCAAGACACTCACACACATGGACCTTTTTCCAAAAATTCTTTTTTTTTATTCAGGGGGTGTCAAAACATGTATTTACGGTGAAATCTCGGTATCAAATTTTTGGGTGCATTATAATACCTTTTCTATACACTATGTACGTAGTACGTGTACAGAAAGTAAAAAGTGGCTACAACTTAGTGCACTGTGTACATAGTACATGTAGAGAAAGTAAAAAGTTGCTACAACTTAGACCACTGTGCAGTCTTTGTATACAACTGGGACTGGATAATCTTAAAGCATATTCACTCAAGGCAGAATGTTACTGCAAAATGCATAAGTTTCATGACAATCCTAAAGTGCATAGGGTGAAGCAGGAGCTGTGTCTGATAAATTGATTCAGGTTGGGATGTGCTTCAGAGGTGTATGTAGAGAGGTATGTTTGGGAAAGGGACAAACAGGAAGAACCAAAATTAATTATCTTAGTCATACCTTCATTCCGTGGCCTTCATTTTGGATACTATCCTGTTTAAAGGTATATCATCTGGATCACTAAATATGGTATATTGAGTAAATGAAACATCTGATGGGTCAGCATGAAAAATAAAATACATTTAAAGACAAACAGGAGTATGCAGACCAAACTTCCCATCTAGGACTCGTACTTTGAGCTTATTAATCACTAGACTTTTGGAAGACCCATTCCGCTACAACTACAGGAGGTGCTCTGTAACCAACTAGTACTAACTAAACATGTGCATATAGTAGCGGACTTAGTGGCAAGCTGTTTTATCAGTGTTGCCAACCAAGGAATGAAAGAATAATTTTCCCAAAGAATTGTCATCCCTCAATATTTAGCCTGTTTCAATGTATAGAGTATTTTGACTACACACCCATGTGCAAGCACCTATATTTTGTCATTGTGATTAGTACATGCGCATGGTCAGTCTTCTATAAATAGCACAAATTTAAAATTTGAGTGAGCAGGCAATTTACAGAACAGTCCTGCATTGTTACACCTGAGTGTATCATGTGCTTGTGTGTACTTTATGCACAATTGGCAGGCTATAAAAAGTAGGACATGATAACCACAGATCAGAGCATAGATATCAATTAGAGCAGTCGTCAATTGTATACAAGTATCATAACGACGAAAGATAAAATTGAAATAAAGAGATTTTGTTACACTGGAGTTGAGTGGTATTGAACGCCAAAATGGAAGAAATGATGAAAGCATTACCAGCCGAAATCCGGAATGGAGAAATGGAAGAGAAAGTGGAATTAGAAATGGAGTAAATGAAAGAAATGCAATTTGGCATGGAGAAGTTAGAGAAGAAAATTGAATTGGAAATTGAAAAGCTGCAGACCGAAATGAAATTCTGGATGGAGCAAATGGAATATGTAATGGAGAAGAAGACGGAACTATCGACTAAAGCCGACGAACAACTGTCCGGCGTTAGGGAGGACTTGGAACAGTGAAAAAACAGCCAATGCGTCAACACCCAAGAGGACGTCAGAGAACGTCATGTCTTGTAGGAAGGAGTCGACGTCAGCGACAAGAAACTAAACACCTTGATGGTAAAGATACTCTAAGGATATCTGAAGGTCGAGATGCCAAGGCTCAAAACATTTGCCTGCGTCAAGCCACCCAAATACGGCGGAACGTCAGTCTTCGAAGTTTTTCGCCGATTGTTCGCCGCCGTCGCCGCCCATAACTGGTAGTCAGCCGCACAACTGATAATCGGCCTCCAGGGAAGAGTGGCAGAAGTACTAAATGCGATTCCGACATCGGGACGACGTTCGGAGAGATCGGTTCGCGAATCATCACTTGGCCGCAACAGTCAGAGACGCTGCAAAAATTCTCCCTGACAATTTAACATTTAATGAACAAAGCCCTGGTGAACCTACCATCCAGCAGCTTGCTCATTTGTCGACGGGGTACGTCGCCGAGACACAAATGAAGCTTGGCGACTATAAGAGTCTCCGCGAAGCATTAACGGCCGCATTGTGGGAGAAGGTTGCAAAATTAGAGTTGCGTCCACCTCGCTACGACAGGGTGAGGCAGTGATGATGATTTTAAAGGTGGTGCTTGGGATGTGACCAACCATGACATCTAGTGAATGCCTGTTCACAATTAAGTCGGCGCTCCAATTAGTGAAGTCGTTGGGTGATATCTTCCTGTGGAGGAGGTCCTGCTGAAGTTGACACTTGACGGAGCATGGTGAGCTTATGGGTGGTCGTCGCGAAGGTGACAGAGGGTGTCTGTCGTATTCGGACTGGACATCCTCAGGAGCCACTAGACAAGGGTCGACGTCGGCCCGAGGATCTTGCGACTCGTCAAGATAAGGTATTGTTCCGGAACCCTCACGAATATCTGGAGAGCCCTCGTAAGTGCTCTGAGGGCGGAGATTGATCCTAACGCCCGATGTAGTTTTGCCCGCAAGAAGCGAGGCGGTGATGAAGGCACATCTTGAGGACCAATGGTCAGAGAATCTAGTTTATAACCAGAAAACACAATTGAACGGATTATGAGTTGCTAGGGCATTGTGCGGCTGCTGAATCTAACGGACACCGAACAGGACATCCAGGCCGGGTCGGAGTTAAAAGGAAATGCGAGCCAGCAGCCGTCGCAGGATCAGGGTTCCCGCCTGAAAGTATTTTTGAAGAGGGTGGCCGTAATCGCCATTCCTTTGTAATAATATAATATTAGCCTACGGGATTAACCTCTCTGAAATATGAGTAATTAAGTATATATTTAACTGACGCTGTACAGACTCGATGTCAACGCGTCGAAATTGCCTGAGATACGTTTGTTGTCTTATCAGCGACATAGCTGTGTTTGTCTAAGATAATATAAAGAAACAATGCTGCTTCTGTATAGCACATATTTTAGAATGAGTAGCTTATCACGATTTTATTCTCTTTATATTACAGTTGTGTAATGCTATCTATAGTTCTGACGTTCCAGATGAGCACGTGAGGTGATTTTGAACCGCTAAAGTGATATATGTTTTATTTTTTTTCCCTCATGTTTTCTGTAACTGCACACGAAAAAGATTGTTATTGTATTAAACAAAAAATTCGATACCGTGATATATTTTGAGGTTTCCTGAATCCAAAAAATACATTTTTATAAAAAAATTAGTGTGTGTGTGTGTGCGCGCATTTGTCTGTAGACAGACATAACTCAACACGAAAAATCGATTAAACGCCAAACTTGGTATTCCAAGTATGTGAAACGATTTTCAGAAAGATCCCCCCATCCTAAATTGCCTTGTACCCTTTTTTAAAAAAAAGTATTTTATTTATTAAAAACTGTTCTAGTGATTTAGATTAAAATGCCGTTTATAAAATATGCTTACGTGACCAATAAAATATGTATCCTGAATTTCTTTGGAATAGCCCTGAAGTCGTTTTCATTCTGAATGACTTTTGCATAACTGGTAAAACGGTAAGAGAGAAAAACATATTACACAAAAAATATAGATCTCGTTAGAACACACAATTTATGTCCTACATTTTTTTGTTTCGTAATATTCCCTATTATTGGCTTCAATGTTCAAACATTTTTACTTTTATCAAACGGGAAGTCCTCGTCCGTTTCATATCTCTTTTGTTAGATACATGAAGATGGAGCCCCGGTGGAATGTAATAGCGGGAGAACCCGGAGAAAACCCGCCCCTACGCCGCTTTGTCCGCCACAAATCTCGCATACGGTCGCTTGGGATCGAACTCAAGGTCTTGTTAATCTTATGCGTTATAATCACATGACTTTCTCCACATCTCTGTTACAAATTATTATTTAAAAGCTTATTCTTCTATATACTTCATGATAATCGAGATAAACACTTCTTCTTAATTACTTACTTGCTTGGACGTAGAAGGTAAATAAGGGAATACACTAGGCTAAAACGATAGTCAAATCTTTAAAGACCGGGTGCCACGTGGATGAAATGTGTTTCTATGCAGCGCCAGGAATTTACAACTTTCCGTGTGAAAAAAATTTAATTATTTTAGATCCAAAACAATAACAAGGAATATCTCAGAAATTATCAATTCCAGAAAAATGTACATGACATAAGTTGTGTGTTTTAACATGATCTACAATTTTTGTTTTGTAAGTTTTTGTCTATCTTACGGTTTAGCAGGTACACAAAATTTAGGAAAATTCATTCAGAATAAAGATATCTTTAGAGGATATTCCCAGAAAATTCAAGATAGGTATATATTTTATTTACCATATAAGTATCTTTCATATACGATGTTTTAATCAAATATTCTTAGAGCCATTTTTAAGAAAATTAATATTTTTGAAATTTTTTCCATGTAAAGGGTAGTTTGGGGTTGGGGATCTTTCTCAAAATCTTCGTGTCTCATCCCTGGAAGATAGTAAACTTAAATACCAAGTTTGGTATTTTACGACTTTTTGTTTATGAGTTCGTGTTCACAAACACATAGACACACTGACACACGGACCTTTTTTCTGAATTTTTTTTTTTTATACAGGAGACCCTAAAACGTCTAATGCCGGTGAAATCTGTGTATCGAATTTTCGGGTGGAATGCCATAGGTAGCTTCTCTATACACTGTGTTCATAGTACGTGTAGAGAAAGTAAAAGTGAAGCCAAGAAGTCTAAGATTAATTTTAGGTTTGTGTAAAAACATAATTTACATATAAGAATATCACATTGAAAAACTAAAAATATCTGATGTGTACCATTCACATGACTTTCTCTATATCCCTGCAACAAATTATTCTTAAAAAGATTATACTTCTATTTACTTTATGCTAATCAGAACAATCTGATGTGTTCTATTCACATGAATTTCTCTACATCTCTGCAACAAATTATTGTTAAAAAGCAACTTATATTTACTTCATTCTAACTGAAAAAAAATTAGCAGGAATAGCTTGCTTTCTTGTAAGTAGAAATGAAATAAGGGACTGCTATAGGTTAAAGTGATAATCAAAAGCTGATTACTATGTGACTGAAGTTCCTTTGTTTGACAAATTACTGTGGGATAAAATTATGTTATTTAAAGCTGAAACTAAAAACAAGGAATATCTTAAAGACGACCAACTCCACGAATAAAATGTATATAACATAAATTGTGTGTTTTAATGTGATCTACATTTTCTGTGTGGTCAGTTTTTGTCCATCTCTTAGGTTTATCAGTTATGCAAAATTCCGTAAAATTCATCCAAAATAAAGTAACCTTCAGAGGCGAAACCCAGAAAATTCAAGATATACATTTTATTTTTCACTTAAATATCTTTGATATACGACATTTTAATCAAATCGTTAGAGCCATTTTTTGAGAAAATGAAAATTTTCGAAAAAAGTTCCATGTAAAGGGTAGTTTGGTGTGGGGGGATTTTTTCTTCGTGTCGCATCCCTGGAAGATACTGAACTTAAATAACAAGTTTGGTATTTTACCGACTTTTCGTGTTTGAGTTATCGTGTTCACAGACACACGGACACCCATGACCTTTTTCTAAAAATGCTTTTTTTTTCGGACAGGGGATCCTAAAACATATATTTCCGGTGAAATCTCGGTATCGAATATTTGGATGGAGTGCAATACCTTCTCTATACACTATGTACATAGCGTGTATAGAGAAAGTAAAAATACATTAAATAATAAACTTTGTTTTTAAATCCGGGATATTCCAAAATTGCAACACAAATATTCTTAAGAAAATCAACCAGACCCCAAACTATTATTTACAGGAAAATGTTTATTTTCTAAAAAATGGCCCTGAAGTTTTCATTAAAATGACATGAAATTTTTCATGACAAATGAAATACACAGCTTGACAGTCTCTGAAGACCTCTTAATTCTGCATGACTTTTTTGTAATTCATAAACAGTAAGAAATACTCATATTTGCCACACAAAAATCTGATGTGTTCCATTCACTTGACCTTCTCTAGCTGTTACACAAAAAACTTTTTTCACAAAAGATTATTCTTTTATCTTCGACGTGCTAATCAAGATAACATTAACAGGAATTACCTTATTAGTTCTTCCTTGTAATTAAAAAAGACATAAGGGAATACACTAGGCTAAATCGATAGTCAAATCTTATATAAGCTGGTCCTATGTGAAACAACAGACGTTCGGCTTGACTTGCATGGCCTGCACTAAAACGAGAGAGATGAAACGAAAAGTCACTTCCTGTTTGAGAAAAGTTTAAGTAGTTTAAAATTAAAACCAATAACAAGAAATATCTCAGAAACGGTCAGCTCTACATAAAAAACGTTGCTGACATAAATTACGTGTTTTAACGAGATCTACAATTTTTGTGTAGTTTTTGCCTATATCTTATCGTTTACCGCTAAGCAAAATTCTGCAAAACTCATCCTAAATAAAGAGGACTTCAGAGGATATTCCCAGAAAATTAAAAATATTCAGTTTAATTGTTGTGTAAAATATCTTTAATATAAGGTATTTTAATCAAAATCGTTACACCCATTTTAGAGAAAACAAAATTTGCAAAAAGTTTTCCATGTAAATAGTTTAGTGTGGTTCGATGTTCTTGAAAATCGTTTTGTCACTTCCCTAGAAGGTACTAAACTTAAATACAAAGTTAGGTTTATAATGTCTTTTCATTTTTGAGCTATGTTGTCCAAAAACATACACACACACACCTTTTTCGGTCTCAGGAGACTTCAAAACATATTTCCGGTGAAATCTCCACATTAAATTTTATACAATACCTTCTCCAACCAGCATGTACAGTATACAGAAAGTAAAAATATATATCTTATTAAAACACAAAATTTATGTCATATACATTTTTTGTAAAGAACCGTTTCCAAGATATTCAATTTTATTTGTTTCAGTTTTAAACTATTAAACTTTTATAAAACGGAATGTCTACTTTCGTTTCATACCTCTTTTGTTTCACTTCTAGCCTCGCAAAGGGAATCGAATTTCCATTGTTTCCCATAATTTTTAAAACATTTGACTATCTCGTTAACCTGATTCATAATTATCTATTAAATTAAGCTTAGAGGCCCCCTCAATACCAAGATTTGACTTTCTCTACCACGTATATTAGGTAAGGGATGTATTTCATTCTACCAAACTATTCGATACAGATTTCACTGGAAAACTCTTTGAAGCACCCGAATTTCCCGAAGATTATTCTTACTTTCTTTGCTACTTATATTAAGCATGGTAAATACTTTATTCCATGAAAATTTCTATACGAAACTGGTAAACGTTAAGGGACAATGGGAGTGAATTTTACTAAATTCAGTCAAAAATCGAAAATATTTTTTTTTATATACGTACCAAATGGTTATTGGGAGCTTTCGGTATCCATAGGCAACGCAAAATTAGCTGTCCTATTCTATATTTGGGCTATACAGCCATTTAAAAAGCGAACAATGTACCTGTTTCCCAGCATACTGTTTAATAAAAATCTGATGTGTTCCATTCACATGGCTTTCTCTACATCTCTGCAAAAAATTTAATTTAAAAAGCCTATATTTCATACTAATCGAGAAAAAATTAGCAGAAATAGTCTTATTACTTGCTCCTTAAGTAGAAGCGAAATAAGGGAGTGTCATAGGTTAAAGTTACAGTCAAAAGCTGGTTGCTATATGACTGAAGTTTCTTTGTTTGTATGATCAGAGTTGAGAAATTTCTGTATCAGAAAGTATGTATTTTAAAGCTGAAACCAAAAACAAGGAACACCTCAAAAACGACGAACTCCACGAAAAAAATGTATATAACTTAAATTGTGTGTTTTAACGTGCTCTACATTTTCTGTGCGGTATATGTATATATGCGGTATATATTTTCTTACGGTTTAGTAGTTATAAAAATTTCGTAAAATTCATTCAGATTAAAGTAGTCTTCGGGGGCTATTCCCAGAAAAATCAAGATGTACATTTTATTTGCCAAGTAAATGTCTTTAATATACGATATTTTAATCAAAATCGTTAGAGCCACTTTTGAGAGAATCAAAATTTTCGAATAAAGTTCTATGTAAAGGGTAGTTTGGTGTGGGGGGGATTTTTCTCAAAATCTTTGTGTCGCATCCTTGGAAGATACTAAATCTAAATACCAAGTTTGGTATTTAACGGTCATTTTGTTTTGGGGCTATGCTGCTCTCAGACACGCACACACACACACACACACACACACACAGGGACCTTTTTTTAAAAATGCTTTTTTCGGACTCAGGGGACCCCAAAACATATACTTCCGGTGGAATCTCGGTGTCGAATTGTTGGGTGCATTACAATAACTTCTCTATCCCTATGTACATTGTACATATGGGGCTAGAGAAAGTAAAAATTCATGCGTTCCATTTACATGACTTTCACTATATCTCTGCAAAAACATAGTATTAAAAAGCTTATAGCTTCTATTTACTTCATGCTAATGGAGAAAACATTAGCAGAAATATTTTTATTACTTGCTTCCTTGTAAGTAGAAAGGAAATAAGGGGGTACCATAGAGTAAAACCTTAGTCAAAAGCTGGTTGCTATGTGACTGTGGTTCCTTTGTTTGTATGGACAGGAGTTGACAAATTCCTGTATGGGAAAAGTATAAGTTTTTCAAAGCTGAAACTAAAAACAAGGAATATTTGAAAAACGATCAACACCACGAAAAAAAAATTATGTAACATAATTTGTGTGCTTTAACATGCTGTATATTTTTTGTGTGGTAAGTTATTGTCCATCTCTTACGGTTTAGCGTTTATGCAAAATACCGTAAAATTCATTCTGAATAAAGTAGTCTTCAGAGGCTATTCCCAGAAAATTCAAGGTATACATTTTATTTGTGATAGAAATGGATTTAATATGTGGTATTTTAATAAACATCGTTAGAGCCATTTTTAAGAAAAACAAAGTTTTCGAAAAATTTTCCATGTATAGGGTGGTTTGGGTTAGGGGGATTTTCTTGAAAATGTTCGTGTCGCATCCTCGGAAGATACCATATCTAAATACCAAGTTTAGTTTTTAACGGACTTTTCGTTTTTGAGATATGCTGCCCACAGACACACATACACACACAGACACACACGGACATTTATCTAAAAAAATCTGATGTGTACCATTCACATTACTTTCTCTGTATCCCTGCAACAAATCATTCTTAAAAAGCTTATACTTCTATTTAATTTATGCTAATCAGAAAAAAATTAGCAGAAATAGTTTTACTACTTGCTTCCTTGTAAGTAGAAGCGAAATAAGGGACTACCATAGGTTAAAGTGATAGTCAAAAGCTGGTTGCTATGTCAATTAAGTTCCTTTGTTTATATGGAGAGGAGTTGAATGGTTCCTGTATGAGAAAAGTATAAGTGTTTCACAGCAGAAACCAAAAATAAAGAATGTCTCAAAATCGACGAACTCCACGAAAAAAATGTATATAACATAAATTGTGTGTTTTAACGTGTTCTCCATGTTTTGTGTAGTAAGTTTTTGTCCATCTCTTACGGTTTAGCAGTTATTCAAAATTAATAAAATTCATCCAGAATAAACTACTCTTCAGAGGCTATTCCCAGAAAATTCAAGATATACATTTCATTTGTCAGGTAAATATCTTTAATATACGAAATTTTAATAAAAATCATTAGAGCCATTTTTGAGAAAATCAAAATTTTCGAAAAAAGTTCCATGTAAAGGGTAATTAAGGGTGGAGGATTTTTCTCAAAATCTTAGTGTCGCAGCCCTGGAAGATACTAAACTTAAATACCATTTTTTGGTATTTTACCGACTTTTCGTTTTTGAGTTATCGCTATTCTCAGAAAATTCAAGATATACATTTTATTTGTCAGGTAAATATCTTTATTATTTGACATTTTAATCAAAATCGTTCGAGAAAATAAAAATTTTCGAAAAATGTTCCATGTTAAGGGTAGTAGGGGTGGGGGATTTCCTTGAAAATTTTCCTGTCGCATTCTTGGAAAATGCCAAACTTAAATACCAAGTTTGGTGTTTAACGGTCCTTTCATTTGTTTAGCTATGCACACAACACATGCATCTTTTAGTAACAATGCTTTTTTTTGGATTCAGGGGGACTCAAAACATGTATTTCCGATGAAATCTCGGTATTGAATATTTGGGTGGAATAAAATACCTTCTCTATACACTATGTACATAGTACGTGTAGATAAAGAAAAAGACAATAGCGATAGTCAAAGGTAATAATTTGACGCAATTAATCGTTAGAGCCATTTTTAAAACATTCATAATAAAACGTAGCTTGTCTTATTCTTGGAAGACGCTGAAGTTAAATATAAAGTTTGATATTTAGCCGATTTTTTTTTTAAGTTTTGCTATTCACATATATACGGACACAATCAAATTACATACCTGTTTCTAAAAATATTTTGAGCCGGATTCAAGGGGCCTCAAAGCATACATTTTTGGTGAACTCATGGCATCGCATTACTGGTTGGAATTCAATATTTCCCCTAGTTACTACAAATATCGAGAAAAATAAAAAGGTAGCACTGAAAACAGAACTTCTCGGAAGTCATGTCAGACTTACTCAGGCCAAATGAAGAATTAATGTGAATTATTTTAATTACACTTGTTTCTATAAGTTTTCCTTTGCCTAATTAATTAGCTTATGTATTTTAGTGTATTTGCAAGAATTAAAGCAATAATAGTGACATAATTACAATAAACAGAGCTTTTGTGTGACAAATTGACATGCTAAATAAATGAAGAGGCAAAATCATAGGAAGGGGACACCAAAACTGTTTGTGCCCAGGTAGTCAATACTTAAACTTAGACTTGACTATCTACCTATTTCTGTATTGATATTGTGCATATTTATACAAATCTGACAAAAAATATAAATGGCGTGTTATTTATGGACGCTCTTTAACTGCTGTTGTTCTCAGCGTCCCATTCCAAATTGGGAGTGAAAGACCGCTTAGTTTTGCTCAGAGGCCTCTCTATCAGGCTTGAGGTTCTTTTACGTGCCGTAAATCTACGACACGGGACCAACGGCTTTACTTCCCTTCTGAAGGAAGCCATAATAAGGATTTTTTACACCCGAAAAAATCTATCGTCCTCCGCCGGGTTTGAACCCGCGACCTACATATCTGGCAGGCTTAGTATTATTAAATGATATTAAAAATCTTTGGTTTACTTCATCTGCTGTACTGAATTATGCACAGTTTTATACTACCTTTGTAATTAACCTACCAAAGCAGCAGACTAACAGCTACGCAAAAAAAAAAAAAAAAAAATCCACGAATTTTTAGTCAGAAGGGTAGTAACATAAACCTGAATAATGAAATATGTTTTCAAATAAAATAGTTTATTAATCCATTTTAAAGTAAATAAAAAGCAATTTCTTGCCCGGTTACAATCACTTTTAAGTTCCTTTTCGTCGCGAATGTTTGTTCTAAAAAACTACTTTGCTTACAAACCCTTTCTTTACTAAAGGAGTCTTTGCTTTGAAGGCATCTATATAATTTGGGTTCTTTCTTCAGAACCAATTTAATATTAAACTATAAAGCATACTTATTTAATATTGTTTTATATTGTAAAAATATAAAATGTGTGCAATTAAAATTTACTGAGTTTTTTTTTAAAAAACACGCGTGTCATTTACCGGTTATTTTACTTGGACCCTCCCCATCCTTTACCACAGGCATATTTGTCTGCAGTTGCTGGCCTCAACGTTTGGCTTTGATTGGATGGCCTGTTTGCCTGTATCGCTCAAGGCCATTCGAATAGTGACTTCGGAAGAGATATAAAACCGGTTTAGGAATTGGAGGAAGAGTAGTATATGTAGCAAAGTAATTCGGTCCAGAAAGGATTAATTAAATTAAATCAGTATTTAATTAGGTACCTATAGCGTCCATGTAAAACATCCCCTCAACACGTGACCCCAAAGCTGCCTTTTTAAGCCCGAACTTGCTCCTGTCTTTGCGCTCTGTGGGGAGGCACAATCAGTTCGTCATGTGTTGGCTAGAGTATGGTCACCTGGCACTCATTCGATCATCTATGGGTCTCTCTTGCCAAGATCCTGGCTGTTGATCCAAGAGCAGTGGATAGGGTTTTTAAATTTTTAGCCCGTTTCTTTTACCTTAGGTTTTAATCTGTGGTAGTTGTATGCCGTGATAATGAAGCGGATTTTTAAGTTTTAACTAGTTGGTTTTAATGTTTCATTTTTAGCCATAGTTCTATTGCCAGCTCAGGTTTCAGGGCTGAACAGTTACTTTACTTTGATTTTATACTTCTTTTAGCACTACTTTTACAGTGTTTTATTTTAAATTATGTTTTATTACTGTTTATTGTCAGGGTTTTATCATAAGGGCGCTTATGACCTTGGCATTTGAGCGCCCTTAAACATCATCATGTGAAGTCAAGAAAGATGTTTTGTTGTCCGGTGTTACATTTATGCAAGAGCTACCAATGGTGAAGAGCTTATGTGTACGACATTAGATAATACAACAATGTAAAGGTTTTGGGTATCTGATCTGTTATTGACGCAATTCAACTACGACCTGCTTATCCTTATTATCATTACACTGTCTAGATAATAAGAGATACTACATAAACATGTTTTAATTGCCCAATCACTACAGTTGTATATAAGCAACATCTTACAGCATAACCGTGATACAGGAGGCGACATACGATAGTGCGTTTGTTGCGACACAAGAATGTGGTCCTTTGTAGTTTTTCTTGTTGCATTAGCTGTAAGTTGTTCGTCAGAACAAACCTTTGCTACAGTAGATCTATTGGACATCAGCAAGCCGGAGGTGCTGCTTAGTCGCACGGTCGATGCTATGCAAAATGATTCCAGTATCTGTATGAGCCACATTGACTTCTATAAGAAGAATATGAAGAGCTCTGAATGGGGCATGACAAGTGAGTGTATTTTTATTTTCCTTCTCCTGCATTAATTTATTCTGCTGGAATTAATGTCATGGTTTCGCTTTCACTCTATCGTATATGACAAAACAGGACCGATTGTTTTTTAGAAACAAGACAAAAAACTCAATAACAATAGTAGTTGTTGTATAAGAACACAAGAACACGTGAATAGCCAACTTTTGTCATATTGGTCACCGATATATTGGTTAGTTTTTTCTCTGAATGATGTTAAACGTAACGCATATGCGCTAGTTTAAAATCCACGGCGTTTGAGTCTACCGCGTTACTGCTCAATCCGTCAAATTAGAAATTAGATTAAAACTAAGGTCAGGCCTTTGGAAAAATTATTGGTTAGATCTGAAAGATGATGAAGGGATCTAATTGCACATTGATTACCAAAAGCAGCTTTTGCAGCTTCACGTTCATATATGTGTGTGATAGGCTGAAAAAACAATTTTGACTGTTAAGTTGAAAAGGGTTTAGCTGCTTTTAAATGTTTCTTACTTTTTCCATGAAGAAGCAAATCTGACGAGCGCACATTCACGTTGCATTGACAATATTTACACCGCGCATACTAAGTTTCCCGGGCACCTCTAATAACCATTCCTTTAATTGTTCCATTATTAAACCATTCTTTTCTAAAATGCCGTACATACCGCTTAGCCTTCTGGCAATAAGACAATCAAAAATGAAGAGAAAGCACTATAGAATAACTGTTAAACATACGAGACACCATAATGGAACACCGAATTATTACTGCGTTCGCTATGCTGCATTCAAAATTCACACTGATTCATAAATAAAGTGACATGATTTGCGCTGTAATATTTATTTGCCTATATTAGATTGCCAGGCTTTCTAACTAAAAATGAGGGAGTTTTCGGAAGTGATTTTCCCGACACCTTGAAACGGCATATCAGTTCTTTGATGTCATCGTTTCCATGATTTTACTTGCTTTATAGAACCACAAACAAACAAAACACGTTTCCTCTCTTCAATTCAAAGACGCAAGTGAACGAGATGCGTGCTACCATTGCTACCAACAGCTAATTAAAAGAACGGTGCCAACACTGAGAAAAAGGAACTACCTCTTCGATATATCGCATATTCCAAATATCATTCTAAAACACAGAATTCATAGCAGTGTATGTAATACGGAGAAACAGTCCAAAATACGACTCAATAAAATAAGGTTCAAATACGGGAAAACCCGAGAAATACGGGGTCCAGGCATCCCTAGCATATATACGGGATGTTTATATATAAACTTCACGGATGTAAATCTTTGTGTACCTTCCTATGGATGGATAGGAATATATATGAGTTTTTCTAAAGTAAGCCAATATAATAATATAATATTAATTAACAATTTCTAATAATATCCGTCAAAACTAAATTTGTCCATCATACAATTTGAAAATCCATCAATTTTGACGGAAAATCTGTAAAGTTGCCAACCCTGCTCTAAACTTGATGAGGTCTATATGGAAACAGAGCTGCTACCACATCTTGATTTGTGCACGTTTTTAGGAGCCATGGAGAAGCTTTTTCTCGCCCTCTGTTTCCATTCTATTACTACCATTTTAAGCCAATGTCGCTAGATGGAAGCACGCTATGGCAGATGTTAGATTCACTGAGCCTTAGTTTGGGGGCGTTGTTAACGAGTTTACATTCAAATAACCTGTATTCCCTAAATACAACAGGAGCGCTGCGTTGGGCTCAAGTAAACGACGCTGAAAATTGCGGGAAGTCCCGGAAAGGAATGTCCAGAAGCGTGGAAATTCTCGTGATTTCTCCATACCATCTGTACTCTCAACAAGGTACAATTTAATTTACGCATTACTTCGTTTTTCCTAACATGATGAAGTTACTTATGTACACAACAAAAAAAAAAAAAGTATTTCCTTCGTCGGACAAGGCGTTATTATTATTATTATTATTATTATTATTATTATTATTATTATTATTATTATTATTATTATTATGTGAATATAACAAATATATACATGAGCCTATACAGTCTATAAACATGCTAAGAGTAATTTATAGTAGTGGTAATAATCACAAAATACATATTCATCGCATTTTAACAGTTAAAAAGCTCTATAAATTAAGGCAGAGTCAGATAAAAATGCAAACCCATAGCTGGGATTTCAACAATGAATAACTTCCAACCTCTTTCTTTCAATATTTTATGTTCGTACTGTTTTGTGGAGCAAGTAATTTCATTTTCACACACACACACACGCCGCGCGAGCGCACGCACGCACAGGCAAAGGAACCTTTTCTAAAAATCTAAGGTGTTCCATTCACATGAATGTCTATAGCTGTCCCTTATACTAACTATTCTTACGAATGATTGTTTTTATCTACATCATGGTAATCGAGATAAACACTAGTGGAATTGGTCTTATTGCTTCCTTGTAAGCAGAAAGGAAATAAGGGAATACACAATTTTAAAGCGATAGTCAAATCGTTTGAAAGCTGGTCGCTGTGTGACACAATTGAGGACCGATTCGTTTTGCATGGTCCTGCTTGAGAAAAGTTAAGTATAGCGGGCGCAAAACTTCTGCAATCGTGACCCTGATCACCAACTTACCTGCCGAGCCTAACTTACTTGGAGTTTGTGATATGATAGTTTGCGACATGGTTACTTTGTTTATTCACAGTCACAGCGAGCAAAACATTGTACAGTTGGCTGGTGAATGCTTATCTGGTAACAAGATATACGACTCGCTTCCTAGCTCTCGTTAAGATTTTCATACGTCCAAATGAGTTGCGCCAATTATAGTTTAAAATTGAAACCAATTACAAGAATATCTGGAAAACGGTTAACTCTACAAACACGGATAGTCATAAATTATGTGTGTTTTAACGAAATTTACATTTTTGTGTAATAAGTTTTTGTCTATCTATTATGCAAAATTCTGAAAAACTCATCCAGAATAAACAGGTCTTCAGAGACTATTCCCATAAAATTCGAAATATACATTTTATTTGTGATGTAAATATCTTTAATATCGGTATTTAAACAAATTCGTTACAGCCATTTTTAAGAAAATAAAATTTTCAACAATTTTTCCGTTAAAGAGTAGTTTGTGGTGGGTGGATTATCTTCGTGTTTCATCCTTGGAAGATATTAAACCTAAATACTAAGTTTGGTATTTGGTATTTTGGTTTTTGAGTTATTCACAGACACACACATATACACACACGGACTTTTTTCTAAAAATGCCCTTTTTGGACTCAGAAAACCTCAAAACATACTTCTCGACATCGAATGTTTGGGTGGAATACAATACCTTCTCAAGCTACTATGTACATTCTACATATGTGCTAGATAGTGTAAAAATACTGTTTTTAGATCAGAGTTTCTAAAATCGTATGACTTGGTTACGAATTCCCGAGTGGAATACAATCATTATACTTAAAAAAAAAAAATTAAATGAATTGTTATCGTTGGACAGCTGTTTGGAATACAGGTTTTATTATTTTGGATGGAGTTAGGAATTAGCACACTAAGAAGGACAGGAAAAAGATTGATTGTTTTTGCGTTATGTTGAATAGAATTCACATCTCTCTAGTGTCTCTCTCCCCTCGGATCTTATATTCCAGATACTTATTAACCAAGTTAACTCGGACTACATATGTTATTTATTTAATTTAATGTTATATACATTTGTAATATATGACACTTCTTTTGACTTCCCAATATAAGAGACCATATTTTGTTTTTACCTTCTCTACTTAATACATAGTACATAGGTAAGGCACTGTGCTCCACCCAAAAATTCGATCGAAATTTCACCGAAATACAAGTTTTAGGATCCCCTGTATCCAAAATAATGATTAAGAAACATGATTTGTGTGTTATGTCCGTGTGTATGTGAACATGATAACTCAAAAACCAAAAGTTGGTAAAATATAACACATTGTATTTACGTTTACTGTATTCCAAGGATGCAACATGAAGAACGATTTTGAGTACAATCTCCCAACTTTTTACATGGGGTGATTTTCGTAAAGTTGATTTTTTCCAAAACTGGCCCTAATTACATTGATTAAAATACCATATATTAAACATTGTACACGCCAAAATGTATATTTTGAATTTTCTGGGATTAGCCTGTTAAGGTATCTTCGTGCTAGATGAGCATTGCATAACTGGTAACCCGTAACTCATGGACAAAAACTTACTATAAACAATTTATATCTCGTTACATCACACAATATATTCCGAAATATTACTTATTATTTGTATCAGTTTTAAAATGCTTAAAACTTTTCTATCTGGGAATTTTTCAACACCTGACCATACAAAGAAACGAATTTAAATTAATAGCATCCAGATTTAAAGGTTTGTCTATCGCTTTAGCCCGGTGTACTTCCTTATTTTCCTTCTACTTCCTAGGAAGCAAGTAATAAGACCGTTTCTGCTAATGTTTATCTCGATTAACATGGTGCAGATGAGAGAAACGCTTTTTGTCCTAGTTTGCTTCGACACACATACATAATAGTCGCATGAAGAAGTCATGAAGGTATTTAAACGAAGCAATCCAAATATACAACACATTTGATTTCAAACTCTATCCATTTTAACAGCCTTTTGAAAATGAATTATGAGTAATTTGTTTGGTTTCAGTGTTTGATTCCTCGACAAAAATACCCGAAAGCGTATTGATGCTTCAGTTAATTCATCTTGGGAACTTCGACGAGTGTCTATCTGTTGAAGGTGTTACGGGTCCTGCCAACGACACTTTTGACGCTCAGCATTGTATAGCTAGTATGGATTTTCCTCTGGAGCTTTTGATGAACCCTAACATTGTGAATACTCGCAGGGCCATTGCGCGCGAATTGCAGTTGCCCGATGACGTTGTGGAGCTGCAAGAATATCATCCTAAGGGAAGAGTAAGTTTACACACATTCATGTTTTTCCTTTCTCTAGCCCGTATGTGGTTAGAGAAGGTACTGTATTCCTCCCAAAAATTAGATGTCGATATTTTACGGAAATATATGTTTTGGGGTCTCCTGAATCCGAAAAAAGCATTTTCAGAAAAAGATCCACGTGTATGTCTGTGTATGTGTCTGTGAACAGCAAAGCTCCAAAACGAAAAGACAGTTAAATACCAAACTTGGTATTTAGATTTAGTATCTTCCAAGGTTGCGACAAGAAGATTTTCAAGAAAATCCCCCCACCACAAACTACCTTTTTTGTATTCTCTTTTGTTCATGTGATAAATTATTAATTTCCTATCTTCTGGTTAATAAATATGATGTGTTACTCTCACACGACTTTTTCTGGCATTTTTATAAAAAGATCTGTGTGCATGTCTGTGTGTGTCTGTGGACAGCATAGCTCAAAGACGAAAAGACCGTTAAATAGCAAACTTGCTATTTAGATTTAGTATTTTAAAAGGTTGAGACGCGCAGATTTTCAAGAAAATTCCCCCACCACAAACTACCCTTTGCATGGAAATAGTTTTACTTTCTCAAAAATGTCTAATGTTTTTCTCGATTAGCATGGTGTAGAAAGAAGAACTTTTAAGTAGTTTGTTTGTAGAACAGCTAATAATGTTATATACATTAAAGATATTCACATCAAAATTAAAATGTAAATCTTGAATTTTTGGGGAATAGTCTCTGAAGACCATTTTATTCTTGATGGATTTTGCCGAATTTTGCTCAAGTGCTAAACTGAAAGAGATAGACAAAAACGAATTGCACAAAAACGTAGATCTCGTCAAAACACATAATTTATGACCTTTAATTTTTGTTGTAGAAGTAACCGTTTCCAAGATATACCTTGTTATTGGTTTCAATAGTAAAGTACTTATGCTTGTCTTAGGCCGGAAGTATCCATTTTTCTTTTGTTCTATTCCTGGCCAAGCAATGAAGTGATTTGTAATGTCAGTCGCATAACGACTGCTTTTAAAACATAGGACTATCGCTTTAGCGTAGTGTATTCTCTTAGTTCTATTCTTCTTATAAGGAACTAAGTAATTGGAACATTCTGCTAATGTATAAGTCGATTAGCATGCAGCAGGGAGAAGAATAAGCTTTTTAACAATAATTTATTATAGATATGTAGAGAAATCAATAGAAATGGCTTTATTACTTGTTTTCTTGTAATTAGAAGGGAAATAAGGGTAAACACTAAGCTAAACCAATAGTCAAATCTATTAAAAGATGATTGCTATGTGATTGAGATTCGTTTCTTTGTACAGGAGTTCACAAATGTCCGTATAAAAAGGTTAAAGTATTTTAAAACTCAAACAAATAACAGGGAATGTTTCGGAAAAAAGTATATAACAAAAAGTGTGTGTTTTAACGAAATCTACATTTTTTTTTTGTCTTACGGTTTACCAGTTATGCAAAAATATCCAAAATGTAGAGGTCTTCAGAGGCTATTTCCAGAAAATTCAAGATATACATGTGAGGAAAATATCTTTAATATATGGTACCTTAATCAAAATCGTTAAGAGTCATTTTTTTGAAAATTAAAATTTTCGAAATTGTTCCCATATAAACGGTAGTTTGTGGTGGGAGGATTTTCCTAAAAATATTCGTGTCGCATCGTTAGTAGATGCTAAACATAAATTTCAAGTTAGGTTTTTTACTCACTATTCGCTTTTGAGTTATTGTATTCACATACACATACACCATACACACGGACCTTCTTCTAAAAATTATTTGTTTGGATATAGGGGACCCTAAAACATGTACGAGGTACGTCCAGAAAGTAAGTTCCGTTTGGTAATAAAATAAAATTGTATACAGATACAGAATAATTATTTATTGCACAAAATTCTACAACTCTTAAACTACTTGTCTACATAACTGCTGAAATTTTGCAGGCATTTGTCATAGCGTGGCACAAGTTTCTGTATACCTTCTTCATAGAAGTTTGCCGCCTGTGTCTTCAAAAAGTTGGAAATATTTTCTTTCAGCTCTTCGTCATTGTCAATTTCATGAATTGGTGATCGTGAGCTTTGGGGAAATTCCATAGCGAGAGCACTAATTGTAAACTTGCGGTTTTCCTGGATCTTATCATCAATCGCGTGAACCAGTTCTTCTGTAACCAAAGATGGACGCCCACTTCGTTCTTCATCGTGCACTTCACTATGTCCTTCATTGAACTGTCGTGGTGTAATGGTTACCATGCTAACTTCATATACGCAAGGTCGCGGGTTCAAACCCGGCGGAGGACGATGGATTTTTTCGGGCGTAAAAATCCTTAGCATGGCTTCCTTCGGAAGGGAAGTAAAGCTGTGGGTCCCGTGTCGTAGATTTACGGCACGTAAAAAGAACCTCAAGTCTGATAAGAGAGGCCTCTGAGCAAAATTAAGCGATCTTTCACGCCCAATATAGAATGGGACGCTGAGAACCAAAGCAGTTAAAGAGCGTCCATAAATAACACGCCATTTCATTTCATTTCATTGAACTGTCGGACCCATCTTCTCACCATTGAATCACTCATCGCCTTTTTCCGTAAACTTCGCAAATTTGCCGATAAAATATTTCAATTGGTTTCACCTTTCTAGCATTCAGAAAACGAATCACAGATCTGATTTTACAAGCGGCGGGATTTTCAATCAACACCGACATTTTAAACAAGCACAACAAAGCGTATGTGGCTGACAGCGATCTCAAAATGGCGCACGTTTCCTCTCTTTAATACAGAGAGTCTACCGCGCATGTGCAGAACTGCGATCGCGGCGCTGCAGCGGAGATAAATTGAAACGGAACTTACTTTCAGGACATACCTCGTATTTCCGGTGAATATTGGTATCGAATTTTTAGGAAGAGTATCCTAAGCAGAGAAAGTAAAATTAGATCACTATTCTTAATATTTTCTGGCTGCGCTGCTACAATGACTTACACATTGGAAATGGCATATGAAGACGAAGGGTGTGCTAATGATTATGTAATTCATTTTACTTCACGTATACACTTACTATTTACTGTCTCTACTTTCCACTTTCTTGCAGGCGCTGACACCAGGACAAACGCTTCTAGCTTTACAGCTGTCATATTGTTTGCCAAGTACGTGCAGCCCAGAAACGTTGCGGTATTACCTCAATGAAACAGTCAGTAACCTAACGCAGCAATCAATGTCTGTTCAAGGAGTTACATGCAGTCAAGGATCTAAAGGAAGATCCCTTCAAACAAAAGACTGGATCGCAGTGTAAGAATATCAATATTTTAATAAAATAGTTAAAACATAATCAATTACGTAAAACTTGGAGATGTATGTAGGGGTATAGGTATTTGAAAAACTGGTACATTTTCAACTTTCATTACACGTGCTATGCGCACAGTAGATTGACAAAGTATTGATCTCAATCCAATCATTCTATATTGATTAATAAAAATACAGGAATTGACACAGTGGATTTAAAAGAAAATCATGATTTCGCAACGTGTTCACGGCTTCTTCAGTCCTTTTGCACGACTGAAGCATCCTTCGATCTACAGCTTGCAGGATCCTTCGATCTACAGCTTGCAGGATCCTTCGATCTACAGCTTGCAGGATCCTTCGATCTACTTCACTGCTCTCTGATGGTAGGATTGACGAACTTGAAGATAGCTGGTTGTCAATTTTCATGTAAAAGTTCCATTAACTCTTACACACGCTTGAAAGAACACAAAAGCTATACACAAAATAAACATTTAGACAAATCGGCGGTATGATCACATTTTGGGCACAAATCATGAAATTAACTGGGATGTATCTTTAATAAAATCAGCTAGGACGGCATCAGAATTAACAATGTGGGAAAATATATTTGCACACAAATTCAAACTAGAATTAACGCAGACACACACGGATATTTTTCTATTTTTTTTTTTATTCAGGGAGTCCTAAATCATGTATTTCCGGTGAAATTTCGGTATAGAATTTTTGGGTGCATTATAATACCTTCCCTATATGCCATGCACATAGTACGTGTAGAGAAAGCAAAAAAATGTATATGTTTATACTGAACAATGACTGAATTTTTTGTATAAATAGTTTAAAGCAGGAAAACGACGGATCTTCAATATATCTTGTGTACAGTAAATAGTATTCCTGTTTTCTTTGGATTCCGTAGATCCAAAAACGTAAGCGTTGTCATTTTAAGAAAAAGAAAGTTGTCCCACTCTACTTCTTTTATTGCCACTAGGTTTCTGTGCATGCATAGTGCTACCATTTCTGTTAGGTATTCACAAAGAGTCCTGCTGTTCATACTTATTCCTAACCCAACAAAAACATATCAGAGCCCTTAGCACTTGAATGCACTCATGCTGGGTATCTTGCATGCCAATCAAAACAATCAATACCGCAGGCTTTCCCATTTACATATTCCTCCCTTCAAGACTTACTCAAGTATAGAAACGTGGAGATCGAAAAGGTGTTGTTTCAAATTTTTGGACAGTAGGGTATAAAGAATAGTGGCTTTACCAAGCAGGATGGCTCAGGCGGTAGCGTCTGTGACCAGCATTCGGAAGTTTCCGGATTCAAAACCAGTGGGCTGACCAATTTGGTTGGGTTTTCTTCGTTTCTCTCAGTCGCCATTGGCTATTAAACACTACGGCTCAGTGTTCCACCTTCAGTCTAAAACAACAGTAAAAACTAAAACAGATATTAACACGTCCCACAGATAGTTAAAGCAGCTAGACTAAATGTGTCACCATAACGTCATCTGATTGAGGATGTGGCTGAACTCTACCATTTAACTACGGTCATGATGACTGGCTGTTAGCGCTATACTGATTACAGATGGTGAAATCAGTCAAACTGTGGCACCCTATCAACATCTGCCTCGCACAAAGCGAAACTAATAGTTCTGAAAAGTCTTTGACATATCTTACAGAACAGGTCCGTAGCCATATGACCTAGATATTAATGACTTGCATGTCTGAAAGTTTGAAATTCCAAACTAATAATGCTAAATTTTTGAAATTTAAACCTCAGGTGTAACATAATGCAAATAATTTACAGTACAAATTTCATCCATTTTGCTGTAATGGTTTGGAAGTTACGATCAAATAAGTTTATGTTTTGGCACATCACTAAAAAAAAGTCCCTTGCAACAAAAACATTAAATTTTTGGTCTAATATTTTAACCCTAGGCTCAGAATACATCTAGTTTTTGAAATTACCCTAGCTTTCTCTATGGCTCGTTTGGCACCAAAAAATTTTAAACTTATGTATGAGCTTTTTATGTCATAAAATATAAGTTCTGGTTTGAACATTGAAAACATTTACTTAAATGCATCTGACAGTAAAACCTAGGAAATTCTTATTCATTGTACAGAAATGTTATGTGTGTAACAGAAAAATACCAAAAATACCAATAGCGAGAAAACAAGGAAAGATTTTAATGCAATACTCACATTAAAATTCACCATTCTGGTAGATTGGATCTTCAGCTTTTCTTTTCCTCTCCTGTGCTGCTGGCTTTTCTTTCTTTTCTTCCATTTCTTCTTGCATTGCTGCTTTTCTTCTAGCCAACTTCGTTTTTATCTTGGCTTGATGCGAATGATATCTCTGGAACTGAAGTTTTTCTTGCCGAGTCCAGCAGTTTCACCTCTAATGCTTTGACGTAACGCTTTTAAAAATGGCACCTGGAGGCCAATTATAACATTTTTGTGTTCAGGAATGTTTAATTATTTTATGGAATTAAAAAAAAAGTTAATTTTTCATGATTTTTCAGTCACACATATCCTTAAAATGACACAGAATAAGAAAAACAGGGCCAATGTAAAGGTTAGGTTTTGGTTAATGATTTTCGTTAAGCTATGTTCATTACTGGATTACTCCCTTGAGAAGTTTTGTTGTTTACTACAGTCATCCGACGAATTTGGCTATTTACAAGTCCTTTTTATTGCATATGTAGATATATATTATTCTAATTAATGACTCTCAATCAAAAACCAAAACTGACATAACGTCTATAGTCTCCACTAAATGACACACTTTTTATTGCAGGGCGGTGTTAATCATTTTCGGCTGTTTGTGTATTACCAGCACTTGCTACGATCTTCTCACAGGTAGGTTGTTATTATATTATTATTATTATTATTATTATAAAAATGTCTCTAAGAATTTTGATTAAAATGTCATATATTAAATATATTTACATGGCAAATAAAATGTATGTCTTGAATTTTCTGGGAATAGCCTCTGAAGACGTCGTTATTGTGGATGAATTTTGCGGAATTTTTTATTGCTGGTAAACCGCAAGACATAGACAAAACTTACATAATAGAAAATGTAGGGATAGTTAAAGCACGCAATTTACGTTATACATTTTTTCGTTGAGTTGATTGTTTTTTTAGATATTCCGTGTTATTGGTTTCAGCTATAAAATACTTATACTTTACTCAAACGGGAATTTGTCAACTCCTGTCCATAGAAACAAAGGAACTTCAATCACATAGCAACCAGTTTTGTCTAATACTTTAGCGTATGCTACTCCCTTATTTCTCTTCTACTTGAATGGAAGCAAGTAATAAGACTATTTCTGCTATTTTTTTCTCGATTAGTAAGAAAAGAAGCATAAACTTTTTAAGAATAATTTGTTGCAGAGATGTAGAGAAAGTCATGTGAATGGAACACATAAGATTTTTTGGAATTATCACGTTAACTTCAATTACGCCATTGCTTTGGATAACATGATGCTATCTGTTCCTTTGCTTTTGCCATAAACCTAGTTTGTCTCTTATATTTGGTATATATATATATTTTTTTTTATTTACATACACACATATTGACCATCAGGGTGATCTAATTGACTATCAAGAGAGAGGGAATGGCTGAGATAGAACACAAACAAAGAAACACACAACCGAAACATCCATGGCTTAAGCTGGATTCGAAGCGATTTTGCGACTAAACGTAGGTGTGACTTTTTTTATATGTCAATGTGTGTACGTCTAAGTTAATCTTATACCAATAAGAGATCAGCTCGCCCAGCACAGCAATGGAGAGAAGGAATTTCTGCCAACATTAAATAAAAATACACTGTAGGAAACAAAAGCATCGGCGCATATCTTGCACTCGTCTGCACAAATTACTTCTGCGTGGTAAGTTTTATTAATTTATAACATAATAAAGACATGTTTAAATTGCAGAAAATAAGAAGAGGAAGGAGGTTCTAACAGCGTTCTCGTGGTACTCGAATGGCAAAAAGCTTCTAGCAACTTCTGACTCTGGTTCAGACACATTACATGCTCTGCATGGTATTCGGTTTATCAGCATGTGCTGGGTTGTGTTCGGACATAGCCACTCGATTCTAGTATTGACTCCAGCCATTAATACGAAAAAAATGTTTGACGTAAGTATTAAAACTCATTATTATATAAACGTTTTCATTCACCTAGTGCTAATAGAAGCCTTTGTAGAATTAATAATTTATTTCACCAATAGGTAGAATTAATGCAAAGCATTATAAACTCTGTTGCCTTCATTAATGGTATAGTAACATAAAATGTGATGTTTTGCATGCAAATTTCATTATTCGTTCATTATTCTACAAAATATTTTTATAAAAGCTTTATCCTCAATATACTCTTTGTTAATCGAGATAAAATTTCATTACACGTTTACATTAATCTTTCCTATAAGAAGGATTCAGTACCGAAGGTGATGTATTTTGAGATAAAAAAGCTTATTTGTTACATAAACATGAGTTCATCTACCATTCTTTAACAAACAAGTTTCACGAAATTTTATTCTTCTATCTCGTTCATGCTAATCAAGATAAACATTAGCAGAAACATCACTTAGTTCCCTATAAGTAGAAGGGAAATAAAGAATTACACAGGTCACAGTGATAGTCATATCCTTTAAAGGCTGGTCGCTGTGTTATACAATTCAAACTCAGTTATGTTTGTATGGTCAGGAATAAAACAAAAGAGACATGAAGGAAATGGCGACTACATTTTGAGAAAAGTTGAAGTATTTTAAAACTGAAACTAATTGCAAGAAATAATTCGGAAATGGTCAACTCCACAAAAAATAAATCAACAAAATAAACGCGTTTGACATAAATTATGTATTTCTATGAGATCTACATTTTTGCATACTATGTTTTTGTTCATCTCTTACCGTTTACCAGTTATGCAAAATTTATCCAGAATGAAAAGGTCTTCAGAGGCTATTTCAAGGAAATTCAAGATATTCATTTTCTTTGCAGATATTTTTTATACACGGTATTATAATCAAAATCATTAGAGCCATTTCTGAGAAAAACAATTTTTGAAAATGTTTCCATATAAAGGGTATTTTGGGTTGGGAGATTTTCTTGAAAACCCTTGTGTTGCACATTTGGAAGAAGCTAAAGTTAAATAAAAAGTTGAATATTTAACGACCTTTTCGTTTTTGACGCTATGCTACCCACGGAAACAAACAAACAAACAAACACACACACACACTCATACTCAAACGCGCGCAGATGTTTTTCTAGAAATGCCTCTTTTTAATTCAGAAGTTTCAAAACATATATTTCCAATAAAATCTCTGTATCAAATTTTGTGTGGAATACTCTACCTTCTCTATCTACTATGTACATTCTATATAATACTCGGTAGAACAAGAAAAAAATTTAATGTGATGACTTTGAAATTCCATGCTCTTTGCATGGCCACAAGGAAAAACAATTTGCGACTTGCCAACAAGCAAAACGTATAAATATTTTAAAATTCATGATAAAGTATACTCGAAAAGAAATATTTGACATGAATTTTACATGCTCTTAATTTTTTGTGAGATAAGGTTTTTGTCTATCTCTAATATTTCAACAACTTGCACAATTCAAAATTTTCTCGGGCTTCTAGCCAGGTAAAAACCTGGCTAGAAGCCCGAGAAGATTTTGAATTAACACGTCGCCAGGAAAGCTTCAGTTCTTATTTTAACTTGCACAAGTCTTTCAGAATGCAAGACTTCACAGCCTATTCCCAGTAACTTCAAGATATTCATTTTATTTGTTTTGCTAATATCTTAGACATATTATATTTTAGGCAATTGTAGAGTCACTTTTGAGAAAATAAAATCTAGTATTTTTAAATTTAAAGAACAGTTTTGGGTGGGAGAGTTTTCTTCAGAATCTTTGTTTCACATCCGTGCAACATGCTGAACCCAAGTTCGGTATTTCACCGATTTTTCTTTTCGAGTTATGCTGTACACAAACGACAAGCGCGCGCAAACATTACATACACACACGCACGTATACATGATAATTTTGTTGTTGTAAAATGCTTATTTAGATTTATGGAGTGTTTCAATATTTACGATAAAATTAAATTTTCCTCTCCTTCTGCTAGTAGCAGAGAAAGTACTAATACATATTGAGACGTTTCTGGCTCTCAAAGATATATTTCATTGTAGATACCAATTTTAACGTTCAGAAAAAATTAATACATAAGCAAGAATTATTACCTGATGTTTAACATAAAAATGTTTTAATAGCTAGGATTTGATTTAACTTTCAGACAAAACACTACTTTTTTATTTCTTTGTCCCAAGCATGCTAATATAAACATTTGAAATGCCTTTATTTTTCAGTTTATGGCGGACTTCTGGAGGCTGTATGTAACTAATGCCACACTGTCCGTGGATACATTTTTCTTTCTAAGCGGACTTTTGGTTAGCTATGTATTTCTGAAACAGATGAATAAAAGCAAGGATTCTTCATTTAATATTCCGCTTTACTACATTCATCGATATATCAGGTAAGAATGACAGTATGGCTGCAAATTTCACCATTAATTCTACGTCCATGACTGTTTAATTAGGTATAATTGTGATGAAAAGTGTTACAATTTCTTTCTAACTTATTAATTTAGCCTGTACAGGCACGAGTGTATGCCATTCTCGTTACAGGAGGTAAAATTATTTTAACTATTTTCTGGTTAAAGCGTAGTAGAATGCATATACATGTGTGTGAGCGCGCGCGCGTGGTGTGTATGATACCGAAGGGGATTCTACATTAGAGTCATTAGCTAATTGAAAGGATAGGATAAGATGACAGTAACATCAATGGGTGGTCGAAACCGAACGGCGGGAAAAGAGCCATTATGGAGGGTTCTTAACATGTCCCAAGCAGTTCTTCATCGCGACGCGGAGAGTATTAAAAGCCCGAGCCTCAGGTCTGACCGAACTCCTTGGGTCTACAGACGATTTTCAAACCCAATCCGCCGCCGGAAGCGTGTACCATTGCAGTCAACGCAGACACGTACAACCCTCAAAGAGACGGTTGGTTGAAATGGAGATGAAATGAAAAGACAGGAAGTTTGGGGGAATTTCAGAAACCTTTCCAGAATTTGCCTAATGACCCAGGAAAACCCCAGAAAACCCCAGGGATCAGAGAGGTCGGCCTCAGGAATGAATCCCAAATGCCAATCTCAGATAAAACATCTGAACCACCTGGCTCAGTAGCATATAAGTAATTAATGCTCTATGTTTGCTGGTGAAGTTTTGCTCTGGTCCAAGATTCCGCGTAGCTCTTGTTCCTTTACAAGTAGTTCTGAAGGAATCGCACAGAAGACCAGATTGCTTTGATTATAGAGCTTCTTAATTATATATAATACAGTCTAAGAAAGGTCCTGGTGTAAGAAAACGCACATGTCTTTGCCACAGTACATATTTCAAGAGAATAAAAATAGTTCGCTACAGCATTAGATGAATTAGCAACCAGCCTTTTCATACTTCAAATAATCACGACGACGAATAACCATACTGACGTGTCGTCACAAATGAGTAGTCAACTACCACTAACAGCAACATCACGAGGCATATTTTCCAAAGTTCGAAGCAGACGACAGTCAAACATAAAATTAATTCATAATATCACCGTAATGATTACAAGCTATGGAGGATTTGGAGAATACTTCCACAGATTCATAATAACAGATGACACAAAAATTCATGTACAGGGAAAATTCACAGGCTGAAAACCATATCCTTTGGGAGTGCGGATTATTATAGTTCGATAGAAATGAATTTCGCTTGCAAATAAAACAGCATGGTGGCCAATGGCATAACAATCTTGTAATAAAATATTTAAAACACTTTGCAAATGTAAATTAGTTTAACAAACTTTAGCTTAAATCAAACTCAGAGTGACATGGAAGAGACAGTTTCGAAGATATATTTAAAACACACGGTAAAATCTGGGAAAGAATTTAACTCTAGCTTAAGTGAAAGTAATAATTTGTAGATTAATTACAAACCTTAAACAATAAAAGTGACATAAATATAAAAAAAACATGAAAATGTTATTGACCAAGTGAAATTACTTATGTATACATGTATAAAATATTATAACTGTAATTGGCAATACAGTAACAAAATCATTTCTTTAAAAAAAAAAAAAAAAAAATGACGCTTCATAGCGCCGCAATCAAATATGACACGTTACTGGTCTGTAGGAACGGAATACTTAGGAATGGGGGTAGCTGGAGGTATCGGGGTTTACAAGTAGCCTACACTTAACCCAAAAGTGTAGGAGATAGGATCAAGTGGTGAAAGGTATTTCTACTTGAAATCATACCTACGAGAGAGATAAATCTAGGTAATAACTAAACTAAATTTACAATATACTACAAAGATGATGATGATGATGATGATGGTGAAGAAGAGGAGGAGGAAGAGGAGGAGGAGGAGCTTTATACACCTTAATTCTTGGTCCAGTGAGCGTGATGCCTGTTCCGAAGCATCGCGGGAGTTCTTAAAGTAATTCACTGGCAACTGACCTCAGCAATAAATTTGCACTATCCTGATAAGCCATATCTGAAATCAGCACCAGCGAACAGGTTCACACAAAAATGCTATGATAGAATCGCGTTAGAAGCAAATAACTGGTTTAGCATCTGGCTGACAGCGGAAACCCAATTTTGTATTTTATATTTACAAGCAGTAAAAGATAGCTGGCTACCAGAAATATAACAGTTATTATGGATAAAATATAAATATCAAATTTAATTGTACAGTAATATTTTAATGCTTATTCCGTTTAAGAATATCTAAAAAAATTAGCTTCAATTTATTATGAGTCTAGTCGCCCTCTGTGTGTAGTGGTTACTATGCTAGAGGTTACCTCTAAAACCCAAGATTCAAACCTAGCGGAGGGTAATGGATTTTTTTGAACGCAAAAATCCTTAGTATATCTCCCTTCAGAAGAGAAGTAAAGCAGTTGGTCCCGTATATTTATTTGCACGTAAAGGAACCCCATATTTTGAAAGAAAAAGTTCTTGGGCAAAAGTATCCGCCATTTCGCGTCCGCATGTCGTGATTTCGCCCTACAGTGCATCTGTGGGAGACGAGCTGATCCCATGGCGCATAGTGGCGAACCCACGAATTAGAAATTCATATCCGATCAGGGAAACATCATAACGGTGCCCTTTGCTCTTCTTAGGAGATACAGGAAATACTACTACTATCAGCCTATGTATCAGTCCATTAGACTATCAGGGTTATTTCCTAAGCTTATCGTTATGGCTAACTAGTAGCTAAGAGCTGTAACTACTCGTTACGGGACGAATCTTACTTTCTAACTCTCAACGATATCACTATGTGACGTAAAGGTAGTTAAATCGTAACTACCTATGTATCTGTATCCCTGCATTGTTTACTGGAGCGAAACAACGGTCATGCTAATACGGCAATGGCTAATGTGAAGATTATGGCTGAGTGCGTTGTAGGTCAGAGGAGTGGCATATACCGTAAACTGATGGAAAGAAGTTTTAATAATTTAATATGACATTAATGTTATATTTTAAGTAATTTATTTTCAAGATAGTGTTATTGCCCCTAATATCCGTATAAAATGAAGCTTTTTACCTTCATTTCTTCAAATAAAAGCTTTTGTGACATTTTCTTTAATAAATATTTATTTAATCGTAGTTCTGTTTCAGATTGACACCTCCTTACGCCATAATTATTATGATTCATGCCACACTAATAAGATACATGGGTACAGGCCCTTTATACGACACTTACATAGCGGCCACAACAGCAGCTTGCAAAACGCACTGGTGGACGGAATTACTCTATGTGGATAATTATGTGGAACCGAGGAAAGTGGTGAGTATAGAGTTAAAAACTACAAAAGGTTTACAAAATCATTATAAATGTTGTACATTTTACATTCAGTAGCAATTCATATAATGCCTTTCTTTCAAACTGTGGCCATCGTACGGTGGCTCGCATGCCGGCCTCTACAACTCGGTTTCCCGCTAAAACAGTTACAATGTTCGCGCAACCACCTCGCATTCTTATACGATTGCGATGATGATAATAAGCACATACCCTATCATAAGATAAAAATGTCCCCAACCTTACATTTTTGGCATCTCAGAAAATTTGCATTACATTCGGGAATTCAATATCTGAAATTCAGTGATTTCTTACATGCTGTTTTCTTTTAGTTATTCCAATGTAAGTGATTGGTTGCATATACTTTATTTTTCACGTGATCATCAGTGTCAGACATACGTGGGCATTTTTGCAAAAATTATGTTTTGAATTCACGAAGTCTCAAAATGTGTATTTCAAGTGAAACCTCGACATTTAATTTTTGTGTGGAATCTACTTATTGTAGGTAATCAGTAAAACAAGTAAAATATGCTAAAACCTTTAGTAATCATGGCTTAAACGTCGGAAGTGCCTTACTAAGAAAATGAATTACACCGATACCACTGACAGAAAAAGTAAAGCGAGTTAACTGAGCGGGATGACTCAGGCAGCTTCGTCTGTGACCCGCAACCGGGAGGTCGCGGGTTCGGTTTCCATGGCCGGTCTACTTGACCCATATACTTCTTGGAGGTTTCCCCAGGCTGGATAGTTTCCTTTCTCCCCCGAATTTCCTGTTCCTCCATGGCGCTTAAATTTCCATTTCACTCATCCTTCATCCCATTGGTTACTTTCAGGGTAGGAAGTGTTGCGATGGTACTGGTTGTGGAGTGGTAGGGGAAAAAATGCTCAAAGGGATTATCTCCATTCCCCGATTTCAACTGTTTGCCTGGATAGGGACCGCTACTGGTGGGGGTGTTGGACCTTCTATATGGCGGGGGCCCCAGTCTGCCTGTCCGACTGTCGGTATGCTTCAGCCTGGAAACTGTAGGGACCCTGTGCCACCCTGGTTGCGGCAGGAGCTGAAGTCGGGGGATGGAGATAGCTTCACTATGAGTATTTTTACCCGCGAGCATTATCGCCGACACTTTTAACCCTGAAAGAAACCAAGGGAATGAATGAAATGACAACAGAAATGACACGGAGAGAAGGGATAAAAGGAATCCTCCCGCATTCGTCTGGCGACCCGGAGAAACCCCTGGTAAACATCCACGGGCACGGGAATCTAACCCGCGACATCCCGAATGCAGGCAACAAACGAAACTACTTGAGCCATCCGGGCTCGTTAGATTAACTAGAACATTACTTCTCTGAAAGTACTTTTATTGTAAATAATTGCCTGAATGTATGCTTTTAACTAAGATTTGGCGGCCCCACAATAAATATAGGTACATAACATGTAGCGTTACGTGCTGTTATGTGTAACTGTATGAAACAATATAGATTGATTAGTTAATTGCTGAGAAACACTCAAGAAAGAGTAAAATGGGCATGGTTGATTTACTGCGTCCACTTATGCATATCCGTGCAAGTAAACAATCAGGAAACTGGCGTCAAATAGAGTAAATGCTCAAATGTGGCTCTTGAACTCAGCATTTCAAACAAGAATACCATATGAATCCATCGAAAACGTGGGAGAGCCAGTCCCCATTGCCGCGCTCGCTTTGTTGCTTCGTGTCGCATGGAAATCGTGGGTTTGAGTCCTGCCTTTAGCATTTGTGTTTGTCCGTTGTGTGTGTATTTTTCATAAAACAAAAAAGGTAAACAAAGAAAATTTAGGGAAAAGGGGAAAACAAAAAGAATAAGAAAAAGGAATACACCGCCGGAGTCCCAATCAGACTCCGGAGGTGTATTTTACAGAAAAAAGGGAGTCTATGAGCAGTTGGAAGATTGAATGTCATTTGGGCATGCTATCATAGCAGCTCCATGGTTAGAGCAATTGCACGGAGAGTGGGAGAACCATATTCAAATCCCGGCTGTGGCATTTCAGTTGGTTCTAATAATACAAAGCATTACCCAGGTGTAGTCTAAATACAGGAGAACCATTACGCATATAATAAATCAAGGTTTGTTCCCTGAAATAGCCGAAGTGAAGCCTAAAATGCAAGCAATATTCTATAAAATACCCCTTCTCCGAAATACATAAATTCGCATAATGTTTAGTTAGGCTGAGTAGTTAGCATACATAAATACATATAAGTTTTCCTTTTGTATGTTTATCGTTGGTTGTTTACGTTTGACTCTTTTCTTTTCATTTCAGTGTATACCACAGGGTTGGTACCTAGCAATCGACATGCAGCTCTTCTTGCTGTCACCAATTGTGCTTATTCCTCTGTGGAAGTGGTCCAGGAACTTGAGCATTTCATTTGTGAGCATTCTCGTCCTTTGTGGTCTCGCAGCTGCCTTTTCTGTTTCTCAAATTAAGAAGCTTCCGACAAGTATATTAGCTAACCAGTAAGTTTATAATCCTAATAAATTGTAATTTTAAGTGTTTTTGGGAGAGGGAACTACACAGACTGAACTTTGCCTAAGAAAATCGTTAGTTTGATATTTAAACATTGTTAAAAGCGTTTAATTTTTTGCCATTCTCAACCTTTGTTAATTTTGTTTCATAAACCCTATAACATGGGGAATTAAAAAAATTAAGGTACAATATTTTTCAGAACATGATAACCCTGCCCCACTTTTCTATCAAAGGCAGGGTAACTTTAGACTTTGGAATTACGAGGTGTGTGGCTGGACCCAATCCTCGCCGTTGTCAAGTCTTCCACTTACTGGTCCCTTAACATGTGTAGTAACTCACTAGTTTGGATTCGTACGAGCACGAACCACGAAACTGAATCTCTTAAAGAGTCTACAGGAAACGATTTCCCCCCCTCCCCAGTAGAAAGTCTTCTTTTGTTTGTTAATGGTTATTTCCCAGGGGGAAGTGGTTCTGTTTGAAGACAATCATATTCTAGAGAAAACAATATTGAATAAGCACCGTAAATATAGAGTGGCAGTAATACAAGTTTTGATTGTTTCTGGTCCAAGAATTGGTGACAATTTTGCTTTTAGAACTGTTTTAGTTAAAACAGAAAGTTATTATTTCGTTTGTGTTTCCCGCTGCTACTTTTCTTTATTTTTTTTGTTTGCCATACTATGCATTTATCTTATTTACAAAACAATTTTACATCGTCATTTTACATCGTCATTAACGTCAATTCTTGAGCAGGTACTCAAGATCTTGCAGTCAACCACGCTTCAAAGCAATAGCTATTCACCTTAGAGGACATGATTGAGACCAGAACTGAGTTATTTGAAAATCCCACTTTAATACTAACACTGTACCGCAGTTAGAGGGTATACTGTTTAGTGAAGCTTAGAACAATGTTTGATCATGTTGGGAAACTTTCGCTTGGAAGTTTATAGCAGTTAATAGGACACGCCAATCTGCATCGAAAAATGAATATGTCAGGATTACGCTCACAAAGATGCAACATACTACGATGTGAAGTTCAGATACACAACTTAATTGAGAGATTTGGCACGTATAATGAAGCCAGAAGTTAATTTGGAAATAAAATGAATGTATAAACTGAGCGTCACGCGGAGTAATATGCGGGTGATGCGCACATTGGGTACTTGTCGTATTGCAGGTGTCATAAGTACACGATGAGAAAATCAGCATAAAGCCTGTAAAAAGTGACAAATAACTGCCAATGTAGTTGCTGTTAGAGAAATTGTCAAGAGACATATCTTATCGTTTCTGATTACAGTTAATTTAAAGAGACGATGCTGTGTTTTCGAACATCTGTAAAATGAAGTCTTCTCGTAAGCTTTAATTCCCAATTTAGCAGTATGGTTTTTTGATCTTACAGTATAGTACTATGACTTGAAGCTTTCCTGGCGGCGGTATGAAAATAAATTTTCTCGGGCTATCAGCCAGGTGAATTCTGGAATAATTTCCAAACTTTCAAGAGCTAACGTCGCTCTCATCTTCAGGCTGACATCTGGCAACGGGCCAATCAGAGCAGTCCGTACCGGCAACGGAGACCATTGGTTCCTAGTCAACGCCTCCCATGCCGGACCCGGGCCAATCACAGAACGGCACCTGGCCGGTCCCCCCCCCCACCGGACTACTATATATAAGGCGTACCCGGAGTCTCTACATTCCCTGAAGATGAGAGCGACGTTAGCTCTTGAAAGCTTGGAAATTATTCCAGAATTCACCTGGCTGATAGCCCGAGAAAAGTTATTTTCAGTATAGTACTAATCCAATTTTTTTTTTTTTTTTTTTTTTTTTTTTTTTTTTTTTTTGCAGTCCAGATTACAATGTGCTTCTGTACACTCCAACGCATACGAGGTTCACTCCTTGGTTGATTGGTATACTTTCTGGATACTTCATTTATGAGACTAAGAGAAAGAAGATCACTATCCCGAAGGTAAGCTATAAATTACGTAGTTCCTCAGTGCCTGTCTTATTGAGGATGTATTCCCAGGCTATGTAATCAGAGTCTGCCATATAGCATCTAAGACAATGATGGCGTGATGTAATTTATCAAAGGATAATAAGCTTAGCGGAAATCTTTGCTAATTCCTGTGTGAATTTTTAAATGTGCGAGGGGATATTGTAACATTCACTTTTATGCAGGGACAGATAAAATATATACAATTTTTATCGTCGTTAACTACAGTTCAGCTACACTAAACAGTAAAACTACTGAAGAACCATTTTCTCACAATAAATATTTTCAGTTGCATTCACTTGCATCTAAACCCAACTATATTCCGAAGAGTAAATAATAGTAGACTCTATACATACAGTACCCAAACTAATTATCTCAGAAACACAGAAACGATCATACTAAATATGAATGGTATAACTTCCATACGTAAATGACAACTCCTTTCAGCTTATATAGATTATAAATTGTTTCAGCGCGGAGGATTGACAAGGAAATTTGAGTTTTAGCTCATGCGTTTCTTTCAATCACCTTACAGACTATTCAACAGAACAAAATGACAAGAATCAGAAAGTTAGTCGGATTCGGAAAACGCAATTTGCTGACGCCTTTTTTTTTGTGTATAATATATACATCCTAAATCTATCATACTCAAGATGAGCATAATTAGGAAAATGTTGGGGGATCAGTCAAACACGTTTTTGAATCATAACATATCCACCATACATTTAAATCTTTTGCAAATACGCCTAACATTTTATATGATGTAACAGGTCGGTAAAAACAAAAATATGCAAATAAATCGTTTCTAATTTCAAAGTAAATGCGCATTAAGGAAAACATTTGACATTACTTAAAAGTGTATTTATTTTTTCTTTTAAGAATACTTAATAGTCTTGTTTTCTCGCATTTGTTCTGCAGCACTGGATAGAATATGATTGAAGGTTAAGAATTGCCTCGGTGTAAAGACCGTGGAACCGAGCAAAAGTTAGACTAGTTTGTACGTCCAGAGTCTGGTTTGCCTTTAGGCACTATTCTATTTCGTGTAGCAGAGATGATTTTGCTCTGTCAAGGATTTCTAAAAATGTTGTGGAGAAATAACATGACTTCTACTAATGTGCTGTTGAAAAATTTGTGATTAGCTCACATGGATTGATATAGCACCGGTCGTCGAAAGTAAGAGAAAGTGCGTTCCATTTTCTGCGTATTAAATCAGGGACTCCTAGATTATTACCTGACTGTAGTACGTCGCCGCAGTCAAGGTTTGTCGAAACGCACTGCTAATTATATTTGTTTAATTTTCATGCTCAAATAATCAAGAAATCCAATACAAGGATGATTTTCTTTAAAACCACGTGTTTAATTGCTTTTCACATCTTTCATAATGACGCGGTTACAGAGAAAAGGCATTTGCCTATCGAGAATAAATGCTGACAGGAGTTTCTTATGACAGATTAGCAGCTGTTTCTGAGTTTTACAGCGATAATGTGAAGTAAATTGACACAGCAAAAGTCTAAAAATAAATATCTCACAGCGGAAATTCCAAAAGAAAGGGGGTTTCCAAGTTTAAAGGTATACATAAGGTTCCAACTAGGGAATACTACCGTGGCAGTTTTAAGAAGTATGAACCCTGATTTTCATCCACAGGTTCATCTGAAGAAATAACTCGGTGATGATAACGTTGACAACATGGAACAATAAATAAAAATATTGCTGAATGGGTAGGTGGCAGTGTTATATGATTTGAGAATACCGAAAAAGTGCATCTCTCAGTTAAATGCTCTGAATGAGGACGCTGTTTTGATTTATACCTAATATCAAATAAATAAACTGTAAGATCGAATACTGTTTGTTTCTAATAAAAATATAAGCGATGTTGAAAATCATTGCATATTATTCAGAAATGACTTTTAATGTATTTGTCATTGCCTTTTCCAAACGGGCCCAACCAAAGTAATTAATAGATTAAAAGGAGTTTTTTTTCTTCAGAATCATAATAAAAGTTAACCAGCTAAAAGGAAATCTAAATCCCTAAACACTGATCATACATCCCTTATAAAGTACAAATATTGCGATATCGATATCTCTTAGTGATATGTAAATGAAGCTAATGTTCATACTAAACCTTAATACAGTATTTTGGTTGATTTCTTTGCAGGTGTATGCACTGCTGGGGTGGGTTTTAGGGTGTGGTGCTCTGCTCGCTTCTCTCCTGAGTCTCTATCCATTCGTCAAAACTGATGCACATCCAACTCAGCTGGAGAATTCGCTCTATAATGCTTTTAGTCGTCCAGTATGGTCTCTTGGAGTTGCTTGGGTAGCCTTTGCATGTGTGTCTGGAGTTGGAGGTAAGTCGTCAGATGAAAACGTTTTTATTACATTATTATAAAATTAATAGAACGGATACCCAATAGAGCAGGCCTCATACCTTAATACTTTGATTATGTATAGAATGCTCCTGCAGTTATATCTCTTCATATTTCTACACTATGTATTACAACTAAAGGAAAGTGTCGTAAAAGTATGGACAAAATTTTCATGTATTTTGTATACCGTATCTTCATTGAAGATATAACTGCTGTTAAATGCCTAAAACTGCATTTCCTATAAATGTTAACGTTGTAATGTCGTCAAAGAATAAAAATTTTCATAACTGCAAGGTAAACATTAGTTTTTTAAATCATTATCTATGATGTAAGCATGCGTTTATAAAACGGGCTACAAGGAAGAAGATTCCTCCTCTTTTGTAGAAGGAAACCGTCTCATTCCTGATCTCAATAGCTGACTTTATCGCATTATAGTCGAAAATATTGTTGCTGGTGCTGTCTACAAGAATAGAAAGGAGGGCAACAAAGCGGATATCACTGCACATGTGATGAGATTGGTGTCCACATACCTATATAGCCACCAACCCGTTGCCATTTTCTGATTTCGCAAGTTCTGGGTTTTCTACTTCCGATAGGAAGAATCCATCGTCCACAAGTTTTCATACATCATAAATAATGTGCCGCACTCTGCTTATTGCTGATTAGGTCCAGCGTTAAGGCATTACATTTTAATTTGTAAAGAAAGGAACCTCTCTTTCTGCAATGAGGAAGATTAGGTCAATGGAATCTCTAGTTCATTGAATCAACTGCCGCATCGGTTAAGCACGAACTATTCTATTTTTTTGTCCTAAAGATTCTAGAAACCATATATAACTCATTTTACATTATAAAGTAAATGTAATACAACTAGATTCCAGATTAATGGGAACAAAACCTTTCCTTGAGGATCTCTCTGGTTGGTGCCACTGTCACCCGTTCTTCAGACATACTTGCTTCTATCTTCTTGGCTTCCAGCATGGTCCTTATCTACCTGCCAATGGCGGGTCACGAAGTTTTTGGTGGGTAATCAAAACATCATTTGCCAACTAACGGAACTATTTAAATCTACTCGAAAATCTACTCTTAAGTCAATCTCATTTATCAAAAATTTGAAATAATACATCAGTATATAAGATATCGCATAAATCACATAAAATAATTTATTTAAAAAAATAAACTCATACTGTCAGTTAGTGGTTGCCAGTTGCAAAAAAAAAAAAAAAAAAAAAAAAAAAACTAAGGAAAACATAAACTTATAATAGCTCCATGGTACCACAGCTCACAGGGAACCTTGGCCTACCGCCCGGCCGCTGCGTCCCCCATCTCCGACCACTACAGTCGTCATGGATGGGGTGCAGTATTAGAGGGTGAGACGTGGTCAACGCCTCGAGTCCCCCCGGCCGGTTAATGCGGTCCTCATGACCTGGAGCCGCTACTTCTCCATCAAGTAGCTCCTCAATTGGCCCCTAGGAACCTTACGAGGTTGAGTGCACCCCGGGCCAGGTCTCCCAGCGGGGGAAAAATCCCTACTTCGGTACTGGGGATCGAACCCAGGTCTCCCTCTTGGTAAGTAGCTGCGCTACCACCGCACTAAGGAGACGACCTAAAATCTGATGTGTATAATTCACATGACTTTCTCTGTATTTCTGCAACAAATTATTGTTAAAAACCTTAGGCTTCTATTGCTAATTGGGGGGGGGGGGGGAAAGACGGGGGGAAAAAAAAAACCATTAGCAGAAATAGTCTTACTTGCTTCCTTGTAAGTAGAAGCGAAATAAGGGAGTAGTATAGGTTAAAGTCATAGTCAAAAGCTGGTTGCTATGTGACTGAAGTTCCTATGACAGGAGTTGACAAATTTCTATATGAGAAAAGTATGTTTTTCAAAGCTGAAAGTGAAAACAAGCAATATCTTAAAAACGATCAACTCCACGAAAAAAATGTATATAGCATAAATTGTGTGTTTTAATGTGTTCTACATTTTCTGTGTGGTAACTGTTTTTCTATCTCTTACGGTTTAGCAGTTCTGCACAATTCCGTAAAATTCATCCAGAATAAAGCAATCTTTAGAGGCTATTCCCAGAAAATTCAAGATATACATTTTATTTGGCAAGTAAATATCTTATATATACGAGATTTTAATCAAACTCGTTAGAACCATTTTTAAAAAAATCAAAATTTTCGAAATGTTTTCCAATTAAAGCGTAGCTTGGGGAGGGGGGAATTTTCTTGAAAATCTTCATGTCGCATTCTTGGAAGACACCAAACTTAAATACCAAGTTTGGTTTCTAATGGTCTTTTCATTTTTGAGCTATGCTGCCCACAGACACACACTCACACTCATACACACACACATTCACACACACACACATACATACACACGGACATTTTTCTAAAAATGCTTTTATTGGATTCATGGGGTCTCAAAATATATATTTCCGATGAAATTTCGGTATAGAATTTTTGGGTGCAACACAATACCTTCTCTATATACCATGTACATAGTACGTATAGAGAAAGTAAGAAACTGAGTGAAAAATAAATTTATACTGTCAGTTAATGGCACCTTACGTAGAACAGTGATAGTCATAAAACGTAATACTCTAAATACTCTAACGGGGAAAAATAATGCATACGAAGAAATCCATGTATTGTCAATTATTGACACCTTATTTAGAATACACATGATCGCCTTCAAAGGCAACAAACAGATCTACAGGGTATATTTTAGATCAAACAGTCAGGGTTGGACATCATATTGGCCAACTTGAAGAGATGAATGACGTGAATTTCACAATACCCTACTACAAATCCAAATACCATCTATAGAAGATAGAAGTAATATGATTAATGGTTGGAGCACGTCGAACTATATCTTGGTATTTTGCAGAAACCTGGGAGACCTTCCAATTTCCCATTAGCTATTGAAATAATTACACCTAAAGGATGCACACACTACTAGGTAACCATGTATGTGTATGTATGTGTAAAATAACGATAGAAATCACCGGAATATCTATAAAAATTGAAGAAAAAAATGAATGTCATTAAAGATTGTTTTTATGTGTCAGGCTGAAAGAGAGTGGGAAGCTTGAAAGAATGTAAAACCTTAGTTGCTTTGTTCATGTTGATACCAATGCATAACCTTATTTTGACGTCCTCTGAATGTTACAACTCTAGTGTGTTCCATTTACATGGCTTTCTCTACTTATTCTGAAACAAATTATTCTTACAAAAGATTATTCTTCAATATGTCCATGCTAATCAAGATAAACATTGACAGAAATAGCCTTATTACTTGTTTTCTTGTAGGTAAAGACTAATAGGAGAATATACTGTGGTAGAGTAGATAATAATCAGTCTTTTAAAATCTGGCCACTAAGTGATGGCTTTGAAATTCCGTTCAAGCTTGACCAGCAAAAAAAAAAAACGAATAAGAACATCCCTTTTGGGAAAAGTTTAAATATTGTATGGTTGAAACCACTAACTATAAATATCTCGAAATGGTTAATCTAAAAATAATTTTAAAATAGGTATATTTAGCACATAAATTTTGAGCTTTAACGACATCTACAGCTTTTGTGTAGTAAGATTTTGTCTGACTCTTACGGTTTACTATTAATGTCATTCTGAATGAACAGCACCTCAGAGATTATTTCCAGAAAATTCAAGATATACATTTTATTTGTCATGAAAATATCTTACAATTACACTATTTTAATAAAATAATTTGAGCCATTTTTGATAAAATCAAAATAATCGAACATTTTTCCAAGTAAAGGGTGTCGCATTTTTGGCAGAAACAGAACTTAAATATCAAGTTTCGTTTAACGACTTTTCGCTTTTTAGTTATGGTGTTCACAGATAGGCATCGAACACACACAAACATGCATTTTTTTATGAAAATCTTTTTTTTTTATTCAAGGAACCGCAAAACACATTTTTCCAGTGAAATTTCTAAAGTATGAAAATTTTAATGTAATTTAATGCTTCTCTTATTACACAGAGGGGAGAAATTAAAAATAGATTTTTTTAAAAAAATATCCATGTTTGTGAACAGAATAGGTACAAGAAATCTCAAGTACGTAAACTGATATTAAAGTTCAGCATATTTAAAGAATGCGACACGTAGATTTTCAGAAGTCCTCCACACAAAGCTACATATACTTTCGAAACCTTTTATTGCCTACATTACTTATTTCATGCATACATACATACATACATACATACATACATACATACATACATACATACATACATACATACATACATACATACATACATACATACATACATACATACATACATACATACATACATACATACATACATACATACATACATACATACATACATACATACATACATACATACATACATACATACATACATACATACATACATACATACATACATACATACATACATACATACATACATACATACATACATACATACATACATACATACATACATACATACATACATACATACATACATACATACATACATACATACATACATACATACATACATACATACATACATACATACATACATACATACATACATACATACATACATACATACATACATACATACATACATACATACATACATACATACATACATACATACATACATACATACATACATACATACATACATACATACATACATACATACATACATACATACATACATACATACATACATACATACATACATACATACATACATACATACATACATACATACATACATACATACATACATACATACATACATACATACATACATACATACATACATACATACATACATACATACATACATACATACATACATACATACATACATACATACATACATACATACATACATACATACATACATACATACATACATACATACATACATACATACATACATACATACATACATACATACATACATACATACATACATACATACATACATACATACATACATACATACATACATACATACATACATACATACATACATACATACATACATACATACATACATACATACATACATACATACATACATACATACATACATACATACATACATACATACATACATACATACATACATACATACATACATACATACATACATACATACATACATACATACATACATACATACATACATACATACATACATACATACATACATACATACATACATACATACATACATACATACATACATACATACATACATACATACATACATACATACATACATACATACATACATACATACATACATACATACATACATACATACATACATACATACATACATACATACATACATACATACATACATACATACATACATACATACATACATACATACATACATACATACATACATACATACATACATACATACATACATACATACATACATACATACATACATACATACATACATACATACATACATACATACATACATACATACATACATACATACATACATACATACATACATACATACATACATACATACATACATACATACATACATACATACATACATACATACATACATACATACATACATACATACATACATACATACATACATACATACATACATACATACATACATACATACATACATACATACATACATACATACATACATACATACATACATACATACATACATACATACATACATACATACATACATACATACATACATACATACATACATACATACATACATACATACATACATACATACATACATACATACATACATACATACATACATACATACATACATACATACATACATACGTGCATCCGTGCATCCGTCCATCCATCCATCCAACCTTCCATTCACACACACACTCACACACACACATACATATTTATTTTGGATTTTCTGGGAGTAGATTATCAAAGGCACTTAATTGGGAAGGAATTTTATTTAATTTTATAAAACTGAAAAGCGTTAAATGTATAAAGAAAAATGTATTACCCTAAAACATTTAGAACTCTTTAAAATACACAGTTTATTTCAAGCAACTTTTTTATGGTATCAGTCATTTCCGTTGTTATAGGTTTGAGTTATCTAATAATTGTTTCTTTTAATGGGCTATCGCTGTTCACTATTTTCTCGCAATACCACATAAAGGGTGAAAGTTGAGCGCCAATATAAGTTACCAGCATTTAAAATACGACTATAGGTTTGATTTCCTATGTTGCGCCCAACTAAAACAAAATGCGCAATTGAAATATTTTTGTAAAAGTTTATCTCATTAACATGAAGTTAAGTTTTCGTATGAATAACTTGTAGAAGCTATATGCAATTAATAAACGATATAGGTGGAGAAAGTCATGTGGATCTAACACATTCGATTGTTTTAGTACCTATGCTACCTTTGAAATGATTCAGTTGTTTGTCGTATGTAAAACGAGCCAGATAGTTCCACAGTAATGTGTGAGGTTCGCATTCAAGTGGTTCCAGGTTCGATTCCCGTCAACTACTTACTTTCACATTAGGTTTTTCGTTGCTTTCTCAGATTGGTAGGTGAATGCTGGAGTGGTTGCTCTTCTATTAAGGCTTTCCTTCATCATTTGTTTCATGGTTGAAGAACTAGGAGACGGTGTTCGGCAGGTTTTGACTGGGCGGTGGAGGTGCCCTTTGTGAACCTACTTTCTGGCGACGGTCAATCAACTCACGACTCTTCTCCTGTTCTCAGACCAGGCATCCCTTCAGGGTTCCACCAGAATTAGGTTTGTAGGTAGGCTTGAGTGATGTAGGATGCGCTCAGGCTGGACACGTTAGGTACCCCGTCATGTTGGGCACATCGTCTCTCGGATTTAGTTATCCTTCGGGTCTCTTCCCTACCCTTCCCAGGGGAAGCGTGCTCTGCCCCGATTAGGGGCCTCTCTGTAATATGCATCTATTCGTTTATGTTACATTTTGAGGTGCGTAAACTTAACTTGTAGATTGCCAAAGGATCTAAAATGAAAAGCTCTAACGTCGTATATTCTCTGATTTTAGGTCCAGTGAACACATTTCTTTCATGGAAGTTATTTCAGCCTCTCAGTAGGCTAACTTACTGTGTCTATCTAGTACATGTGGCTTGGTTATACGTCAAATCAGCCTCCACTAGAACTGCGGGGTACCTGGACGATGTTGTTTTTGTAAGTATACGTTTCTCAATGTAAATGCTAAATGCAAAATGTTTGTGTTGTATAACCATTGTTCTTCCGTCTGTAAGCTGTACTAATGTGAGAGTCAGGTTTTATTGTTTCTGATGCATGTTTGTTTCTTTTGAAATTAAGGATTATCACATCTAGCCCAGTGCACTAATTACTGTATGTGTATGTGTCTGTGTGTCATTCCGGAGGGGTTACACACTGAAACTATCACGGGCTTATTGTGTTAAGCATATTAAATTTTGAACTTAAAATAAAATGTTATTCTTGATGCCAGTGAAGGTTTTCTAGAAGGTTTTCTACTTTCCAAACAACCTTTGACACTTCTTTTTTGTTTTCCCAGAAATGTATATAAGATTTTAAACTGTAAAATAACATGTATAGGATGTTTTCACTGCATATATATATATATATATATTTAATTTTTGTGAATAGCTTAGCTTTCTGTTCACTTTTATACAATTGAATATCAGACAATACTTTACTACAGTCTGTTAGAGTATACAGTATGTAAAAAGTTTGTTCGTAGCATTAGGTGTTTACTAAGTTGTTCTTCATTGGCTCATTGGTAACACAATTATTTGTGATATAACGCGTTTTTTTTACTTTCGTATCGTTTATACAAAATATAATTGCACTTTAAATGCTACTGTTAAGATGATAAATAAATAATGTTAATACAGCAGTATATTTTGCATGAATAATATTTTTGTTTTATTTGTTTTAGATACCTACATTTTTCAGTAATCTGATGGTCAGTCTGCTGCTGGCAGCAATACTTTCTCTCTGTGTTGAATCTCCTGTCATATTTCTGGAGAAATATCTTCTGGGATCGGGTAAGTACCGAATATTAGCATCTACGTGGGCGAGTCATTAAACAAGTCGCAAACGCCTCTTTCCCTTATACCATTTGTAAATTAGTACGCATTTTGTGTCAGCGATAGCAGCAAAGTATGCTTATTGTAGAGGTTGGGTCATATCTTTCCGCATGCGCTTAGTCAGTGGCAGCAGGTTTAAGATAGTGGTTGTGTTGCATGTGTTGCGTGCGGTTGTGCGTTTTCTGTGGGCCTAAGAACTGTCCACAGAAGAAGTGAATCGCGAAATGCGTCTCCTGTAGGTGACAAGTGTTTCTCACGGAAAGTTGTATTCAATTGGATCCAGCAGTTTAACCAGGGATGGCAAGGCATCCGAATTCGGGAGCGTAACGGCCCTCCTGCGGAGGTGTCAACTGTAGCCATAGTGCAGCGTGTGGAACGAATCGTAATGACCGGCGTGTGACGATCAATGACGTAGCACGTGAAAAAGGGTGCTCACATGGAATAGCTTACAATATTATGCATGAGCAGGTGAAGTTCGTAAAGTTTGCGCACGTGGGTACCCCGCCAGCTGAGGAGCACAAAATGAAGAGAATGGGTCTGTCTTTGCAGCACCTCATTCGGTACAATGAAGAAGGAGACATAACTTCCTGGCACGAATTATTACAGGGTATGAGTCTTGGGTTCACCACTTTCAACCAAAATCAAAAAGATTTCCATGGAAACATCCCACCTCACCAACAACAAAAAGGTTCAAAGCGGTTCTATCAGCTCGCATGGTTATGCTTACCGTGTTTTGGGATATGCAAGGTGTCATACTGAAAACATTCCAGGCTCACTGGGAGACTAAGAATGCCTCGACATATTGTACCATTCTACGTGAACCTGACAGGCCATTCGCCGCAAGCGATCTGGACTCATAAAGGGAGTGATTCTCCTGGATGAAAATGCCCGCCCTCACTCATCAAGGTTAACGCAGGAACTGTGACGAACGTTTCGTTGGGAACGGTTGGAACATCCATCGTACAGTCCCGACTTAGCCCGCAGCAATTTGCATCTGTTCGGGGCCCCTAAAAGTTATTTGGGTGGCAGTCACTTCGATAATGCCCTAATCCGAGAAGTTACTCGTTGGCTGTGACAACAACCAAAGGGCTTCTATGCCGCCGGCGTTCAAGGAATTATAAGAGATGGGATAAGTGTCTCAATGTACAGGGTGATTATGTCGAAAAGTAAAATAAATTTCATGTAGTTATTTGGATTACTATTGCCTTTATCTAGTTTTGCGACTTATTTTTTGTTTCACCCTCGTATTATAAACGTGAGATTTACACATAAAGGAAAATATTTAATGATCTATTTACAATGGATAATGATTAAATAGCAAAATGAAGCTTAGCATTTTTTCCATTATTCGAGAAAAAAACCTAATGTAAAGAAAAATTCAGGAATTTTATCATTCACTCTAACTTTGACACAGCTCGAAAGTCAGGAATTCAAACAAAGCCGGGTAGGGGAAAGATATTATTCTTAGAGAGAGAGAGAGTGCACTATCTCTTTTCAACATTCTCGCTCGCTTTGCAAATTGACTCCTTTTCCATCGGTCTCAATTCTAAGAAACGTGCCTCGAGTTGCACTCAGAAAGGAACAATGATTAATTATGCTCATTGGTTCACAGTCACAGGAGTCAAATCAATGCTATTGACAACCCACATTCGCCTATCTTCGTTAATGCTCTCGACTCTAATTTTAACCATAGGTTACCGCCTGCGGTGCCATTAGTAGTTAAAGCGGGCGTTAAACACTACCAAAAAAAAAAAAAAAAAAAAACCATAGGTTACAACTGGTTTGTTTAATTACTATTATCTGATTTGGCAAAAGTTATTTGGGCAAAAACACTGCCAATGCAACAGACCCACTGTTCGACAGGAGTAAAACCGATTCTTTTTATTACTGGGTAGCGCAGATGAAAGTAGTTCCACTCGCATTTAAATGGGAATATAAAATAAAATAAAAATCCGAGACAAAGTGTTGAAAATAACTCACAATTTATTCAAGGTGTTGAAACCTGATGCATCAGTACACAACTGTGTAAAGTTCAGATACACTCAGTGTAAAGTACCAGCATAAATAGTTGCAACATCATGGCTGGTGTCTTTCAGTTTCTCTATTGTTGGGTTTGTTTAATGCCTCTTGTTCTTCAAGTGTCCAACAGTAGCAAATCACAGAATCTAATAGTGTGCGATCTGAAGAACCTTTTCTGTTTTCACAATTGCACACTTTATATCAAAACTCTGTATTGTTATATTTTCCGGTTGTCCTCTATACGAAAACCCGTTTCTGGAAATGTTGCAGGTTATTCTAATTAACTCATTTTCACATATACTTTCTCAGTTTCCATTCTTGTGCCGAATAAACAATTTTGCAGCATGCAAACCGACAGGTGTAATTGACACATGAAATAAGTTGAAATGTTGACAGAAAGTCGGTTAGGGATGAGTAGTTTCGGATCGATTATTGCATAAAATGGTCTGTTACTGTAGTTGTTTATTCATTTTGATACGATAAAGCATGAGAATGCAATTTCAAGCAGTTAAAATATCGCATTCAAATGAGAGACAAGCTGCTCTATATCACCCGAGGCTTTGAAGATTACGGCATTGCTTGCTCATTTAGTCAAATAAAGCTTTTTAGTACCTGATCCGGAGAGTTCAAGTCAAACATGTGTTGTTGTTATTATTAATACTATAATAACATAGCGCAATATAATAACTTATATAAGTATTCAGTTATATATATCTGGTCACTATAAATATGAGTTATATTTCTTTTGAACTAACGTTATGCAATCTTTTATGTGGAAATACCCTAAACCTAAGTGCAAATCAGTAAATGAAAGGAGAGAAAACCAAAGTCAATCTGTTTATGCAAGACTCCAACTCACTTCATAATCCTGATCGAATGGTACTTGTATCATTGAGCTATTTTCAAACTTGATACCTAAACTCCTTTTAAATGCTTCTAAACTAGCTTAGTGTACACATACTGTTGCTAGTTGAAACTTTGCTTGAAATGTCAATTAAGCGTATATTAATTAACTGACATAATATATTATGTATGTTATGTCAAATGTTGCAGTCATAATTAACGCAAGAATTTGAATATCTTCTGTTTGACATAACGGTGCAGCATCCGTTTTATATACGTTGGGTCTGTTGTTTAGTTGCAGTGTGTCGCTTTTCTGGTTGTTTAGATCTGCTATTTGGTTTGGCTGATTTTAACAATGAGTTCATATGATAGATACTTCGAAGATGGGTAACAAAGCTCGATGTAGGTGCAGTAAAAATTTATAAAATCGGCAATTTCGGTTACCTATTACATAAAGGACTATAATTTTGAGAAATAGCTCACCTTGAAGCAACTTGGGGTTCTTTAAACTGCTACATCAAGATTGCGACCGGAGGGAATGCGAGATTAACCCCCACCTCGCCGAATTCTTTTTTGTTTTACCCACTGTCCATCGGAACTTCTATTCTATTAAAAATGTGTGGCCGTAAAGTCCGGCCAAGCCTAGCACATGAATTTGGAAGGAGAAAAGAGAGAATGTCACCGAGTGTCACAAAATGGCACGCCTATCTAATTTAAACACATAAATGTGACACAGGTGACATAAATCACCCTATAATTTTATCATAAGTTAAAAACTTAAGGGCAGATGATTCACTTGATATTCATTATCTTTCATGTACCTCTCTACATGCATACTCTTGCTAATGAAGCATGCTCTATTCAAATATTCTGGTTCATTTCATAATTGTATGAGAATATGAAATGGTCTTATATTCCATTATACTATTTGTGTTTCAGGTGGCAAGAAAAGTAAGCAAACAAAGGAGGACCTTCAAACTCCACAAGATATGACGGCACACACAAATGCACAAGGAAGCGCCCTTGAAGATGTTTCTTCGATACAGGTTGAAAGCACTTAATTTTCAAGAACTGGGGGAAAACAATCAAGTTCAAATCAGAAATATGTATTATAAAACCCATAAAATTGTCACGCACTTCATTGTAAGTTTTCATTATACCAACAAATTGAATGCATATACAGATTTGAAGGAATGCGAAAAGGTTACTGAAAAAATATAAAAAAAGTGCTTGGAAATACAAATCTGACAATCATGTAAGACAGTAAGGGGAAACGTTATTTCATAGCCTAATAGTAGCGTTCCCTTTTGTGTCTTTATGGTTGTATACAGTTATCCTCATTTTCTCTTTTATACGCTTTTCTCTTATGGAGACTGTAGTATCTTTTGGAGAGACATGAGCTGTCCGAGACCCACTTGGTTTCCAACATGCTATAAAGAGGTTTGGATGGACAAGAGTAATTCAGATTGTTTTTACTTTCTCTATACGCACTATGTACATAGTGTATAGAGAAGGTATTGCACTCCACCCAAAAATTCGATACCGAGATTTCACCGGAAATAGGTGTTTAAGGGTCCCCAATATCCAAAAAAAGCATTTTCACAAAAAGGTCCGTGTGTGTGTCTCCGTGTCCGTGTGTCAGTGTGTCCGTGTGTCTGTGAACTCGATAACTCAAAACGAAAAGTCGGTAAAATACCAAACTTGGTATTTAAGTTTAATATGTTCCGGGGATGCGACACGAAGATTTTGAGAAAAATCCCCCCACCTCAAACTACCCTTTACATGGAACTTTTTTTTCTAAAATTTTGATTTTCTCAAAAATGGCTCTAACGATTTTGATTAAAATTTCGTATATTAAAGATATTTACCTGACAAATAAAATGCGTATCTTGAATTTTCTGGGAATAGCCTCTAAAGAGTACTTTATTCTGGATGAATTTTACTGAATTTTGAATAAGTGCTAAACCGTAAGAGATGGGCAAAAACTTACTACACAGAAAATGTAGAGCACGTTAAAACACACAATATATGTTATATACATTTTTTTCGTGAATTCGTCGTTTTTGAGACATTCCTTATTTTTTGTTTCTGCTATGAAAAACTTATACTTTTCTCATACAGGAAGGAACTTGTCAACTCCTATCCATACAAACAATGGAACTTCATTGACATAGTAACCAGCTTTTGACTATCATTTGAACCTATGGTAGTTCCTTATTTCGCTTCTACTTACAAGGAAGCAAGTAATAAGACTATTTCTGCTCATTTTTTTCTGATTAGCATAAAGTAAATAGAAGTATAAGCTTTTTAAGAATAATTTGTTGCAGGGATATACAGAAAGTCATGTGAATGGTACACATCAGATTTTTATAGACATTTCGACCAATTCCGGGCAGGCACAATGATGGTATATGACAAAAGTCTCATATTTGAAGAAACTCCTTTTTGGTGGAAGTATTTGAGTATTTCTCATAAGGAGATTGATGCCTATGATATAAAAAAACGATTTCATGAACCTAACGGCTGGAAAAGAAATATAGAAGTTGTCTATTTGTTAAAGATTGAAGGAGAATATGTTATCATGTTATTTTTACCTTCTTACATTGTAGTAGAATATAGGAAACAAAGATCTCGGTGTGTAAAACTCCTTGGTGCTGAGACTATCGCTTTCTAGGACGTCATTTTCACAGAATTTAAACCACAATTAAGTGTTTAAAAATGTCTCTAGCGAGAGTCGCAGGCTCACCCATCTTTTTGGCAGGCTCCAGTCACTTTCTCTTCTGACTATATCTTGCCAACAACTGATCCTAGCGGCCGTCGCTACGGAAAACCCGCAGGCCCGTAAAAACCCCCAACTCGGGCAGCGATTACAAATTCCAATTAAAATACCACAATATTAATTATGTTATGTCTTCAGTTCTACAGAAGGATTCTCAAGGATGTTTAATAATTTTGACACCATATTATAACAACATTTTATCACGTTTGTATACCCCTGTGACAGCTAGCTTTGTTTACTGCTGCAATTAGCTCATGCTGCTGTCCTACTCTCACAGCGCGCACACACTCGCCTCTCACCTAGGCGACCCGATCTCAAGGGACCGCATGTGTGTTGTGCGGTGAACAAAGCGGCGCAGGGGCGGGTTTTCTCCGGGTTCTCCGGTTTCCCCGCCATCGCATTCCATCGGTGCTCCATCTTCATGTCATGTATCATCAGTGTCATCGCCTGCGGTGCCGTTTGTAGTAAAAGCGGGCGTTAAACACTATAAAAATAAGTGGGCACACATTATATGCCAAGCCTTGAGAGTCCTAGGTCTGGTTATGAGATATGAGTACCCATGGCGGCACTCGCTAAAGTGCCTCGCTTTGGTACTTCGTGGCGCAGGGGATCATGAGTTCGAGTCCCACTTTGCGTGTTTGTAAATGCGTGTATATGTGTGAGTGAGTGAATTAAAAGCAAAAATATACTCAAATAGTAAAACAAAAGAAAATGTTGGGAAAATGGAAAAAGGGGAAAAGGAGGGGGGAAACAGTACACGCCGGAGTCCCAACAAAAAAAAAATGTCTTTATTAAAAAAAAAAAAAAAAAAAAAAAGTGAGACCTGGGTTTAAATTAATAATATGTCATTGTGCTGGTATACAACATATATTGAAGTGAATGCTTAAAGAAATAGGTTGTGAATTCAGGAAGAAAACTCTTGGTAGATTGCTATAGTATACTGTGTTAGATACTGTATGCAGCTTGGCACCAATGTTATTTTTGTTTTGCTATAAAATGGACAATTAAAGTACCCTCCTTTAAACATGTTAACTCTAAAAGGAACAACAATTATAAATCTGCAACTTAATTAGCTGTAACTTGGCATACAATTTGTACTGAAGTTATGGCTTACCTGATGGTGAAAATATAGCCTTTCTTAAATAGTTAATTTGAGGAGCAAATTGCAAATTGGCATGCCTCACAAAATGGGCGTACGTCATTAGATATTAATATTGATAAAGCAACTGTAAGTATATAAAGGACAATCATACGCCTCATATATGTACATATATGTTTTAATACTGATGCACAGCTAAAGATGTACATAACTTTAGATATTTAAAATGTATATAATGTTTTTGTGTGCTGTAGTATTTATGTTTAGTGTACTATTATATTTTTATAGAATATATGTATATATTTGGAATAAAATGTATTGTTTAATATTTTAATGTATTTTTTGATGTTGAATACCTCTATGGTGATTATTTGGTATCTCTAATATTCCTAAGGGACAAATAAGATGGGCCCCAATTCCTATGAATATAATATTACATTTACTTAAAAAAATGCGGAACCTCCAAATCCATACTTAACATTATATTTGAATTTGAAGAATTGTATTTCGTCTAAATGGAGAAGAGATAAACTACCCTATACAATAGATCCCTTAAAGATTTATTTTACCTTTTTTTATACAGAGCGTAGCTTAATTGGTGCCAAATATTTCGGGGACACAGTCTTAACATCGAAAAATGTTCCATGTAAAGAGTATTTTGAGGTGGGGGGACTCTACTGAACATCTTCGTGTCACATCCTTGGAAGACACTAATCTTGAATACCAAGTTGGCTAATTACTGATTTTCGTTTTTGAGATATACTGTCCACAAACACACATACACACACACGGCATTTTATGGATTCAGCGGTCTTCAAGACACGTATTTCCGATGAATTCTTTGTACCTAAATTGTACATATTAGAGAAAGTAAAACATTATTTTTAATGAGTCAATTGACAGCTTCACCGGTGTGTCAGAATTTCGTCCTATAGGAGTTCTTTCTTGTGCTGGTATATCTACAGGTATGGGTCTGTCTCTTTTAAGCATACGCATATTTAAAAACCATCGGTCTGGACCGGGCTTAAACCCGCGACCTAGGGATAAGAAGCTCAGGGCCTAACCGACTGAGCCATTCAGACCCAAGGATGGATGACGTCCAGAGGCTCATCATCAATTAAATGATGTAACTAATTTCTGAGAAACTGTAGATACCATTCAAGCGCGGAGGAAAGAAATAAGAGTCAAAGGTTATGAATGAGCCCAAAACGTGTGGGCAGAACCCCTCTTGATATTATCCTGTCCTACTTCACACAGGTTTTCATAGGCTCCGTTATGAGCATTACGAAAACTGAAGATACCGTCGCGAATAAATGCAGTATCATTTGTTAACAAGCTACATGCTTAGAAATTTATGAACATTCGCAAATCCTGTAACATTCGATGGCAGAAAGTTCTTCTTGAGCCACAGTGTGCAACATTTGATCCTTTCGGCCGCTGAAGGTGGGACAAGGAAATTTTTCATGCAAAACTCTCCAGTTGTGACTAACGCTTCCCTTACTGCAAATACGTTAGGTCCCCCTTCTCTTAGTCTCCCAACATCCAAAAAACTCCCCTCTAATGAGTCTCCCCCCCTACCCCACTCTCTCTCTCAAGCATTGGTGAATTCGTAAGTATATTCGTGAACAAGGTAAATTGCTGACGAGGTACCTTTCTCCATAAAGCTCGTGATGATTTCCCAACTGCAAAGCCATAAATGCAATGGATATCGGTCTGTTTACTCACAGAATATATTTTCTTCTGCTTTCCTTGTTCTATAACAGCCAAACAAAAAGAATAAATCAGCCGACATTACTGTATTCCAAGTAATTAGTATTGGTGCTAACGAAGAGGCAAGTAATAACTCTCTAACGGCTTTACATACTCGTGTACATATGACTTTTTACTTTCTCTATACGTACTAAGTACATAGTGTATAGAGAAGGTATTGCATTGCACCCAAAAATTCTATACCAAGATTTCACCGGAAATATATGTTTTGAGACTCCTTGAATAAAAAAAAATTAGAAAAACGTCCGTGTGTTTGTGTGTGTGTTTGTGGGCAGCATATGTCAAAAATGAAAAGACTGTTAAAAACAAACTTGGTATTTAAGTTTGATATCTTCTAAGAATGCGATACGAAGATTTTCAAGAAAATCCTCCCAGCCCAAACTACCCTTTACATAGAAACAATTTCGAAAATTTTGATTTTCTTAAAAATGGCTCCAACGATTTTGATTAAAATCTCGTATATTTAAGATATTTACTTGACAAATAAAATGTATATCTTGAATTTTCTGGGAATAGCATCTGAAGACTACTTTAATCTGGATGGATTTTACGGATTTATTGTATAACTACTAAACCGCAAGAGATAGACAAAAACGTAGAGAATGTAGAGCACCTTAAAACACACAATTTATGCTATATACATTTTTTTTTCATGGAGCTGATAATTTTTAAGATATTCCTCGTCTTTAGTTTGTGCTTTGAAAAACTTATACTTTTCTTATACAAAATGTGTTAACTCCTGTCCATACAAACAAAGGAAATTCAGTCACATAGCTACCTGCTTTTGACTATGACTTTAACCTATTCTACTCCCTTATTTCACTTCTACTTACAAGGAAGCAAGTAACAAGACTATTTCTGCTAATGTATTCTCAATTAGCATGAAGAAAATAGAAGCCTAAGCTTTCTAAAGATAATTTGTTGCAGAAATATAGAGGTCATGTGAATGGATGACATCAGATTTTTTTATTTGTAACAGCTCCTACTTTGATGTTTTTTTGTGCTTCACTGAAACTAAAATATGGAATTAATACTCTTATCTCGATGTCATGTTGTGTTGGTTTCTCCTATTGGTTCTTTACACAAATGAGCATTTAAAAGGTATTAAGTTGTCTCTCAGTATCATTTACCTCGAATTTATGTTTTGAACTCTGGACTTTTGAGATCACGGAAGAGAATATGAGTGTTAGAACAAATCCTTTGAAGCGAGCAAACTTCATGCAAATGATATCGACGAGGATAAATAAATAGTACTTTTATTAATGGCTTCCAACCGCGTACCTGCCCTATAACCTCGCAATTTCATTCATCCTTTGTAATAGCGCTGTCAACCTTTGATCGTATCACGCGCTAAGATGAAGATAAATACAGTTACGTTATTCTCGCACTTCAGAGATAACTTCTTCGAAAAATGACTTGTGACGGTTCTATTTACGTGTGTAGAAGCGATATCTCGAGACATTATATATCTGTCTTATCATACAGGCTTCGGTGCTTGCCAAAGATAATAAATGGTAATAGGTATTGTCTCTGATTGCACATGATTCAGGAATGATGACGTAAAATACCAGATGGCCCAACAGAGTCGTACTTCACGTTTGCAGATAATCCCAAGTAAATTTCCTTATTTCTCTTCTACTCAAAAACAGCAGGAAATAAGACCAATTATAATAGAGTTTACTTCGGTTAGCATGATGTACATAAAATAAGAATATTTTATAAGAAACGTTCGTTTGTGGAACAGCTAGAGAAAGCTATGTGAATGGAACACATCAGATTTTTTTGGAATGAATAAAGTCGCCTTTTAGACTGAGATTGCATTAAAAAGTATTTATTTCACCTATCATAGGCAATAGCTGGTTTAGTAATTATGTATACCTGTTCTTATTAACACTGGAGACTAGACCCACTGTAGGGTTAAATTAAAACGTTAAGGCGTCGTAACAAAAGCTTTATATCAGTGCACGTAATGTTTTGCATTATTATTATTATTATTATTATTATTATTATTATTATTATTATTATTATTATTATTATTATTATTATTATCATCATCATCATCATCATTACGCTCTATACGCATTACCAGAATATATCAAAGCACAAAAGCAACTTTATCTGCAAACGTGAAATATGGGGTGTTGAACCATCTGGCATGTGCTCATTTTTGCATACTTGATTATTTGACTTGCTCGTTAAATTGGATTGGTTGGTGAAGGGGTGAATTCAATTGTTTGGTGAGGGGTAAATTGAATAAAATAAGACAAAGGCCCTTCCTCCCAAGAAAAGAATTTTCGCCCAAAATTCAAACTTTTCAGAACAAAACAAAACATTGGTTCCATTAATAATACTTATAGTATTTTTATACTCACAGATTCCATATTTTAGCACAGTAAGAAACGGCATTGATCCTCTAATGAAAGTTTTACCCGCTTTATCAAAAGTGGTAAAAGTCCCTATTTTCAGTAAATATTTCAAGTTATCACTTTCTAAATTACCGTTCCAAAATAGCAATCGAGCACGTCCACGAGTATTTAGTATTTATGGGTAACCATAACAGCAAGCTACCCTTAGACCTAAGTTGCTTGAACAAAAAGAACAGGTTCACACAAAAGTGCTATGATGGGTTTATTAACAATAATTTGTTACAGAGATATAGAGAAAGTCATGTGAATGGAACACATCAGATTTTTTTTGTTCTTTTTTGCTTTTTATCATTTTTTGTTTCTTTTTATTTTTTTATTTCTTTTAACTTTTTAAATTTTTTTCTCTTTATGATTTTTTAATTTTTTTAACATACACTTCCCCTTCCTTTTTAAGCGATGTCTGTTATTGACCATTATTGACAAGGACAAGTTTGGGGCGCTTGTAGCTTTCTCCGGGGTCAAAGTCATGCTCTCCGAGGCATCGAATGAATCACAGTTTCGAATATTAAAGGAGATGGACCTATCAAAAACTGACTTTAATTTAGGTGGCATAAAAATTCCACAGTACAGATGAATTAAGTCTAAACTTATTTAGCATGTGCAAAAACGCCTTAACATTGAAACCAAGGTACTCATATTATCGCAAACATGCACAGGAATTTATGGGTGCGATACTGTATTTTAAAATAAAATGTCCTATTTTTATGACACTCGATTAGATAAACTTAAACCTGTAGTGCTTATCTTTGCATTTCTACTTGCTCTTCTACATTGTATAGTAATTGAAGAATCAAAAAAGTCGACGCCGATGCATACCGGATACATATATGATATATACTTACGTGTATATACGGTTATTTGTAGTAAAAACGGGAGTTAAATACTATCCAAAATAAATACACCCTAGATAGGTAGGTTTTGAATACAAATAATTTATAAAAAAAAACCAGAAAAGCTCTAAAAAGAAAAGTAAATGAAGTATTAAATGTACCCTTTACATGGAAGAGGTTTAAAATTGTAATTACAATTTAACGATTTTGATGTATGCCATGTGTTTAAGATATTGGAATGATAAATAAATGTTCTGGGAGTAACCTCTGAAGTCTTGTTCGTTCTCAATTACTTTTGCATAACTGTTAAACCGGAGATAGAATCTTATACAAAAACTATGTATATCTTTAAAGCACATAACTTATGTCAGATAAGTGTTTTTTTTTTTTTTTTTTTTTTTTGCTGTTTTGTAGTTATTCATTTGTTTGAATTTTCACACTTCTACTTTTCTCAATAGGGGAAATCTTTTAATTTTGTTTTGTTTTCTCTGGTCATGCAAAGACAACGGAATATAAAAATATCACATAACGACCAGCTGTTAAAAGATTTGACTGTCGTTTAATCTACTGTATTCTTATACACTTATTGTATCTACAAAACAATATTCAATAAAACTCTATATGCAACGTATGTGGTTTGGTAGTTAGCACGATATCCTTTAAATCCCTAGTTCGCGGGTTCGGGAATCGTTTTGCAGAGCCTTTCCCTATCCTACCTAGAATTTAAGTATAAAAAGGAGTAAATGTGGTGCGACAGTGTGAATTTAAAGCAACAAAGAAAATAAATATTAACCTAAATAGTCAAAGAGTGAACACTTTTGCCATAAGCAATTGCTCCAAAGTAAGACCGCCAATATGTCTAAAGATTTTATAGGCAGCATATAAAAGAGCCAACCACAAATTCTAAAAAGGCTTTTCTCGATTAACATGAAATAGACTGAAGAATACGTTTCTGTAAGAATAGTATGTTTTACTTATTTAGGATGTAAAATCTCTCAATCTGCCCAGAAGCTACTGAACATAAAACATACAAGTCTCAGAATTTATGTGAAATTATTAAAGCAACTTTAAAAACAAAGTTAGAAAAAAAATAAAATTTAAATTATACAAAATAATGGATTTAAAGTATTAGAAGATCTTAAACTGGGCAATAAAGAATAAAAACAAGAAAAAGTATGACACAGCTGAATTGAAATTCAAGAAGCCAAATACAGAATGATGCTATACGTGGAAATAAATAAAATGGTTTCAATACATAGTAAGAAAGACACCACCAAAAGCTGCTAGATGCCTTAATGACTATAATACAAAATGAAAACGAGTATCGGCCGATCACAACTTCGATGGGACTCCGCCTGGGAAGTAGGGGGTAGGTTGTTTGCCTTACATTCAATAGGTCGCGAGTTCGAATCTCTCTTAGGGTTAATTATGCAGATTATTTTTTTTTTCTTCGGAGTTTTACCTTATATTGAGAAGACGAATGTCGAGTAGCTTTAAGTTCCATGGATCCCCGAGATCATTTGAGCAGCATTTTACCGATTTCATTCATCGTCCGTTATGACCAAGCAGGTTAAAGGACGTTAAAGCTTAAATAAAAATATTAAAATCGTTGGGAAGTCAATCTCCGAGTCAAAACGAGCCGTTAGCTTGTATTAAATGATGATTGATGATGATAAAACAATATACCTAGGTCTTATAACATTCATTTCAGCACGGGATGTTCAAAGAGTCTGCAATCTTTATTTTTTTTCTTCAAAACCAAATGCATAATTTTTGCAGACAGTTGAATGACATGTGAAGAGTATCGAAAGTTGAATGTTATATACTTGAAAAGCTGATAAGGATAACACTAGATGCTATTAATCGATGTGATACCCACGCCATTAAAGCCTCAGATGCTGCATGACTTGTCAAATCTGAGCAGATTTGGAATGCTTTGGAATGCAGATTAGCAGAATATACGCTTATCAAATCATTATTGAGACACACTTGATATCTACTAGATTAACTTCCTTTGGTTTTTGTCCTTTGTTATGATCACTGTACCACATATATAATTGATTTTCTTTATTTGTATTTATGCTACCCGACCATTATTATTGGTTAATAGTGTATTCAATAGCATGTATCATTGGCTCATATTGACTCGCGTGTTAATAATTGCAATGATCAAACTTCGGATTCTTAGCTTCAGACTTTTTTTGTTCTTAACCTCATACTCTCAAAATTTAGGTTTATTTGAATATTTTAGGTGCGAAGACTAATATATTTAAATTTTATATAACCTAAATTGAGCTAATTTAACGTTAGGACGAAATAACACCTAGTTTTCATGATAGAACCTAAAATGCCTAGTTAGATTATGGTGGCAGTAATTCTGGACACATTTTAGTTAAATTAACCTTCAAATTTGAATATTGCATTGAAATTTCATTCAGTATTATTCTTATAGATAAGTTATTAGGTGTTAGCATAATATACTATTAAACCTTTTCCGATAAACAGGAGCTAATTTGGCTCTAAATGTGCTATTTTGGCACAAATTTGAAAAATACTTGATTTACTAAACACACACACACATATATCATTTTATTTTAAACTGCATTTAATGTGAAAATTGGAATTAATGCTCTCACGTTACATAAACGAGTAATTTCACTCTTACGACATCTCAACACTACGAACACCATAATCTTAATTCTTCTAATTTTGAGTACCCTTTTATATAAAAAATATATATAGGTACAAAATAACAAAACATTTACATGTATAACTTTTACTTTATATGCATGCAATATGAAATATAATGGTTTATTACCCCTGTATAGTAGTCGGACTCAAAATTGGAGAAATCTGGTATTGTTAAGGTAATGAAGTTCCTGAAGTGTAACTATTCCAAAATTAATACATTTATTCACTTTTTGAATCCCGCTATTATAAGATGACAGCAATAATTCCAAATGTTATATTAGTCACAAAATAAAATAAAAATTATGTGCTATATTTATAAAAAATAATGTATTTTCTAAACTTGGGTCAAAGTAGCCCATTAAGAGCTATATTAGCTCCAGTTTATGTTATGGATATTATATTATTATTTGCTGGCAATAACTTTCGGAAAGAATATCCTGAATGAGGGTTTAATAAATATATAATTTTGAGTTTGAATTTAACAAAAAGGTGCCTAGAATTAATAATACTACTGTATATAAAACTATTTTCAAAGAGAAATAAGCTCGTTCGAATAAGGAAAATGTCAAGTAATAAACGATTTTATGTAACTTATAGTATTCTGGCGAAATATTTTAAAAATTCTTAAATGTTTTAATTCCTCTATTATAATATGCCAGCAATAATTGCAATTTTCATACTGATTACGATATAAAATAAGACGTATGTGGTGTAGTTACAAAAATAAAATATTTTTCAACTAAATGCGCCAAAGTAACCCATTACCTAAGGGCCTAATTTACTCCAGTTTATGATATGGATATTACATTACACGAGCCTGCGTGACATCAGATGACTGAAAACTAATAAGTGATTCTGACTGGGTTTTTTTCATTCTAATTTCCGAAATGATTTTAGTTTTTTCCTATCACTACAATTTTTTCACAGTTTCACTTCAAAAATATAGAATTGAATCAGTAGAAGATGTGTATTGTCGAAGGGAAATTTATCACTTCTTGGAGGGAAATTTCTCAATACAGAGCAGTAAGTTTTTAGGTTGTTACACCTGTAGATGCTGGTTACTATTACACGAGGGCTAATTACCTCCAGTTTATGGCATGGATATTATATTACACTAGTCTGCATGAAATCAGATGACTGACAATTAATAACTGATTCTGATTGTTTGTTTCTTATTCTAATTTTAGAAATGATTTTAGTTTTTTTTCCTATCACGTACATTTTTTCACAGTTTCACTTCAAAAATATGGAATTGAGTTAGTAGATCATGAGTATTGTCGTAGGGAAATTTATTACTTCTTGGAGGGAAATTTCTCAAAACAGACTTGTAGGTCTTTAGGTTGTTACACCTGCAGATGCTGGTTGCTATTTGCAATTTAGGCAGTGTTAAATATAAGTGTTGTTATAAATGAGACTATGTTTGTAATATCTCAGGCTTGCATTTACCAATGCCATATCGTGATTGAAGTTATAAATACATTATGTCTACATTCAAGTGTGTGAACAATCCAAATGTTTTTTGTTACATTTGTGGAAATTATACACTGCTTCAGCAGAAAACTGATATAACAGACTTTGTGAAGCATAGGGGAAGACTGTGTAATTTGGACCAGTGGGTATTTTGGACCGATGTCAGTTAAAGAAAATGGGTACCGTTGGGAGTACCAACAATACGGATATCTTGAACAGCATTTGTTGTAAGCGTTCCCTCCAATTTTCCGCATTCTATTGTCAGTAACCTTGGAGGGAAGTTGTGATCTTTGTTGAGAGCGTTTTCGTTGTAATTTTGTCCCGCTCTTGGTATCGCATTTTCTTTCACCTTAAACCTTTCTTTTGAAACCGAACTAAAACGACGGAACATTCAATATATTAAGGTAAGAGTGAAGTAGATTTATTCCATTAATTCTGTTTAGGATTATAAGAAATGTGATACTCATAAAGTTGTGTTGTGTCGTGTAATTTGGACCGAAGGTGAAATATAATTTGGTCCGCACCAAATTACACGGAATATTCGGGTATTACATTCAAAATAGCATGTGTGTATATATTTATTTATTTATTTGAAGTCACACTTTTAATTTACGTTAATAATTTATTTAGATATGTACATATTACTGTTGCCTACATATTATACAAGTTGCGTAAATTTCCAGATGACAACAAGAGAAGCTAGCAAATCTAAGGGCCTCTACTGTAAATTGGAAAAGGAAGATTTGAGAAAGATGAAAATAAAAACACAGAAAACAGTTTTTGTTGTATGAGGGGAATCTGACGAGGAAGACTGGATGCAGTGCAATAAATGCAAAGGATGGACTCATGAAGACTATACGGACATAAATGATTGAATTTATTACTTTGTGACAGGTGCATTGTGGAGTGAACAGTGAAATTCTCCAAAAATCTGAAAATATTAACAGTGTTCACAAAACTTTGGATGAAATTAATGTAAGGTGATATTAATTTTGTTAAAGTTAATCTGCTTCACTGGGACACTTTGAATAATGATATACATACTAGTTATTCCAGGTCTAAATAAATTGTGAATTTCAACCTTTAAATGTGTATATAAAGGTATATGAATCGATTATAAATGTATTATAGAGTGGCCTAATTTACACACCCTCTCAGATCAAATTACACGCTTCTGGCCCAAAATATACGCCTTAGAAAAAATACTATAATTATAATTTATAAATTATGTAGCTGAAACTAAACCTTGAAAACTCTCATAATGGTATAAGTTCATCTCATTAACACATTACAGTACGTTGTGGACTTTGACGAAGGTTTTCTGTCCAGATATTAGCACTTAAAGTTAAAAGGTCCAAATTATACGGACTTCCCCTACCATGCTTAATTTAAAATGAAACTTGGTGACCAAGACAAGGCCTGGACTCCAGAGACAGTATGTCGCTACTATGTTGAGAGGTTCAGAGTGTGGATAAAAGGAAAACAAGAATCTTACAATGCATTTGCAATTCCTACGGGCAGTTGAGGGAGCCTAAAGACCACCTTAATGACTAATATTTCTGTTTAGTTAATGTTCAGGGATGCAAGTCGTAAAATAAGAAACACATTGTGTGTCCAAGTATTCCTTTAGCCACGGAGAAAAATCTGCCTGCTCCTTCTCTAGTTGTTTTAGAGAACATGGAAGAAGATGTTGAAAGTGAATTTCGTGCAATCACCGAAGATGGTTCTGATGAATATGACTTGAATATGACTTGACTCCACAACTGTTCTCTCAGAGTGAACGTACTAGTACGTGATTTGAATTTGCCTAAGGAGTGTGTGCCATCCTCCATAGATTCTATAAATGAATGAGAATAAGAATGTGTGTGAGTTTAATGTAAATGACTAAATACCACTCAAATTTAAAACGAATGAACATCAGTACTGATGAGCAAATTGTACCAAAGATAAAAAAGTCGACGATATCATATGACCTGAGATGCTAAACATGGCAAATAATTAAAACAAAAATTAACCTGCAAATCTGATTGAATTGTTTTACGAAATAGCTCAAACTAGATATTTCTTATGTGTGAATCGAACAGCATTTGGAATTGTACTAAACAAAAACAATGACTCTTGTTATCTAAGTATATATTCCGGAACCTCCCCGCTCTGACTACGCCTGTATGTAATGTTTCTTCCTTACTCATTGAGTCAATTTTTCGAAAATATAAATATATTGCGATTCAAGTGCGTATATGCATATTAGCGATGAACTGGAATGTGTTGATCAAGCCGATTGAAGGCGAAATGGCTTCCTGAACCGAAAGAATTGTTTTTAAATGATACATGCTTTAAGTGGCAAATAAGTGTAAAGAAATAATGGAAAGTAAAACGGTAAAATCAACTATCAACTATAGTTGTATTGGATGTCTACAAAAATAAACATACATATCAATAGTTCGAGGAGTAAATACATGTTCTTGATACATGCAAAACGCTCGCAGCGCAGTGATGATCAGTATCCAAAATTAATAACTTGCAACTTATATGCAGCTGCTGAACGAGTTAAATTAAATGTAAATACTGACAACCAAAACGGAAATAAATATCCAGGCAGGTTTTAACGGGTAAAATACTACTAGACACCACCATTAAGAGTAAAACAAGCAAAAGAAGATGAAGGGAGGAGCAGAATTCTGGATGGAATACATCTCTGATTCGGATTAGATATTTTTTTCGTATAGTGATTTTTATATTTCTTATTTATATCTTTAGTTCGGAGTGCTATATGCAATCTGGACCATACATAGCGTAAGCGGGACGTGAGCGAGTGAGAGAGAGATAAATCTGATGCGTTCCGTTCACATGCCTTTCTCTATCAGTTCTGCAAACAAACTATTTCTTACAAAAGATTTTTTTTTTATTGTTTCTTTTACATAGCCCCATTTAACATGTAAGGTCATATCGGAGGGTTTGTAGTTTCTTTGTTACGTTTGGTTTTAAATCAATTTGTTTTCCTCAAACACACACATACATCCAGATTCTGGGGGGATAGGCGACAATTCTGGCTAAAGAAAAATGCTCCACCCCAGCCGGAAATCGAACCCGGGTGAGAAATTAGTTAGCTGACCATTCCACCAGGAGGCAGTCAACCAAAGATGATTCTTTGATCTACATAATGCTAATCAGGATAATTGTCTTAATAGTTCCTCACTGGTAGAAGGGAACAATGGAATACATTAGGCTAAAGGGATAGAGATATCTTTTAAAAGCTGCCGCTACGCGATTGTCTGGCCAAGAGTGAAACAAAAGAGATGTGAAACGGATGAGGAATTCCCTTTTGAGAAAAATTTAAAATATTTTAAAATTGAAACCAATAACAGGGAATATCTCTAAAATAGCTAGCTCTATATATCTGTATCTCTAATATCTCTGACTATATATATATATATATATATATATATATATATATATATATATATTGTGTATTTTAAGTAAATCTACATTTTTTGTGTAATAAGATTTTGTCTATCTCTTCCGGTTTACCAGTTATGCAAAAACAGGAATTCAGGGGCTATTCCCAAGAAAGTCAGGATATACATTTTATTTGCCATGTAAACATCCATAATATACGACATTTTAATAAAAATCGTTATTGCCTTTGTTACAAAATTTCGAAAAGTATTCCTTGCAAAGGATAGTTTGGGGTGAAGGGATTTAAATCTTCGTGTCACATCCTTGGCAGACACTAAACTTATACTAAGTTTGGTATTTAACTAACTTTTCGTTTTTGACTTATGCTGTCCGCACACACATGCACACACATACAGGCAGACATACACAGACAAACACACTGACCTTTTTCTAAAACTACTTTTATTTATTCAGGGGTCTTCAAAACAGTTTCCGGTGAAATATCGATATAGACGTTTCGGGCGGAATACAATACCTTCGCCACCTACTTAGGCTGTACATACGTGCTAGAAAAAGTAATAACCCTACGAAAACTGCAATCTCATGAATGAGAACAAAGTCTGAATGAACAATAGAATATGCGATGTCATCAAATGTATTGAGAACTAGCGTAGAAGAAATTAGTTCGTTAATCCTTTTCCTCAGAACCTGGTCAGGATATTGCACCTCTGATATACTTCCACAAGGAAGTATACAAAGAGTTATCTTTTGATCAAGGAATGACATGCAACTTTAGAAGGAACAAAAGATGCTGATAAAAATCTCTCGCATCATCCTTGACCAGCGAATTTATTTAAAAGTCTTAAGAGACAGAATGAACGAGAGAAATGTATCTTATAGGCATTAATATCCCTATTGGAAATGGAAATGGAGTCTTTGTTTATGGACGCTCTTTAACTGCTGTATATCCATTCTATACTGAGCGTGAAAGACCGATTAATTTTGCTCAGATGCCTCTTTATCAGGTTTGAAGTTTTTTAGGTGCCGTAAATCTACGACACGGCACCAACGGCTTTACTTCCTTTCAAAGGAAACCACGCTAAGGATTTTAACGCCCCAAAAATCCATCGTCCTCCACCGGGTTTGAACCCGTGACCTTGGTTATATGAAGTTAGAATAGTAACCACTACACCGCGGAGGACGACAGTGATCCTATTTATCATATGTCTTAAATTACCTGATTCCTATTACTTGTGTGATTCCTTCTCCGAGACAGAGTATTCTGCCTGGTTTCAATGTAGATTTGATTCACTGCAGCACATAACTACTACTGCATATATTTGAAAATACGAGTACACACAAAAATTCTAGTGAATGTGGAAGTTAATGACAAACTTTTTACTTTCTCTACACCGAGCTAGGTGGTGGCGTTTCGTCTGGGACTGGCATTCGAGAAGTCCGTGTTCACTTCTCGTTGACCGCACTGAGGTTTTCCGTGGTTTTCCTGGGGCCGCTTAGTCAAATGCTGGGGTGTTGTATATCTATCACGGTTCCTTTCTCCTTCATTTCATTTCCGTTCTTCATCTTTCGGCAGGCAGTTGGCACGGTTGCTGGCTCCGAGTGAAACTCTCTTCCGCCTGGTTGAGGCTAGGTGCCGTTGTAGAGGCCTCCTTCCGGCCTCCTGGCGCTGTATAGCATCCGTGGCATGCTAGGGCTGCCATCTAGTGAATGTTAGGGATTTCCGTGTGTCTCTACGCTTAGCTCCGTCGTTTCCTGTGTGCTGACCTGTGGTTTTTTCCTCCTCATAACCCTTCACCCGGGGTTTGGAGGCCGCAATAGATCCGAACCGGGTCGCAGTTGCCGAGGTGTCCCCCGCTTTTAACATGTTCTGCCCTCTACTTTCTCTACACGTTCTATGGTACACAGTGTATAGGGAAGATATTGTAATGCAACCAAAAATTCGATACCGAGATTTCAAAGGAAATACATGTTTTCAGACCTCCTAATTCCAAAAGAACATTTTTAGAAACATGTTCGCCGAATAGCTTAAAAACGAAAAGTCCATTAAGTAGAAAAGTTGGTATTTAAGCTGCGTATCTTTCAAGGATGCAAAAAGAAGATTTTAAAGAAAATACCCCAGGCACCAGCTATCCTTTACATGGAAAAACTTTTGAAAATTTTGATGTTCTCAAAAATAGTTCTAATGATTTTGATTAAAATATTGTATATTTAAGATGTTTACATGACTAATACAATGTATATCTTGAATTTTCTGGGAATAGTCTCTGAAGACCTTAGGTATTATTCTGGATGAATTATGTGGAACTTTTCATGAATGGTAAACAGTAAGAGATAAACCAAAACTTATTATAAAAGCGCTGTACAGCTCCTTAAAACACACAATTTATGTTATAATTTTTTTGTGTAGTTGACTGTTTTTGAGGGGTTTTTTGTTATTGGTTTCAGTTTTAAAATATGTATAGGTATTTTTCTCATAAAGGAATTTGTCAACTCCTGGTCATGCAAAGCTGGTTATCTCAAACAGCTTTTGTAAGATTTGACTATCGCTTTAGCCTAGTGTATTCTCTTATTTTCCTTCTACTTACAAGGAAGAAAGTAATAAGATCATGTCTGCTAATGTTATCTCGATTAGCATCAAGTACATAGAAGAATAAGCTTTTAAAGAATAATTTGTATCCAAATCTAGTCATCCTTTGAGTCTCCCATTCATCTCTTCCTCCAAGAAGTCACTAAGAGGCTACAATGGTTCAGTAAGCTTCTGAGCTTCCGCCATGTGAGTAATCCTAATTTTAATCTCCTACTGATCATGCGCATAAGCATTCCTGAACAAGTAAATAAGGTTCCTTGAGTGAATAACGTAATTTCCAGTAAGGAGAGTCCCACACTATATTTCAAATATTTTGCAAATTTTTGCTCCAATAGTCGGAGTTTTATTTCTTACACACTCTACTCTTAATTGGAGTGTATATATACATCGATGTTATTGAAAACCTTACCTACTTTCTTTAGCACGTATGTACAATGTACGTAGTAGTTAGAAACGGTGTTGTATTACCCAAAAATTGGATTACGAGATTTATTCGGAAAAAGCATTATTTGAAGACACCTGAATCCAAAAACTATGTATTCCACTCACATGACGTTCTCTAGCTGCTGCACAAACAAATCGAGATGAACATTAGCTGAAATTTTCTTACTACTTACGGCTTTGTAAGTAGAAGGGATATAAAAGAATACACTAGGCTAAAGCGATAATCAAATCTTTTAAAAGTTATCGCTATGTAAAAAATAAAAATAAGTATATGACATAAAAGTCATCCAGAATGAAGAGGTCTTCAGTGGCTATTCCCAGAAAATTCAAACTATACATTTCGTTTGTCATGAAAAGATTTTAAACATATGGAATTTTAATCATAATCGTAAGTAATTTTTTAGATTTTTTTTTAAAAGAGTAGCCGAGGGTGAGGAGATTTTCTTGAAAATCTTCGTTTCACATCCTTGGAAAATACTGAACTTAAATAACAAGTTCGTCTTTTAGTTGTTGAGCTATGCTGCCCAAATACATCCACACACATACACACAAACACACACAGACAGATATCCACACACGGATATTTTTCTTAAAATGTTTATTTTTTATTCAGGCGGTAGTAAAATGTATTTCTGGTGAAATCTCGGTATCTAATTTTTGAATGGAATACTATACCTTTTCTATTTATTATGTACACTGTATATACGTGCTAGAGAAAGTAAAAACTGCTTTCAGCTCTTAAAATACAGAAAACCATTAATTTTAAAAAGCTCGAATTTAAAGGGGCCTTTTAGCCAAACGCTTTCAGGAGACAATTTACGAATATACGTAATAAAGAAGCGCAAAGGTTATACCTGATTGGAGACTGACGTAACCCAATTCCTAAGAGCTTATCCTTCTACTAGCTAGATAATGAGAGATATTACAGAAATTCAGACGGTTTTAATCTGTCAATCACTGCAACGTTATATAAACAATCGTTTCCGATATAAAAGTGATACAGTCGGCAGCACACAACAGTGTAATTTCGTGCGACATCAGAATGTGGCCGATTGTGGTGGTTCTTGTTTCGTTAGCTGTAAGTTGTTCGTCAGATGAACCACCTGTGATAATAGACCAATGGGGCATCAGCAAACCGGCGGTGCTGCTTGGTCGGGCGGTAGATATTATGCAAAACGACTCCAGCACCTGTATGAGCCACATTAGCTTCTATTTGGAGAATATGATGAGCGCTGAATGGGCAATGACAAGTAAGTGCATTTTCTTTTTCTTCTTATCATTTGCATAAAACTGTTGGAGTATTGCCTAATTTAATTGCTTATGGTGATGCATCTGTGAAATTTGATAAAAATTAAAAATAATTTTTCTAATAATATAACATCAAAATTATTTAAAGAAATTATAGTTTTTCTCACTTGGCGCAATTTAACTACCAGTTAACTGAAGTTTTATCTGGCTTAAGCGCCTCCTTATTCTTAGATTTGCCACGGTAGCTAAGCAGTTAGAGCAATCGGTTAAATACCGGGAGATCAGTGGTTCAAATCCCGGTTATGGCAATGAATTTTTGCATATGTCTGTATAAGTAAACAGAAAAAATGGTAAACAAAGGAAATGTAGGAAACAGGGGGGAAAATTAAAAAAGAGGGGAAAAAACACACACGCCCAATTTTAAGCCCTATTTTCTCTGAAATTCTTTTCCAACACTTTTCCATAATCAAAAAGTTCCACATAGTGCAATTTTTAAATTAAGATGCAGGGCAAAAAGTACATTAAACAAATTGGTCATAAAGGTTTTTGAAATGATGCTCCAATTTTGAGAAATAAATTATTAAATTTTGAAAAATAAAGAGTTTTGGAAAGCACGAAAAGGAAACGTGTTTCTACAATAATTAGGGAACAATGATTTCAGAGAGTAGACATTTATTATTTAGATAATAATGCAAGTTTATAATTTGGTACATGGGGAAAACATTATAATATTGTCCATAATAATTAGTATAAATTTCAATAGGATATCCTACAAATTTCACAAATGCATCAGCTAAAGGTTTCTGTTCCGTGATATGCCGAACTAGATAGTATCCACGTGTTGTACTCCGATTAATAAATATCAGACTACGCTCCTGGAAATGAATGTATTTCTAATTTAAATATTGTACGGTATTTGTCAATTATTCAAGATCTACGGAAGCAAAGAAATGTTTCAAAATGTTTTACCTTTTACTTTCTCTAAAACGTATAGAATACTATCCAAAAATTCAAATCGAGATGTCACCAGAAACATATGCTTTGAGGCATTTTTAATTTCTCTACCGAGTACTATATACGTAGATAGTAGGTAGAGAAACAAACAAAAATTTTGATACATTCTGGGTGACTTTTTCATAACTGATAAACCGTAAGAGATAGACAAAGACTTACCACACAAACCTGTATATTGTTGTATAAAATACACTTCTTTTGTATGCTTGTTTCACTCGTTTTGTAGAAAGAGAAACAATATACGTGTGTCCTCTAGGTACCCTTGTTCTAGTTATATACTTACTTAAATATTATGCTAATTTGGAAAGAATTGCGCTGGAAATTTTTTTAAAATAAACTACGGTTCCGGAGTCTTGTCACCCATGCCCAAAGCGGGACTAGAATCCACGATCCCCTGAGCCACGAAGCACCACGACATTAGCGAGCGTGGCACGGGTACCGGCAAGGTAGTTTGCCCATTGGAAAAAGAAAGACAAATTTGTCAGTGAATTGTTTCTTTCACACAAGCAGAAGGCAGAAGTTGGAGGATATATATCCGGACCTTGAGAATTCTGGGCAGCTAAAGGAATTCAAATATTTTTATATTTTATTTAAGAATATGTTTTAGTTTGCTTTTTAAAATCTTATGTGTTCCATTCACATGACTTTCTTGATCTTATTCTGCAACAAATTATTCTTAAAAAATCCTTATTCTTCTATGTACTGCGTGCTGATATAAACCTAGCATTAAACCCTTATAAGTAGAAGAAAAATAAAGGAATGCGAAAGTGATAGTTAAATATTTAAAAAGCGGTCGCTATGGTTCAGATTCAGGTGGTTCGCTTTGCATGAAAAAAAAAGTTTTTTGAGTTACAAACTCATTCAGAATGAAGAGGACTTCAGAGGCTATTCCCAATAAATTCAAGATATGCATTTTATTTGTCATGTAAATATTTATAATATGAAATTTTTGACAAAATCAAAAACTTCCAAAATTCTTCCGTGGAAGGGGTAGTTTGGGGTGGGGGAATATTTCTGAAAATGTTCGTGTCGCGTTCTTGGTATTTTAGTTTTGAGCTTGAATTTCATTACTTTCTCTACACTTAATATGTACACAGTATATAGAGAAGGTATTGTTTTGCACCCAAAAAGTTGATACCGAGATATCACCGAAATAACTGTTTTGAGATCCCCTGAATAAAAAAGAAGCATTTTTTAAAAAAAAGTTATTGTGTGTCTGTGCGTGTGTGCGTGTGTGTGCGTGTGGGCAGCATAGCATACCATACCAAACTTGATATTTAAGTTCACATCCTCCAAGGATACAACACGAAGATTTTCAAGAAAGGCCCATCACCCACAAGTACCCTTTATATGGAACATTTTTTGAAAATCTTATTTTCTCAAAAATGACTCTTGCGATTTTGATTAAAATACTGTATGTTTAAGATATTTTTATGACAAAAATGTATATATTGAATTTTCTGGGAATAGTCTCTGAAGGCTATTCTGGATGACTTTTGTATAACTGGGAAACCATAAGAGATATACAAAAACTTATTACGTAAAAAAGTATATATATCATTAAAGCACACTATTTATGCCATACAGTTTTTAGTAATACTGTTCGCACATACGGTATTTTTTCTGAGAAGTATTTTTATTCATGGGTCCTCAAAACATTTATTGGTATAGAATTTTTGCGTGGTATAGAATACCTTCTCTATGTTCACTATGCATACGTGATAGAGAAGCTAATAAAATAATGTGTTTGGTTTTAGTGTTTGACTCTTCGACAAAAATTCCGGAAGGTCTTCTGATGCTTCACTTAGTTCATCTTGGGAATTTCGACGAGTGTATCTCTGTTGAAGGAGTTGTGGGGCCTGCCAACGACACTTTTGACGCCCAGCATTGTATGGCCAGTATGAGTCTTCCTCTGGATCTTCTGATGAACCCTAATGCTGTGAATAGCCGCAGAGCCATTGCACGGGAGTTGCAATTGCCCGATGGTATCGTGGACCTGCGCGGGCATCGTCCTCAAGGAAGAGTAAGTTTACACAAACTCATCTTAATTAATTATATCCCCGCTGCTGAGTCTGTGTACTTGACAGTTCCGGTGGCTTCATTTAATGTTTGCTATATTGTGGTTACGACGTTGCCAAAGTTGCTAGTAAACAGCAAGACATGATTATGAAGCTTTCTGTAGTAGTGAATGCTCATGAACAATAATAGATCGTTATTGTTATTATTAATTGAAAATAGCACATGCACAATGACGAGTGTCTGAAATGTTTCTCCGCAGTGAGCTGAATGCGTTAGCACGTTCACTCATGAATAGAGATAACATCTTGGGGACCGATAGCAGGACAGAATCAAGTTAGCGCAGCGTGGTATATAGTTGTGATGTGTTGACAATGCAGTGTGTACGCAGTGGTACTACTAGAAGGAAAATGGTGCAGTGGTTTGTTGGTAAACTGATGTTTTCGCGAGGAGAGGAAGGCGATTGAGGTTTAGTTGGGTGATAAATATAAATATCACTGCTTTACGAAAACTAACAATTTTAATATTTTCATACATTCAATTACTGTTGTGCAACAAGTCATCTTCATATTATCCGTTTAACGTTCTCTTAAGTTACATAGATGCAAAACAACATGCATTCCTTACATCTCAAATGTGAATCGTCTCCCATTGGCACGTAAACTTCGCTTCACCTCACATGATGTGATTGGAGCAAAATTGAAATAGGACACATCATCGTTTATTGAGTCAGTTACTTCATCACAATTATTTCCAAAGCAACATTTTGTATCACACTTCGTATTTTGCTCACTGTTGAAAATCCGATATTTTTTCCAAACACTGTTCTCACTTTATTTTTCGCACGGACTAAAGCAGGTGTCATGGGTAAATTGCTTGCACAAATTCGACAGCTTTCAGGGCTCCAGGCATTTTAATTTTCATGTTTCCAAATGCTTGTTTTTGTCGTAGATATATCTACAAAGTTCTTTTGTATAACTTGCAAATCCTCATGCAATCCATTTGAAGCAAGATATTTTACAATCTTGATTGTAGAGCATGCATTATTATCAAAGACATTAATTACCTGTAAAACAGTATTGTAATAATACAGCATAGTATACTGCTGCGCCGAGGCACGTTCCTCATCGCGTTACCACAGGTTGTTTACATGCGGCACGCGAAGTCGCCAATGCAGGTCGATCTCTACTCGCAGGTGTGCAGTTGGGATTCGTATGTGTCCCGCTACCGGGCCCCAAGATGCTATCCCTACTTTTTTTTTTTTTTTTTTTTTTTTAAATACAGTTCCGGAGGCTTGTCACGACTCCGGCGCTGTATTCGTTTTTCCTCTTTTTTTTTTACCAGTTTCCTAAATGTCCTTAATTGACCTAGTAATGTTTAACGTTTTCCTTTTGCATTTACAAACACAGAAACACCCATGCCCAAGGAGTGACTCGAACCCATGATCCCGTGCGCCGCGAAGCACCAAAGCAAAGACACTTTAGCGAGTGCGGCCACGGGGACCGGCATAAAAATTCCCCGCCCCAGGCGGGAATAAAACCCGGAACCCCCGGGTGAGAAGTCAGTTTGCTGACCACTCACACAGAGGCAGTCAACTCATGACCTTTCAGTTGGCAACGGATCCCGTTAATTATTGCTGTTGTTTCGGACATTTTATCCAGGATTTTCCGCGTAATCGTGCATATATAATTTGTGATTTCTTCCTTTAGTTCATTTGTTTTCTGGATACTTTATACTTACACACAATTTCATTTTCTTACTAACAGCTCTAATTGCTTCTGCACAGAAACAGCTTTTTCCTGTGCTAGTTTCATTTAGCATTACATCTGAAATTGCGCCCAATTTAGCCCCTGTTAAAAGTTCGTCTACCACTTTGCGGAGTATCACGGAATTTAGTAATTAAATCTGCCACGTATCTCAATGAGGACATACCAAATATGTAAAACGCTCAAGAAATTTACGTTTTATATTTTCCGAAATCTTATCGTCTTCAAAGCATACGTCAAATGAAAGTGTTCTCTCTTCAATAGTTAAAAACTTGACTTTGTTTCACAACTGCAGAGTATTGACTTCAAGCACACAGTTCTCATGGTATTATTAAGATATTATAAGCGAGGACAAACCTGCCCAAAGTAATGCTCCCCCTCCATAGTTTCCTTACCAACGTAACCACAATCACAACCGCCCGAGTTCACTGCGGTTACTTTTTTGAGACGCCCATAAATTACGTACTTTTGCCAATATAGAACAAATTAATGCAAACTTGCTTGTTACAATGTCAGGAATGAAACAAACATAGTATAACAAAGTGCTTTTCATTCACAATTTAGAATTCGAAAGCTCGCAGCACAGTTTTATCACAGGAATTAACCATCATCTAGTCCTCTCCTTTAAAGAATTCCAGGGTCCTTGATAACTCCAGTCTCTGGCTATTAAGAGGTTCTCCTTTATGCAAAGGGTTTTCATTTCGCGAAGCATCACTGGGTGATCGGCGTTATTTTTATACATTGACGCAATTTAAATCTTGTATAAATAATATACACGAAACATTAGTAAGTAGGTAATTAAATGAAAATAAATATACACAAAAACACAAAATAATAACAACGAATAATATATAGCTTGCAAAGAAAACTTGAGCATGTGTGCAGATCACAAAATGAAGCACGCGGTTGGAAATAACGAGATCTGGCAATATAGCCACTTCCAGACCTATTCCGTTTTGTGACCGACTGACCGGAATTCTACTTTGTGATTGTTCAGGAAGTCTAACGGGTAAAACTTTTTTTCTGTGCCTTTTACGAGTGTGCCAACTTTGCTGCAAGTTGTCAAGTGCAAAGATTCAGCGGCGGGTGTATAAGTGTAGGCAATGAAAATATGCCTCCTCTTTGAAGGATTAGGATAACATGACTCAAAGGGGTTTGGAATTCTTTTGATTTGTGAAATTATTTTATATATTAAAAGATGAATTGTGGAGAATATCTGTAAGTTGATGCACTTCCTCTTTAGAATGATATTTTACAATAAAGTTCAAAGAATAAAGAGTGTCTCCATCCATCTAGAGTAACCATCCTGTCCAGAGAACACAGATCAACTGCTCTACTATGCTCTGTGCTCTAATTAGCAATTCGTTTACAGCTAGCACCACTAGGCTTAGCTACCATACGGGATTAGACCGGACAGTTCTGGTTTTCCTACACTGTCCAGGGTTTCGAAGATAAACAAATTATTGCAATGATAATAAATTTGAAAAATTGTATTTGTCTTTGACGAAAATTAATGGGGTTGAAGTAAATTGCGGTGAATATTGCTCACGTTAAAAGTCACAACAGCGCAGTTGCTTTGTGCGAATCCGTATCCAGGTAGTATTGTTTGTGTGATCAACATTCAGTATATATGGTGAAGCATTTGAGTCAGAGTCTTGTATTTTATTAAACAGAAGAATATTTTAGTCATACACTCCTTTACATCTGTGTTTGTAACATCGCCATGGAGCAAAAATGTACATTTAATGAAAAAACTCCAAAATGAATATAAGTTTTTGAAAACATGTGATTGTAACGATCCTGAGCAGTGCTCACGGTGTAATTAATGTTGTTCACAAAGTTTCACTATGGATCATCTAAAATCAAATAAATATAAGAGAGCTGTACAACTTTAAATATTGCTGTTTATTTTAAAAACTACATATTGTTGGGTTTACTTTTATTATTCAAGTATATGCAACCATGAATAAATGATTATCTGCTTCCGTTTATACGTACAACGGAGTGGCCACGTGCAAAGGTGTTGCCTGCGGCTTGTGTGCGACCATGCATCTACTTGGTGTCGATTGAGGTGCCCACAGGTTTTCATATGCTAATGTGGAGGGGCCCCGTCTTATAGGAAAATGAATCCCTGTTCTTCATTCGTGAGCTGTGTCATTAACTAATTTTGCAACATGTCCAGTTACACGTTTCCATTGATAGCGAGAAAAATATGGGCCAAACATAGACTTTTAGAAAGAGCACAAAACTCGTTTACTTTTGGACTGTCACGTGTGGGGATTCTCAGATTCCCCATATACAGATATTGTGTCTATTGACCCTTCCAGATACATGAAATATCGCTTCATTGCTTATTATGATTCGTTCCTGCAAATCCTCCACTTCTTCATAATGGTCACAAAGTCTCACAAAACGCTGGCCTCTTTGCTGGATCATCAGGCATCTGCAACTATTGTCTGGCTCTCCGTACTGTGTTTTAGGGCTCCGTTTAAAGCTTTCTCGGACCCAGTCAATGGTTTCTTCATTTACAATTGGCCTTCCCGCGCGTCCTTTCTCAGATGCCAGATACATCTCTGTCGCGAAATTGTTCGTACCACCTTCGGATTGACGACGTGGGAGCTGGAGGACGTCCAAATGGCCGTCTATATATCCGGCGAAGCGCTAAAATAATGGCGTAAATAAACACATGCCAGCTACGATCGGTGGTACAGCAGCCATTTTATTCCAAAACAATGAACATGTTTCTCACTTGATGAAAAATAAAAATCAGATACACAACACAAAAATTCAAACATTCCTCTTAGTAAGAACTTTTTATGTAAACTATTGATGAAAATACAACCTTGTGAAATCGCCCAATAATTTGTAGACACGCCCCCTCAGTATTTAGGAGAGCTTTTATTTATTTTTTTTTTCTGAAACATCCAATCACTCACTACTAGAAAATGTTTCATCCATGTAAAAATTAACAATACGTACACAATAAAACCTAATCAGTCATTCTTAGAAAAAAAAAAAAGAAAAAAAAAAAGGTAACCAGTGGAAATGTAACATCCTGTAGCAAGTGTCCTGGGTGTTCTGTGTTTGGATTAAAGAAAACAAGTACTTTTCTGGGTTTGATCTTCAAAATAATACTAAGCCTACCACAAATGATCACGATTTGTATTCCTAAAAGTAATAAGAAAGGTTAATACAGATTTCTGTATATACAATACCATTGTTTCGTATCAAAACGAGGAAGTGGTATTTACAACCAGTATAAATACAGCTTTTGACTGCCAGTGAAATAACCCAGTTCAGCGAACCTGTGAATATGGCTGCTATCATTTAAGTTTCGTGTGTTTATTATTTTGCGATTTTGAGTTTCGCCTACTTGTTATTATTTTGCCTTATACGTTTTCTCACCGAGCGAGGTAACACCGCGGTAACACAAGTGACTCACATTCGGTAGGTCCCGGATTCAATCCCCGGTCACCGTACATTCTGTCCCTCTTTTTTCTCATAGTTTTTCCGTATCGGCAGACCTGTGTTCATCTTTTACAACAAATTTTCTGTACCCATTATTTCCGTTTCAGTTTTGAAGGACCAAACGATGGTGTTGCGGCTTTGCGGTGGAGTTTTGTTTCCCCTCTAGCATTGTTGCACCTTATCACCTTTGTGATCTTTCGGATAGGGCGCCTCTTCTGAACGGTAGGGAAATACTGAGGTATTTTCTCCTCCACCGAATTTTCCTTTATCACATTTCCCTTTCTTTCAGGTTTTGTGTTGTGTGGGGGTGCTGGATAGATGGCGTGAATGATTTTTTCTAACATCCAAAAATTAAAATCAAAACAGGAATTAAACGCCCTTTAAACAGAAGGAAGAAAGAAAGAAAGAAAGAAAGAAAGGCAGCATATTTAAGCTACAGAAAGTAACTACAATATGACAGATTTATCCACTTATTTTCATTGAAAGGAAATATACTTTTTGTGCACCAAAATATTATCTTCAACCTAAAGTATTATTTCCGTTGGCTAGAGGGTTGCGTGATTGGAGGGGTCGTTCATCTGCCCTTTCTGCAGCTCTGCTGGTGGGAGGGGTAATTATATCCAGGAATTGTTAAGGAATTGCGCGCGTCTCTGTCGCCTGTCTGCCTGCGGCTTGGAGCCTTCCGTGGTGGTGAATTAAAAGATTAACTTATCTTAGGAATAGCACACTTCTTTTAAAGAGTTCATATCGAAAGAGAAGTTTAACCGTCATTGGTGTGCCATAGGTTGCAAAGTGCGAGGTATCCCTCCTCTGTTTGATACCTTTTACCCTAGAACCTATGCAGTTCTATTATGAGTAACAACCCCTAAGGGGAAGAGATGAAGTGAAAGATCCACAAGAGGCGGCAGGATGCAAACAGACAGACAGACCTTAGGGCTCTAAGACACGGTCACTATGACAATAAATGATCCATTGACCAAAGAGTCACGGAGAGTGTCCTTTCTTTTGAGCAAGTATCTATGCCATCTGTCCGGTATCGCCATACCCCACGAAACTTAGATGCACAACTGAAAGATGAGAAGAGACTTGAATTAAAGGGAAATTATGAAAAGGAACTCCTGGCATATGACAACATCTACAACATTCACCTACTGACCACACAAACCACGAAAGCCCCAAGGTCAGAACGAAGAGAATTGAAACCGAGCACCACATGTTCCGTGGAGCCATCTCGCCTCGGTAACTGCGACCAAGTATTGATATATTGCGGCCGACCAGCAGTCACCGGGGGAAGGGTTCTGTGATAGATGTACATCACCCAAGCATTCGTCTAACGGCCCTAGGTAAACCAGGGTCAGAGTGCGCCGTCGACAGGCGAAACCGCCATAGCCACCTGGCTTGATGCCGGTACCCTATTTGCGATTACTAAATTTATTACGAAAATGCCATTCTTAACCTTTTTCAAAGCCAAATTTAGCTTCAGGTGTCATAAGGGCTTTCATTAAATTTGCAGATTATTTTATAGTCTTAAAATGAAATACCAGTAATGATCTGTTTTATTTCTTTCTTGCAGGCAGCGGGATTAGAGGCAATAGGTCTAGGTTTTAAGATGGCATACTGTCTGCCATCTTCCTGCAGCCCTGAATTCTTACAGTATTATCTCAACGAAACGTTCAGCAACATGACCCAACAGCAAATATCTGTCCAAGCAGTCACATGCAGTCAAGGATCCAAAGGACGTTCCCTTAAAACAGAAGATTGGATTGCCGTGTAAGTGATCTAAACGCATTAATAAAACATTTGTCCAAAATTGACAAACAATTCAAGCATTATTTCCTTCTTTTTTTTTTTTTTGCACAGTGTTATAAATTGGATGTTTTCCTTTCTCACCACATAAGTACAATATAGGCACATAGTACGAGATAGAGAAGGCATTGTATTTCATCCAAAAATTCGATATCAAGATTTCACTGGAAATGCATGTTTTGGGGGCCCATGATAAGAAAGCATGTTTAGAAAAAAGTTCGTATGTGCGTTTGTGTATATGTGTATGTGTACATGTATGTGGACAGCATAACTCAAAAACAAAAAGTCGGTTAAATAACAAATTTTGTATTTAGGTTCAATACCTGCCAAGGATGCGACATGAGCATTTTAGAAAAATCCCCCCATTTCCAACTACCCTTTACTTGGATAATTGTTTAGAAAATTTTGATTTTCTTAAAGATGGCTTTAATGATTATGATTAACATACTATATGTTTCAGATATTTCCATGACAAACGAAATATATATCTTTAATTTTCTGGGAAGAGCCTCTGAAGACTTTTTCATTCTTGATGTATTTCTGTATAACTCTTTAACCCTAAGAAATAGACAAAAACTTACTACAAAAATATAGATATTATTAAAACAGACAATTTTGTTTTGTAAGTTAACTTTTACCTATATATTCCTTGTTATTGGTTTCAATTTTAAACCACTTAAACTTTACTCAAGCAGAAAGTCAATTTTCGTTTCATCTCTTTTGTTTTACTCTCGGTGATGCAAAAGAGAACCGAATTTCAATTGTTGCACATAGCGATGAGCTTTTAAAAGATCACTTTGGTCTAGTGCATTGCCTTATTTCCCTCCTACCTATAAGGAAGCAAGTAATACCAATGTTTAACTCGATTAGCATAATGTAGAAAAAGAATAATCTTTTGTAAGGAAAGTTTGTTTGTGGGACAGCTAGACAAAATCATGTGAATGGAACATATATAATTTTTTTCATAGGAAGTATAGGTTTTGCTTTAAGTATATAATATTATTAAATTGCAGTCTGTCATTTTTACTACAAATTCTGCACCACTCCCACACACTTTAAAGTAGAGATACGAGTATCATTTACCCCATTTTTTAGAGGAAATGATCTACAAACTGATGCTACTGTTAAATATGGCAATGTCTATGCCCTTAAACCTTACAGTTCATTACTTTACAATTGAATGGAGGTTTATTCTAGCCAGTTTTCCTTTGAAAACCTTTCCTGATATAAATTACATTTCCTGGTATAAATTTCCCGTTTACTTATAAATTGTTGATGAGAGCTAAATTAACTTTTATGACAATAAGGAAGGAATTGCCTGGATGCTCCGTGTTTATTGCAAGTTCTTAGCTAATATATACCGGTTCTATGTTCAGCTTATGCATATACCAGTTTCACCAAGGTATAAATTACAAATTTACAAAAGTACAGGATAGAGGATAAATAATAATTTAAGCATTAGTCTAAATTATTCAATAGCAATTCCAGTTCCTTGTGGTCCATTCGGAATGTTTCATTAAATTCCACTATTATTCGAATGCAACATTAATTATTTCCCGCAACAATCTTCTTCTTCGTCGCCGAGGGCTATGTGGTTAATTCTGTGGAATTTCATCGTCAGAAGAAGACGAAAACATATTTCTACAGACACTTCAATTGCACATTTCGCGTGATTTCAAAATGTAAACAACAAATGTATAAGCTCTACATACAGCTGTTTACGTACACGAAGATTAGGGTAAGAATTTGTTAAAATTGTAATATAACATTTTTACATTTGTAACAAACAGGAATTGAATTTCTATAATCACGGCCTGGGAATCCGTTATTTTCTACTTCAGTTACAAATTTACAATGTTATCTTTGTGAAACGCGAATAAGTGCACATTTGTATTTTCTTAAATTTTTTCCCTGTAATTTGTAATTTCTACGTTTGTAAAACGGATCTCAGGTGGCCCAACCGTACCATATTTGACGTGTGTAGATATTACTTCGTGCATTAAAAGAGTTATAGACCTCAACGTGGCTATTCCAAATTAAAATCGATAAGTGGAGAATTGGCGAGAGCGATCTTCTTTATCAGTGGAGGCGGCAGTGGTCGCGTTTATTGAGAGGGGTAAAATGAAAGTTTGCTGACGCCAGTTTCCCACTGACCAAAATTAACTTGAACTAGCCCCGTTGAGTTCTGCAACTCTTTTAACGAACGAAGGGATATCTGCACACATCAAACATGGGTCAGTTGGGCTATTTAGTATCTATTTTAATTTTCTTGAAGTTCAATAAAAATACAATAACATAATATATAATAATTTATATATTTATTTATTTTTATTACAGGGCAGTATTAATCATTTTCGGCTGTTTCTGCATAATCAGCACATGTTATGACCTTCTCACGGGTAAGTTGTTTCAATTTTATTATTATTATTATTATTATTATTATTATTATTATTATTACTATTATTATTATTATTATTATTATTATTCATCGCTCTTCTAAGCAAATAATTTGTCCAGAATTTCAGAACTTTTCTTCTCTTTATTTGTACTAAATGGGTTGCAAGCATACTTTCTGCTACGCCAAAATCTACTACAAATTAAAATTAGAAATAGAACCAATAAATAGAGATTTCGCCGAACCTATCATTTTAATCCGATATTAACCTTACAGTGTAAAAAACTGTAAACTCCCTTAAGTTTCTAAAATAGGTAACTGGAATTACAGTTTTATGAAACGTAGGAAAAAGCAACAGTTCGAATGAGAACCACGCCTGTGATAAATCGGCGATGCGAACGAACAAAATATGCTTCGTAATAAAAATAGTTGCTCTATTATATATTATGTGTGTATACCTCCTATAGTATGTTTTTTCAGGTTTATCGAATACTATAGTGTTTAGGGAACTGATTGGTAAACTTCCTTGGTTTGTCGAGTAGTATTGGTAGGTTTTAATTGTATGTTTTGCGAGATACGGCAATGTTGAATACGTGGCTTGTTTGACAGCGTTTACAAATATTGCATTATAAATCTCTTGGTTTTAAATAAATGAAATAAATGCAGTTTTGTGACGTTTTTTATTCCTTTTAATCATTATTATTATTATTATTATTATTATTATTTTAAATGAAATGCTCATAAATTAACATAACTAGATATTAGGCTATTATGCCAACCATTTTGAATATAAAACGTGACGCTTTTACTATAAAATAACCTTTTTAACTTAGTTTACTATAAAACTTTACGAAGAATCTAAGGGGGAAAATGCCTCGGTTTTCCAATTCCGAGAGCAACAACCCGAATAGGTTTTTAATCTATAATTTTTTTTTTCCATGGTGAGGTAGTAAAAATAGTTCCACCTGTCGTTTCGTCCCAATCTGTTAGGGACATCTTAAGAGGTGTTGTGTTCACGCCGCTTTTCTGTCAAGATATAATACAATATACATGGAGCTGCAATAGGTGTTTTCTCTTGGCCCGGAATGCGGCGTCAAGGGGATGGTTCTGCAGGAGGTTTCAAAGTTGGGAAAGTATGGGAATTCAGGTTTGGTTTAGCATTTAGTTCTTGACAGAGGTTCCACGTGAACACAACACTTCTGATAGATGTCCTTCACAGAAGGAATGAAACATTAGATTGAAATATTTTATATAACGAAAATATTCTACGCTACAGACCACATAAAACAGTCCAAATATTTTAGATTACAAATCTATGGACACCAGCCGTGAGAACTTACGCACCTACCGCACTTTACTCTGTGCATTTTTGTTTACTACATTTACCTACTTCCCTTTTGACAAGAGGCTCACATATACTTCCAGGGAATGAAGTTTTATGGCTGTAATGTATCTTTAAATACACATATCTTGCACTACCCTATAGACACTGCACTTTCCTTGACAACGTTGACAATTTTGGGTGCGTATTTTATAATGCCTATTATTTACGAGTGCTTTGTAGGTTCAAAGGGCTTCAATCTCATTGGCTAATTAATTGAATTTCATGAGGGGAAGATAACATAGTAAGAAGAAACAATTGTGTACCTTTCCAAAACAGTAACCTATACTGTATACCTACGCTCATTACACATTCCAGATTTTTAATTATTATTATTTAATTTGTATGTTAATATTTTAAGTTGAATTTATGGATTTTAAGTTCTCAGTTTAGCCATTTGAGTCATCCCTTCTGTCCAAAAAGCAATCTTCCTAACTTTCTACATACTTAAGTAGACATCATTTTGTGAGAACCATGGAGCAATCCCATGCTTGGAGGGGCATTTTGCTGACGACGTCGCAGTTTTGAGTAAAGGTACCTCTGAGGCAGATGTAAGTCATCTTCAAAACTTTTGTGATGAAATGCATATATGGTACAAACACTGGAAGGTTGTAATGAATTCTAAAAAGTCCAGTATCGTAAAGTTCACTTATAAGTTCAATATTTAATATCAACCAGATTTACTAAGGGAAGAGCCCATTCCAGAATCAGATTCAGTAAGATACATTGGATTCACACTGGATCAACGTTTAACATGGAAAAGTCATCTTACATTCACCTTCTACATGAACTACAGCACATCATGCCTCAAAATCTTCACTGCTTGTACAGTATAAAAGGTTCTTCCCTAATCAGACCTGTATGGATGTAAGTTGCTCAATCTGGGGTTCATCTTCACCTTCTCAAATCCGAAAAATGCAAACTATTCAGAAAGGATGTCTCCGTTTAATCACCAATGCACAATTTATGTCAGAAACTTCACCAGTCACTCGGATCTCACATTTCCAGAAGTAACAGTTGTTCTCAGCAGAGCTGACAGAAGACTTCATAGTTCATTCGACCATTACAGCAACCCGCTAAGTCAACAAATCCTTCTAAACTACCCATCAGATCCAGAAAACAGAAGATTAAAACGAAAAAGACATTCAGATTTAAGACTTGCATCGCATTAATTAGATCTTAATTATGAACCTGAACAGCCGCTGGGCAGAACTCCAGACACATGTTTCATGTTATTTGATTGTTTCTAATTGCTCACAACTGTAATGTATTGTGCACAATAAAGTTAGTACACTAATTTAAAAAAAGGCAGCTTGTCAGCTTCTCTGTCTAAACAGGGACCATGCCTATTATTCAACTGGATACAAGCGGATTAGTCTGATGTCCATCATTAAGCTCATTCACTTTACCCTTTATCTCATAGTTGTCACGTGCACTAGTCACTTCTTAATAGCTGCTGCTGTGGAATACCTATACTGTTGTATGTTACAAAGTAGGTTCTTATTTATCACAATCAGTTTATCTTAGTATGTTCAAAAGAATTGTCAAACTTAGATTTTCATTACCGCATGAATAAAATATTATTACTTAACACAGTTAATGCATTGAAGTGCGTGTACACAAATTCTTATCAACAGATAGGTAAGAGAATGCTTCGGTTTAATCGTGCCTCTCAGTACAGTAGCCAAACAGGAGAAAAGTGAAGGAAAGTGAGCGCGAAAGAATACATGACAAGCAAAAATTTATTAAAAATAGAGATTAGTCGATAATGTTACTGAATTACTGAGAATCTCTCGGAGGGTTCACGACCCCTTTTAAGGGCTGTGAGTAGAATTCTCATTAAAGAGAAACAAAATCGAAGTATTCGTCAACAGTGGGGACCAAACATTTGTCGATCTGATGCGCTTAGGTGCAGTGTTCGTTTCAGTTGAACCACCATAGGTAGACACAACGAACTTTGGTATTGGACCTGGGAATCCAATGATTTTGAAGGGGCTTTGATCATGTTTTTAATCATGTTCTTCCATTTATTATTCCACTCGCGTTTGTACAAAACTTCACAATTATAATATACTACAACTTTATATCTGTTGCAGAGAATAAGAATAGGATGGAGATTCTAACAGCGTTCTCGTGGTACTCGAATGGCAAAAAGCTTCTAGCAACTTCTGACTCTGGTTCAGACACATTACATGCTCTGCATGGTATTCGGTTTATCAGCATGTGCTGGGTTGTATTCGGACATACTCACATGATGCAAGTTATAACACCATCCATTAATCTGATGACAGTTGGTGAGGTAAGTGTTCCTGAAAATATAAATTTTATATACGGGTTTTTCTTCTTTTTTGTTACTTGATATTTGGAGCATTAGTTTATAAGTAATTTTTTTTTTGTAGTCAACTTACCCTACACTTTTGTAGGACTGACACCCTCCCTGGGACATTCAAGCGGGTGCCTTGGGGTCAGAAATGTGTCGGGGAGCCAATGGAGAATCTGGAACGAGTGGTCGGCCGATAGCTAAGCATGAGCCTGATGAAGTGGATGATATGAAATGAAAGCGAAAGGTGATGTTGGGGTAATTGGTAGAATGAGTGACGTGGGAAACCGTCGGACCCGGAGAAAACCCGCCCAAATGCCATTTCGTCCACCACAAACCCCACATGCGGGTGCTTAGGATCGAACCCGGGCCGCCTAGATGAGGTGGCAGAGTATTTAGTTCACTCGCGCTTGTTTATGAATCATATGTAACTAAATAATAGAAAGACTATCCTACTACTCATGTAGGTGTTACAGTAAGCTAAAATTAGGATAAGCTTATAATTATAATGATGTTTACTGAGATATTTCTGCCTTATAAAATATTTCAAGAGAATTTTTGATTCCTAATATTAACAATTAGCCTGTAGTTAAGGAATAGTATATTTCGAAACATGTAAACAATGTATATCAATTAACCAAGAGGTTTAGGTGGTAACGCTTGTGTTCCGCATTCGAAGATTCCAAGTTCAAATCTAAAGAGTCAACAAATCACACTGGGTTTTCTTCGTGGTTTCCCTCGTTCACCAGGATAAATAACGGATTGGATATTTAACAAAGTTCCCCCAAAGTTCTTAAGTCTCTAACGATAGTGTCATGAAAAATAGTGAATAGATACTCTGCCATCTGTCCACAGATAATGACAACAGGTACGCCACTCTATATCAGGAAGCAGTTGCCTGTCAACAAGATGTCAGAGGACACATGATTGAGCCAGGTAGTAGCGTACAGGGATGAGATCTAAGGTTGCTCCTTATAACTTTGTCCCGTATCTGTTAAGAGTAGGTGAGAATGCATGGTTACAAAGAATTGGCAGTAACTCCTGAAGTGTTTCAGATAAATTGATGAAACTTAGTGTGTATTAGAATTGAAAACACAATTGTTCTGCAATCTTGAAAGCATGAAATTTTTTCCTGGAATATTGACACCTTTATTGCAAAAAACAAATAAAGTAATTAAAAAACGATTTCCAGCGCCTTTTCTAAAAATCTAACAAAGAAATTTTAATAAAACTTTGTGGTCAATTTCGTTATATTGTGATGAATTCTGTGCAACAAAATTTTGATTAAGGCATTAGCTTTTTTAATAAACATTTTCAGTTTTGCTTTTTAAAAATGTCTCAGCTTCACTGGTATATATATAATCACTATTATTTTCAAAATATAAAAAACTGCCGCACAGGATTGTTTATTGTTTACTTTTAGAAAATACTACCAAGTTTTACAGCTCTGAGGCAAATAGTTTTAGATAAAAAGTACACTTTTTACGGGAAAATGTAATTTTATAGAAAACAGTGCAGCAGATGTACTTTATTTTAAAGTTTAACATTTCTTTTCTTCCACTAGTGCGGTCATATTCACTAATATAAGGTGAAAAAGCAACACAATATATTGCCTAAAGCTTTAGTTTGCAGCTATTTTCACCATGAAAGGTCACGTAGTTCTGGTTGATATTCCTGATGACAGATTCAATCATTGTTTATATGTTCTTACAGATTTATTTTAAGAATACTATGGCATATTGTCGTATAAATTAATTTAGAGGTGGGCAAACAAACAAAATGCCTTGTAACATGTGCACAAATGTCTAATATACCAAATAAAAATATTAGAAAAAAAATCATCAACATATCTCCTTAATTTTCACTTCATAAATCACCTCTCATTGGTTGCTCTGGCGGAATAGACTTCTGTGGTACATATTTTCGTAATTTAATATGAATATTTACATTAATGTGCAAAGAGAACTGCCATATTTACATTTCCATAGCCATATGAATAAATTATATTATTTAACAAGGATTAATGCGCCTAAAACACGCGTATAAATACACATAAGAGGATCCTAGTTTTAAAACTGCCTCTTGGAATATGAATACATCTAGCAGGTTTATACTGCTTTTATCGTCTTGGCTCCCCGCATAAGGTTTGTAAATCACCATGCAAAGATGTGCTCAACGATCAGAGGAAAGGGGAATAGAATTATGGCCGGAAATATATACATATCAGCGGGGCAAGATTATAAGAAGCATTGATTAGAAGGCTAATTTACAGTTATTCGAGGTAGGACCATGTTTAAGTAACAATAAATATAATGAGAGAATGATAATGAAAACACACCTGTTTAGCAATCATAGCTCTCATATAGGCTAAAATATTTTCTAATTAAAACGGGCTTTCGGTTTGTTTTATTTTGTTCTTTTTTCTTTATTCTTATTACAAAACTCTAAATTTTGACTCTATTTTCCAGTTTATGAAAAGCTTCTGGAGGTTATATGTAACCAACGCCACGCTCTCAGTAGATACATTTTTCTTTCTAAGTGGTCTTCTGGTTAGCTATGTCTTTATGAGACAGATGAACAAGAGCAAGAACTCTTCATTTAACATTCCACTGTACTACTTTCATCGATATATCAGGTAAGTTGGCACTACTGCCACCACCACTACTGCCACCTCCGCCACCGCTGTCAGCATAACAATTACTTCCACCACCATCATCACTACCTCCATCAGCATCATCACTACCTCCACCACCACCGCAACCTCCATCACTATCACAGATTATTATCACTGCATTTTTTAATACTCTTTGTATAAAAGGCATGCAGTCATTTTAACAACACTAATTTTAAACATAATGAAACCAATTTGAAGTTTGTTAGTCTTAATCTGTACAGGTATCTGAGATTTTCAGAGTTTCTCTTTTACAGAGTCTTTCTCTGCAGAGGACTGCAAGAAGTAATTTTTTCCAGCAGTTTTCTCAAACGCAATTATTAATTATTAATTGATTGAAACTTAATATTTTACTTTCTCTATTACGTACTTAGAGTGAGTAGAGGAATGCTGTGTTGTATTTAATTCCAAAATACATCGATATTTCACCATTTCACCAGAAATATACAATTTGAGGCCTCTTGAACAAAAACAGAAACTGATACATGTGTGTCCATAAACAATACAACCAAAAACGAAATATCATATAAGCACAACCTTGGTGTTTATATCAGGACATATCTTCCAAAAATACAACAAGACTTTTAAGAAAACTTTTCATTCCAAACTATCGTTTATATTCAAAATAATTATAGAATTTTCACTTTCTGTAGCGAATGTACAATGGGCGTATTAGACAGAGAAGGTATAGTTTTCCACCCAAAAATTCGATACTGAGATTTCGCCGGAAGGAGGTGTATTAGAGTCCTTTGAATTTAAAAAAACAGCAGCAAAAATTAGAAAAAGATATATGTGTGGGATGGGGGGAGTCAACATAACTTAAACGCGAAAAGTCAGTTAAATACCAAACTTGGTGTTTAAATATCTTCCAAGTCAGAAGGATTTTCAGGAAAAATTCACCAATCCCTAAATACTCGTTACACGGAACGTTTTCGTAAATTTTGATATTTTCTAAAATGGTTCTAAAATTTTTTATTAAAATAGTACATGCTTCGATATGTTTATGATAAACGAAATGTAGATCCTAATTTTCTGGGAATAGCCTCTGTAAACTTCTTCATTCTGGTTGACTTTTGTATAATAACTTTAATATAAACAGGAAACATATAAACCATAAGAGATACACATTACCTATTACATAAAAAATGTGCTCTCGTTAACCACACACAATTTGTGTTATGTACTTTTTTTTTTTTTTTTTGTACATTTAGCCGTTTTCGAGATATTCTTTGTTATTGGTTTCAATTTTAGCATACTTAAACTTTTCTTAAACGGGATGTCATCTGACTTTCGTTTTACTGCTGACAAGCAAAGAGAATCAAATTTCAATTGTTTCATATAATGATCGGCTTTTAAATGACATGACTATTGACCAATTTTGCTAACGTTTATCTCGATTACTGTGTTGTAGATTAAAAAATAATCTTTTGTATGAAAAATTTGTTTGTGCTAGAGAAAGTCAGTGAATAAGGCATATCGGATTTTTTATTTTCTTAAAATACTTCTATTTTGATTAAAATAGCAAATATTTAATATATATAGACACATAAAAAGTATATTTTGAAATATCTGGGAATACTCTATAAAGTCCTGTTTATTCGGAGGGAATTTTGTACAGTTGAGCATAACGGGTAAAGCATAAATATAAACAAAACACTAAATGTTTTTGAAATTCATTTTTGTGGCGTCAGCCATTTTAGAAATATTTGTTTTTATTGATTTGAAGTTTTAAATAGCTGTCGCTATTCAGTTGTCTCTTGCGATGTCATTGAAAAATCATGGCATTTTAAAACTATATATAGCGACGCTTTGACACTCAATTACTTTCCTAATCTGTATGTGTCTGTAATATGTGTAATAATGGAAAGATAGGTGACTGAAGTATGCAAAAGTTTATCCTTTGACTAAAAGTCTAATTTCTCTTAAACTATTTCAGATAAGCACAACAAATTTTATTCATATCTACGTTAGTATCTGCTACATATACAGTACAAATTTTGTTTGCAACTGATAAATAACTTTCATAAATCATCTGGTTTTATCCTGAGGTTATATATTATTTTTACTAGAACTTTATGTTCCTTTTTTTGCAAAACCTATCCATGATACAACTTTAAAATTTAGTACACGGACTTAGTAATAAATTCTTTAATTTGAACTGCAACATCTGTATATCTTGAATAATATGAACATTAGTTGATATGATTAGTAAAATATTATGTATTTTTTCTTCGACCACACTTTTTTCTGAAAGCTGTAATTTAGTTAATAGATTCATTCATGTATACATTTTTTAATATTATGTGTTCCCTTTAGGGGCCACTTTAGCTCGATGTCAAAACTGTCCGCAGGTTTCTAATCAGGAACAGTAATGAGAGAGCGCGTTGGTAGAATTTCTCTGGGCGGCTAAATATTGATCTCTCTTAAGAGCCTGTATATATACGAGGTACGTCCAGAAAGTAAGTTCCGTTTCAATTTATCTCCGCTGCAGCACTGCGATCGCAGTTCCGCACATGCACGATAGACGCTCTGTATCAGGGAGAAGAAACGTGCGCCATTTTGAGATCGCTGTCAGCCACATACGCTTTGTTGAGCTTGTTTACAATATCGGTGTTCATTGAAAATCCCGCCGCTTGTGAAATAAGATCAGTGATTCGTTTTCTGAATGCTAGGAAGGTGAAACCAATTGAAATTTATCGGAAAATTTGCGAAGTTTACGGACAAAATGCGATGAGTGATTCAATGGTGAGAAGATGGGTCCGACAGTTCAATGAAGGACACAGTGAAGTGCACGATGAAGAACGAAGTGGGCGTCCATCTTTGGTTACAGAAGAACTGATTCACACGATTGATGACAAGATCCAGGAAAACTGCAAGTTTATAATTAGTGCTCTCGCTATGGAATTTCCCCAAAGCTCACGATCACTAATTCATGAAATTGTTATCGAAAAACTGAAATTTCGTAAACTTTGCTCACGTTGGGTACTAAAGATTCTTACTGAGCAACACAAAACAAAACGGATGGGTAGTGCACTTCAGTTTTTAAACCGTAATGACGAAGATGGCGAAGAATTTCTGACACAGATAGTCACAGGAGATGAGATTTGGGTTTCTTACGACATCCCTGAAAGTAAGCGGCAATCAATGGAATGGAGGCACACTTCATTCCCAGCAAAGGTTAAGCCTAAACAAATCTTGACACCTCGAAAAATGATATGCACAGTGTTCTGGGACTGGAAAGGCATCTTACTCATTGGTTTTTTACCGCGTGGTCAAACAATCAAAGCAGATGTTTATTGCGAGACACTTAGGAAATTGCGCTGCGCAATACAGAATAAGCGCTGAAGATTGCTGTCAAAAGGTGTTATTTTTCTTCACGGCAATGCACGACCACACACTGCAAATGTGACGAAAAACCACCTACAGGGATTTGGCTGGGAATTCAGCTTTTGTTTCGTATTTATTTTCGTTTTACTCCCAGGAATGCAAAAGAGCGCCGAATTTCAATTGTATCGCATAGAGATAGCTTTTAAAAGATTCGTCTATCGCATTAGCCTAGTGTATTACCTAATTTCTCTTTTGCTTATGAGGAAGCAAGTAATTAGACCAAGTTTGTTTGAGGAACAGCTATAGAAAGTCATGTGAATCCAATATTTTTAGCAAAACGTCCGTGTATGTGTCTGTGGGCAATCAGTTGAACTTAAGCTAGACAGCATTTATGTATGTGTGTGTGTTTCTTGCCTTTGCGTCATATAAATCCATGTTAGGAAACATTCACTTTAAAATAAATTTTTACTTAAACTAGCCTAATTTAATATAACAAAAAAATATAAACCAAAATGTATTCCAATTTTGTTTCAGATTGACGCCACCTTACGCCATAATGATAATGATACAGGCCACGCTAATAAAATACATGGGTACAGGACCCATTTATGACGACCAAATATCTTCCGTAACATCACCATGCAAAAAATACTGGTGGACGGAGTTGCTTTATGTGAATAATTATGTGGAACCTATGAAAATGGTAAGTGTTGAATTAAAATTCTGAAAAAAAAATTAAAATATATTCGTTCCTAGATCACATTTAAACTTAACAGTTATACTTTTATACCTTAGGAAAGATTGCGGCATTGATATAGTTTACCAAAATAAATAGTGTTGTTGTTCTTATTACTGAGTTAGCACAGGAGCTGTTTGTTATCCAAATGCCTGTCATAGGGTAGTTGTTAGAACTTGTCGGATATGAAAATGAATGCTTATAGAAAACAGGCGCTAATCAGGAAATAATGGACACAATGAACATAACCTATCCTGTCAGATATCACACAAAATGTTTCATTATCGAATTTAATTAACATTAAAACAGTTTTTAAAATTGTCAACTAGTATGATACAAAATTAAAATATCATCCATGAAATATACTCCTTGATGGTTTGTATTATAAAGGATAAAAGTTTTATAAGCAGTTGAATTTTTTCTGTGGTGAGTTCTTTATAATTCACTTTTTTAGAGCCTTACTCTCCAGGACCTTAGTTTATCTGATATCTAAGGTTCTCCTAGGTTGCAATCAATTCATTGTATCGTAACTCTAAATGGAATAACAACATTAAATTATAAAATCGTGGACACGATGTAAATGTAATAAGATTAAAAATACACTTATAGGTTAAATTTTTCCAATTCCGTTCGTTTTTGTTTCGAAAACAATGCGGTAGCATCGTTAAAACACATCATTTGAATATTTTGGAAGCATTTTTACTTTCTCTACCAAGTACTTTCTACGTAGGTAATACCTACTAGGTGGAGAAGGTATTGTATTCCATCCAAAAATACCGAATTTTTACCAGATATCCATGTTTTAGGATCCCCAAAAACATTCGCTTGTTTGCGTGTGTGGTACGCGCCCGTGTGTCTATGAAAGTCACTGATCTATTTGTAATTAAACAAAAATTCGTGGATGATATAGAAATCCTAGGCGTGGGTGATGACATTATATACTCGGTGATAAACTAAACCAATTTATCTTCAATGGACATTGTGATGCAGATGTGTGTACTCATTTTGTAATGAGCAGTACATTGTTAACTGTTCATGAAATGTATTAATTTGGTTCTGACGTGTTAGTGAAACGATTTTATTTTAACCGAAAAACACATTTGGAGCCGTGGACATTCTATTTATCATGATCCAGTTATCAAGATACATGCACTGTAATGTTTCCTACAGCACCTCATGGCGAATAATTCTCTCTTCAGTTTGTCTGATCAACGGGATTTGTTGATGATTTTACGAGTTCGTGTTGGGAATGCGTCATGGCGCCCGAGTTTGAAATTACAGCGGAATAACGTGTGCTCAGCAACCACGAAGTTACCGTTTTAGTGAGCGCGCAAAATTGCATTCATGTTTACTGAAATACTGACAGCATGGAATGCTTAACCTCACTCCGCCCATGTACAATATTTTTCAGAACATGATGACCCTGTCCCACTCTTCTTCCAACGTCGGCCTGCCTTTAAAATTTGCAGTTAGGGGGGTTTGCGGTTGGAAACCAATCCTCGCTGTTGCCAAGTCTTCCATTGACTGGCCCTTTAACTGAGGCGGATTCTTGACTTGCAAGCAGTGTCTCCAGAAAACAGATTTTACTACGTTGATTCTCGCCCCATATACAGATTCGTCTTTTGTTTGCTGGTTATCGCCCAGTGGAAAGGGGTAGCAGTCCGTTCGAGGACCATCATGATTTGTAGAAAACTATACCATCCTTTCGAGTACAGTCCATCAAATCGAACACACTCATCCTGGCTCATGTGGCTCAAAAGCACCGTATGAAAATAATCCTTTGTGTAATAAAGAAGTTTCCGAATTTAACGGAGCATTGGAAGCAAACACCAGTCAGTGGAGGGTGAACAAATAACGTGAGCGAATTTCGTTACACACCTCTTGCACATCAGCGAAAACATAGAGAGAATCGCGCTCTTTCAGACTTGTACTGTACTTGTACAAGAGACCGAAAACGTTGTTACTGCTTTCCACTTGTTACAGGGATTTTATTTTTGAAAGAATAAAGTTACATATTAGTGTTTACGAATAATTAGTTTTATAATTTTGTATACACTGTTCTTATTTAACATGGGAGAACAGATCCACTGAAATACTGGGTAAATCAAAATATTATGGTAGCTACCGTAAAAATTCTGGTGTACTCCATTCACATGACTTTCTCTACAGCTCTGTAACAAATTGTTTTAACAATATTATTTTTTTATCCATTTAGTGCTAAAATATTAGCAGAAACCGTGTTATTACTTAGTTCCTTTATAAATAGGAGGGAAATAAGGGAATACACTAGGTTAAACCGACAGTCAAATGTTTTAAAATGGGATTGAAATCCGTTTCTTTGCGTGGCCAAGGGTTGACCAGTTCCCGTTTAGAATATTTTAAGTATTTTAAAACTGAAATCAACAAGGAATATCTAGAATACGACTAACTCCACGAAAAAATGTATATGACATAAAGCATGTGTTTTGTCGTGATCCACATTTCTTTATGCAAAATTTAATAAAAATCATCCAGAATAAAGAGGTCTTTTGAGGCCATTCCCAGAAAATTCAAGATATACAATTTATTTGACTTGTAAATATCGTAAATATAAGAGACTTTAATCAAAATCAATCGAGCCATTTTTGAGAAAATTAAAAATTTCGAATTTTTTTCATATAAAAGGTGATTTAGGGGGGGGGAGAATTTTCATGAAAATCTTCGTGTTGTGTCCTTGGAAAATGCCAAACTTAAATAGCAAGCTAAATGCTTTTTTGGCATTCAGGGAGACCCAAAACATGAATTTCCTGTGAAATCTGGGTATCGAATTTTTGGGTGCATTACAATACCATCTCTATACACTTTGTACATAGCACATATAGAGAAAGTAAAAAGAGTACGCAGCGTTTTTCTAGATTTATTATTATTATTATTATTATTATTATTATTATTATTATTAGCGCACGCTTAGCAGTATTATATAGCGTGAAAACATCGAAACGAAAAACATCAAAATACGTTTTCGGTCCTTTGTATATCATTACAGACTCCAGTACAAGTTAGGGAGGTGCACGATTTTCTCTTCGTTTTTGCTGAGATGTAAGAGATGTGCCACGAAACTGCCGATCCTGGTGGCCGCGCTCGCTAAAGTGTCTCGCTTTGACGCTTCGTGGTGCACAGGATCGTGGGTTCGAGTCCCGCCTGGGGTATGGGTGTTTCTGTGTTTGTAAATGTGTCTATGTTTGTGTATGTATATGAAAAAGGAAAATGTTAAGAATAATAAGGTCTACTAAGGAAATATAGGAAACTGGAAAAAATGGAGAAAAAAGGAATACAGCGCCGGAGTCCTGACAAGCCTCCGGAACTGTATTTATACATACATATATATATATATATATATATATATATATATATATATAAAGTTGCTCGCGCTATTTGCTCACCCGCCACTGAATGATGTTTGCTTCTAATTGCCCCGCTGAATTCGGCAACTGTTTATTGCACGAAGAGTTATCTACACAGGTTAAATACAACGCCGGTAGGTCATCTGGTGCAAAAATGGGCAGTGCGTTAGAGAATAAAAAAGAATGATTGCACGTAGATTGCACCGAATCGAAAATTAAATTTTGCCAATTTTCCTCGATGGTAAGATATTTCTCATGCAAATGAAGCAAAATATCTGAGAATGACATATTGGAACTGCAATGTAAAGCCACGTTAAAAGGAAATGCAAGGAACTAGAGCTGAAATTATGAAGAATGTGTTGTCTAGTGGGACGAAATTCAGATCTAGCAATTGAGAGCAAGCTTACGCTCTACAAACAGAGTCTAAGACCAATATGGACCTATGGCAGTCAGCTTTAGGCTTGTAGAACAAATAGAAGGGTTAAGATAATACAGAGATTTCAAATAAAGCACTGAGCAACATTGTTAATATATCTTGGTATATTCGAAATTATGAGCTACACCCTGATCTTGAAAGGAGATGGTCAACAATAAATAAACCACATTCAGCACACCATGAACAACGAATACAACAATATGTCACATTGAGCTGTTCGTTCTCTCATACTATAGATCAAACCAAAGGATTACGAGGAACAAAACTCCATGAACTTGTTTGAAAATTCAGCGTCCAGTGGTTTGTGTTATTAAATAAATAACAATTATATTTAAACTGCTCACGTTTGCACTTTTACTAAAAAAAAATGCACAATTTGTTATCTCTTTATCGTTTGTAAATTAAGGTGTGATTTGTGGAATAAAATAAATGTACTAATTAAGTCCATATAATCCTGCTTCTAGCAACAGATTTACAGACTTTCTATAGGAGCCATATTTGCTATTGTAGCCGGTTTTGTACATTGATACCCACTACTTACTGGAATATTCCTTAATCCTCGACCTGGCACTTTAGCAATCCGATTAGCCTCTAATAGGAAACTGTAGAATTGCAAATCATCTTTTAATAACTCTGTTTTTTGCATTCATCTTTACATTTTTCAAAAGTTAAAAGTAAAGGCCTTAGAGAGAAGAGGATCATCATTTCGAATAACTGCACTTAAAAGTTTCGTTGTGTGGTTTATGAGTATGGCCTCCACATTCGAGTTAGTGGTGTAGCGACTCACCTTATAACGTGCTTGAGGTTCAGTCGTGTTAGGTTTTACATTTTAAGTCTTACATATTGTCGAATAGATAACCAATCAGTGTTTCATTTGTACTTTCTCTACACTACTATGTACATAGTGTATAGAGAAGGCATTCCACTCCACCAAAAAATTCGATACCGAGATTTCATCGGAAATATGTTTTAGGGTCTCCTGTATCCAAAAAAAAATATTTTCATAAAATGGTCCGTGTGTGTGTGCGTCCGTGTGCCAGTGTGTCCGTGTGTCTGTGAACACGATAACTCAAAAACGAAAAGTCGGTAAAATACCAAACTTGGTATTTAAGTTTAGTATCTTCCAGGGATGCGACACGAAAATTTCGAGAAAAATCCCCCCACCCCAAACTACCCTTTATATGGAACTTTTTTCGAAAATGTTGATTTTCTAAGAAATGGCTGTAACGATTTTGATTAAAACATCGTATATTAAAGATATTTATCTGACAAATAAAATGTATATTTTGAATTTTCTGAGAATAGCCTCTGAAGACTACTTTATTCTGGGTAAATTTTACGGAATTTTGCATAACTGCTAAACCGTAAGAGATGGACATAACCTTACCACACAACAAATGCAGATCACTTTAAAACATACAATTTATGTTCTGTACATTTCTTTCGTGGAATTGATTGTTTTTGAGATATTCTTTGTTTTTGGTTTCAGCTATGAAAAATGTATACTTTTCTCATGCAGAAATTTCAACTCCTGTCCATACAAACAAAGGAATTTCAGTGACATAGCAACCGGCTTTTGACTATCACTTTAACTTATGGTACTCCCTTATTTCGCTTCTATTTTCAAGGAAGCAAGTAATAAGATTATTTCTGCTAGTTTTTTTTTTTTTTTTTTTTTTCTTGATTTGCATGAAGTAAATAGAAGCATAAGCTTTTTAACAATAATTTGTTGCAGAGATGTAGAGAAAGTCACGTGAATGGAACACATCAGATTTTTACCGTAATTTTCTGTTTCAGTGTATAGGCCAGGGCTGGTATTTGGCAGTGGACATGCAGCTCTTCATTTTATCGCCCATCGTACTTATTCCGCTATGGAAGTGGTCCAGAAAGTTGAGCCTTTCATTTTTGGGCATCCTCATCCTTTGTGGTCTTGCTGCTGCCTTTTCTGTTGCTGAAATCAAGGAACTTCCTGCTAGCATGATGGTTGGCCAGTAAGTAATCTCTCTCATACATTTACCCAATATCTTTCAGTAAGTAAATCTTAAAGTTACTCATACAGCTTCATCAAAACCTGTGTAAAATGAAAACAAATATTCAAAATTATGAAAACTAGAATGTGCAACAAAATTATAAATTACGAAATGATCGTTTGTCTTGAATTATTGCGAATTTTACACCATGAATAGGGTCATGATGCCTTGGACAACTGCCCTTTCTTATGTTCCATCTCTTTCAGTCTGTATAAATCACCAAAGCGGGTTTGTCAACCTTAAATTAGACCATAAGTGCATATGTGTGACGCATGTACAGTATAATTTTAGTCATACTTGGGTAGGTAATACTCAGTCTGCTATTCCTGAGCGAGATCGCTCCAGGTAGGATAGAAATAGGATGTGGATGGTGTCACTCTGGAGTCGTTAGGTACCGTTATTGCTAACACTGGTTGCCCTTCGGGTCCCCCCTTCCTCCAGGGGCACGTAAATCACACAGGGCCTCCAATGACCTACGCGCGGTGGTAACTTCCAGTGGCTGCCCCCCTCTATCTGACTATTTCTTATCCTAATTTCTTAGTAAAGTATCTGCATAAATATTTAACTCTTTAAGCATTCATACCAATGTTGTTCATACTGAAGGTTGTGCCAAGCAGCAGTTGTCAATGTGAGCATATATTTACAGTTAAATAACGAGGAAACGAGTGGGATTAATGGAGGTGTAGAACACGCTACTTATTCTTATTGTGCACTCTAATGTGCATGTGCTTTGCCTTTGATCAGCAGAAGCCTCTCGGGTAACAACACCACATGCATTTTTTGCCCTCGGAAGTCACTGATGTTTCACTTAGCCCCAATGAGCGTATCACTTCAGCCAATGAAACAGTTGTTAATTCCACGTGGAGCGAAACACATCGTTGAACATTTCTCCTGTGTTTTTTGTCTCTTTCTTCTTTTCATATGTAAATAACCATGCGTGGAATGCGAACATATACTTGGACTTTTTGCGACACTGAGAATCTTCATCTTCTCACCTGGCTTTGATGCGCCGTATGTTAATCATCAGCGTAGCATAATAATACCTAATTCACGGCACTGATGATACTTTAAAAAGGTATACAGTAGCGTATTGCTTTGTTTAGTTGGCTGTATATGAGAAGAAAGAGCAGAAAATTGGCCTTCCACCTGTTTCACTTCATTGGTTGCAAACATCAGCAGCAGGCATAGGTGCCCTGCGCGAACGATCATAATGAAAAGCATTACACATACAAAAGCTTGTTGCACCTGACTGTAGTACCCAGGCGCAATTTTTGAACTAAGGCAGTTTTTGAATTCGTTTGTCATTAATTCTTGCAAAAACACATATTCAACCTATCTATACTAATTAGAGATTGCTTTTGGAAACATATACTTATCTATTTAATGTGAAGGAAGTAACCATAGTGTATGTGTATATGTGTGTATACCCTATGCAATGTTGATTAAATTGTTTTTTCATACAAGCCATGTGTAGGGCAGGAATTGGATAGGAGTCAGACTGAAAAGTTCAACAGCATAGTGGGATTTGAACCACGAATCCCCCAGTCTCTAGCCGATTGCTCTACCACTGAGCTACCATGGCATCATGCCGGTATAACATTGAATTTCTCAGCTGACTACTAATTGATCATAATAGTTGGCCATACTATGAACCCTGGGACTTAATGTACTTACAACATAAGTCGCCATTAAGGCTGTCATCTCAATATAATTTGAGTTCACCTTGTGGTTTACGGGGAAACATGCGAGTCAGTTGAGAAATTCAATGCTATGCCGGCATATTACCATGGTAGCTCAGTGATAGAGCAACCGGCTAGAGAATGGGATATGTGTGGTTCAAATCCCGACTATGGCGTTGAATTTTTCTGTCTGACTCTACCTATCCAATCCTATGCAATCATCTAATGGCCTTATGGGCACCTCCTCACTTTCACATTCAATTTACACATGAAAAATAAGACACTAAGGAATACGTTTGGAAAAATAAAATCTCTGGTTCCAGCACAGGAATGCCTGAGCAGTAACTCTATAATTTTAAATCTAATTTCAGTGTTATTTCATATATCAAGCGTGACAGTTTCTTTGAATTCTAATCTGTAAACTCTACATTAATACCGTTTGTCAAAGTGTATAGAACAGAAAACATTTTTTGACTGTATTTTACATGTGACGGAGTACAAATGAAGACTTATTTTACAGCCCAGATTTCATGCGGCTTCAGTACTTTCCAACGCACACACGTTTAACTCCTTGGCTGATTGGTGTGCTCTTTGGATGCCTCATTTACGATGCCAAGAAAAGGAAGATTACCATCCCTAAGGTAAGTTTTATATGACTTATTTCTAAAGATATACATAATCGTGCTAATCAAGATAACTTAGGTTAGCCGAAATGATCTTATTATCTAGTTATTTATAAGTATAAGCGAAGTAAGGGAATACACTACGCTAAAACAATATTCAGTTGTTCTAAAAGCTGTCACTCTGTGGTTGTCCATGATATTCGGTTCTCTTTTATGTCCAGGAGAAAATATATATGACACGGATGAGGACTTCTCGTTTGAAAAATTTAAATCCTCTAAAATTTAAATCAACAACAGGAAATATCTCGGAAATCCGATATTACAAGGCTTCTCGGATGGCAAGAACCTCGGCAGTGAGTTTTTAACTTGAAGTAGCTCTGTTGAATTCTGCAACTCTTAACGCACAAAAGGATATCTTCAAATACGAGACATCTGGGCAACCTGATAATAACTTTAGAGGTACCTTAACCTAGGTGACTGAAATAAAGTTCCAAACTGAGTTCTTTACTTATTCATTATATCATTGCAGATGTACACGTTACTGGGTTGGCTGATAGGAGCTGGTGCTCTACTTGCTGCTCTTCTTGGCATCTATCCATTCTACAAAACCGATGCACATCCAACTCAACTGGAAAACTCCCTCTACACCACTTTCAGTCGCTCAGGGTGGACTCTCGGAGTTGCCTGGGTAGCCTTTGCTTGTGTGTCTGGTGTCGGAGGTAAGTCTTAGAAAAGAAAATTGTCATAGAAATTAATTTCAGTTATGAATAATAATAATAATAATGGATATTTTCTATTTATAAAATTCTAGCATGCATGACTATTAAAACAATAAATTGCATCGTTTCTTCCATTGTTCTAAAAAATTAGCATTTTAAAGCTATTGCCATAACAAATTCAAGTTGTTTTATATCAATCCAAATTATTGGAGAACAATTGCTATATTTTGTACATACTCTCTCTCTCCAATATTACTGATTCTTAAAAATGTAATAACTTATTTCTCAGAATTGGAGCATTAGTTCCGAAAAAAGTATCACCATTTTGTTAAATGTACTTTTGAGAGCCAGCATATATTTTTGAAAAACAAAATAAACAATTGCATTGTTCGGAACATTTTGAAAATGGAAAAGTGTATGAAAAAGATTTGCAGAAAATAACGGAGTGCTTATTACTAAGCTAGACTCTGTCCATGTATAGTTTCAGTTAACTGGTAGTTAAAGTGCGCCAATTGAGAAACGCGATATATTTTGGTCTTACAATTCATTTTATTTTATTATGAAAAAAATTTGGTTGTTTACAGTTGTTGTTCAAACTTCACAGATGCATCACCTTAAGCCACATCAAGACAGTTACATTCAGAAACATTGTGGCGCGGAATACTCCTGGAAAGTTTTAAAATTCTTGTGCCATGCGTCCGTACACTTTTGCACATTCATTCTCCTAAAAACAGAAAAAGACCTCAAAGATATTTTTCGGTTAATTGCACACCTTGAATGCCAGAAGATCTATTATTGTTGGGAAATCGTAAAATTACTTTTCCTTTATATTTTAAAAGTATCACATTGCAGTTTTGTTGTTTCCACCAAGCGATAGACCTCGGCGGTAACATGTGAGGTTCGCATTGGGACGGCCAATTTGATCCTGTTTCTCCATCGGTAGGCGAATTCTTGTGAAGTTCTCCTTCTAACAGGAAGTTATTGTCCATTATTTCCTTTCATCTGTTTCACCCATCTCTTTCAGAGTTTTACGACAAGCAGAGCCAGCTTTGTTGCAGCAGAGTGTTGGTATTTGCGATTTGGAAAGATATTTCCTTGGTACCTATCAGGACTATTGGTGCCTCCTTCCTTGCTGGAAATGTCTAGTATACGCCTAAGCCTTCCAGGTTGTGGGTAGCTAAGTCACGGCTAGGCTGTGTAAGTTTGGAGTCATATTAGAATCGTTAGAAACCCCGTCCTTGCTAGTGCACATCGTCGTGTACATCTGACCACCCTTTAGTCATCCCCTTCATCCCTTTCTTTCTGGGATCAGCTGGAGGTACAAAAAATCTACACCTGTGAGTTGCTTTGCTCAAGTTAGTGGAAGTCCTTTCACCTGACTACTACCCCTACGTTAATTCCATCTACAATTCCGGTGAAAATTGGCCAAATTTCAATACTTTATGCTGAAATTCATAGCATTTGTCCATCACTTTGTCTTCAATAAGCATTTTATAAACCTGTAATGAGCCGTTGTCAGCTAAGGAATTTCCAAGCACTAAAGCCAAGATGGAAAGAAATTAGGTTGAACTGTTACCGGACTTTATGTCGTGATGCCACAGTCTGTTGATGTGTGTGGAGCAATCATGAGATTGTGCCCATAGTCACATTTGTGCACGTTCTTTGTGTTGGTGTTCTGAGTGTAGCTAACTTGAAGCTAGCTGTTGACAAATTCTTAGTCTGGTCATCATATAGCAAATTTGGCGAATTCATGTACTGAATTATTTTGTGAGTTATGGGTAAATCCAAGCTTAAAATAAATAATCCTTCGTATATCTCTTAATTTCAGGTCCAGTGAATACGTTCCTTTCATGGAAGTTGTTTCAGCCTCTCAGCAGGTTAACATACTGCGTCTATCTTGTACATATGACTTGGCAGTATGTTAGAATATCTTCCATCAGAACTGCTGGTTATCTGGATGATGGTGTTTATGTAAGTAAATTCCAAAAGTAATCATCGTGTGTCATTACATTTTTAATATTAACATATATTCTTACTACATACAACATCACAGGCGGTAGACCCTTATGATGCATGAAAAGAAATGATCATTTGAAAAGATCGAGACGGATTGATTTTACTTGAAAGCTTAATCTTCCAGATGATTTTGTTGTAATTTGGTGTTCCGTATTTAAACCCAAGCTGATTAATTTGCGTGGTCCTTTTTTACAGGAAGTTTAAGTTAATCTGTTTAAGTCAATTCTTGTAAGTAAGAGTTACTTTAAAAAACAGTTTTCCAATTTTCAGATGAATGACGCCATACATAAAATTTTCGATCGTTTTGATCTTTTTATTTTATTTATTGGCTTTGTGTATATTTTCGGTATCGCTTACATTTTACTGCGTCTGTGGACAAATCATAGTTTTTATCTTTTCTGTATTTGGACCTTCAATTAATTTAGTTTAACAGTATTTTTAAAGCTCTTAGTTTAGAGTATCAGTAATTTCCCACCTGGCCACCTACTGGTGGTGTTTATATAATAGGAACCTCTGCTTCCAGTCTTGTTTCTCAAGCAACCACTTTATTTTAGGGACATCAAGACCAGAGGTTTTGGGTGAAGATAATTAAATTGTCCATTTATTAATTATATAAATATCTTATGGTCACTTATGAATCATTTTGGTCCAACATTTGTTAGAATTCGCCATTTTTAAAAACACAAAGAACATTTAAATCACACATGAATTACCCTTAAACCTACTTCTTCTTTCGGCGGGTGGCTTTTTCCCAGTTTTGCATTTTTACGCATGGAATTTATTGCTTACGTTTTTGTTTTGCTCTAATTTGTATGCAAATGTACATACATAATATTTAGCGAGCTATCTACAGATTTAAGTAGATTTTAAAATAACTTTATCATTTGTCAAAAATATTCCATGCTGAAAAAGCAAAATTGTTGTGTACCAAACGTCATTTTGATTAAATTATATTTTATTTAGCAAAAGATAATTTTGCACCAGTTTTAGCAATCAATATTCGTAGCCAGATGTAACTGCTGAGATAATCACGTCCTTATAAAGTAATGCTGGTATAAGCATGGCCTTAATTATAAACTAGGTCACGGGGAGCCCTTACATCTGAGCTTCTGACACTGCCGAACGCATTACAGATTGACGTTGACAGAGAGGGCATAGAGTTTAAATAAAAAATCTAAACTTCAAGAACATTAAAATGTACCAGGAGAGTTGAGTGGTATGTCTTTCTCTCCTTTAGCTCTTTAACCATGCATTCTTAGAATTTCTCTAATTAATAGTAGATCTCCTCGCACCCCTGGTTTACTTATTTATAGCTCCCGATCTGTCTGCCCAAAAGTATATCCTCCTGCACCTTAAATCCTGAGGCCACCTGCTTCCCATTGCATGCCGAGCACTAGTCTACCATGATCCTATTACGCCCTAGTATACACAGTGGAAGGGTTAACCGCTACCTATACTGGGTATCCTACATCTGAATGAAATATGATTTAATCAAAATGGTCATCTGGTACCCTGCAATATAAAACAAAATTAATTCTCCACAAATAATAGCTTTCAACTTAAATCAAACACTTACATTTATGTTCCCTGTGCTAAAATATCAGAAAATTTACTATCGTAATTTTCTAACAAACGCGAATGCCCAAGTCAGTTTTTAAAACTTTGTATTCTTATTCCTAATTAAAAATATATTCATAATATCTGAAAAAATATTTAAGCTACAGGTTTCATCTTGTGTATAGCGTTGCTCGTATTAAGTGTGCCAATTTTGAAGGAAATACATTTAAAATTAAAAATAGTTAGAAAACTCTAAGTGAACACACACACATACATACACACACCTGCAGTAATTATCTCTTACGTGGAGTTGATTTTCAGTAGTCTACATAACATGTACGCTAGCATTGGCTATGAGGTCACTGATGCCACCACTTTCTACAGGACTGTAATGACATCTCAAACGTTAACGCAGCTTTGGCACAAACCATAGCAAGTGTGTAAAGACAGCTTTACATATTTTAGCCTTTAGCTATTAGTATGAGCGAATGCATTACATTCCAACCAATAAATCCGTATCGAAATTTCAACAGTAATAGATATCTACTTTAAGCTTCTATAAAAATATGCTCCCTCTAAGTGTTTTTTAGAAAAATGTCTTCTATGTATTTATTTGTATGCAGGTAAGAAGAGGCTAAACGACTGACAGTGTATACGAGTGACTGAGAGAGAGAGAGAGAGAGAGAGAGAGAGAGGGCGGAATAACTGAAAAATGAAAAACTGAATAAACACAATTCGAATTTGAATCAAGCATTCTTTAAAAATACTAAGCACTTTAAATTCTTCCATCGCAAGCAAACCTTTATGTAAAAATATATTACGTATATATAAAATTAATAATTAAAAGGAATCTTAAGTGGTATATTACAATAAATACGGGATAACCATAGCAGAATAAGATGAAATGGTTTTGTAGGTGCGAAAATATTATTTATACTTCAGAATAAAGCTTAACTATAGTCCAAAACGTTAATCGATTATCACAGAAGTCATATAAATAATGCCGTTTGTCACAAATAGTCTTATTCGTTTTATTTTACTTGTTTCAGATACCTATGTTCATCAGTGATATGATGATCAGTCTGCTGCTGGCAGTTATACTTTCTCTCTGCTTTGAATCCCCTGTCATAATTCTGGAAAAGCATCTTCTAGGAACAGGTAAGTGCCGAATATAACTACAGACACACACAGCACTGAGAGGCATCTACAAATAAATATACAGTATGCAGTCATTAAAGAATCGAAACTTTCGCATGGCTTCATTTCTATTTTCTAATTTAATAAGTGGAATTTTGCATCACAGCCTATTTTTATTTCGTTTCTACCTGGTTTAAAATTAACCTATAATTTTGAAAATAAACCGCTTAATTAGGAGAAAAACTCACTATGGTCATACTTTTTTCATGAGTTTTAAAGTAGACAGGGCTTTTGATTAGCAAATAATTCACAATTGTGTTCTAGCCTTTTTTAGATTACAAATGTATTTGTAACTATGCCACTTGTTTCTGATATCCTCTTTAAACATGCATAGCAGCTAATAAAAATGTGATGATTTTTTGACCATTACTGAGCTGTTGATATCAGAATCATTTAGTGATTTTTTCTTTGATATTTATTACTTAAATGGTTTACCTTGAAGATGATCTAATGTGCAATCTTATTGAAAATGCATCCGATAACGCAAAGAAGAAAGTATAAAAAGACATTTTAGTTTATACAAAGGTACACTGGCCCAGCTGCCTAATGCTGCAATGTTTAGTTACAAGAAATTGTAAGAGATATGCTTTAAATTCAACTTTGTTTGCCTAGTTTCTATACCATACAAGCTTAGAGGTGCATCCATTCTTTTTATTCAACACTAAATATGAAAATTTCTTTCCTATTTTATTACACACAAATCAAGGACCAACCTCTACCGCGGCTCTAACTCGGTGAATTGTGCAAATTTAAATATTTGTAATACCTATGTAAGAGACTGGTACACTCAAAGACAGTAAAAATACGCCTGGCGATGTGATTATGCTGAAAATGTAAACGTTTGACATGGGTCTGAAGTCGAATTTGATTGGCGCTAATAATGGTACAACATACCACGTGAGTAGGCAAAGGCAAAATCAATTGGGCAATCCACCTCTTTATCCCTCACCCCGCTTGATGTTCCATCAGAACAGTATAAGTAATGTATTAAGTTTGTCCACCACTTGCGCAAATTACCTTGGCATTATAACTTCAATATAGCCCAGAGAAAAGATTAATCCAATTGTGTATCACCCGGTGAGAGGTTGGAGTATTTCCCAACCAGAAAGTTTAAGGATCACCAGTTCGCAACTCAGATCTTCATTTGTCACAAGTTATGCTTCATATTCAAGCTCTTTCCTTCGGTTACGTGGCCTGTCCAATACGCCTTGAAGAGCATAGCAAACAGATGGAAAACATGGGTGGAGACAGCGACAATACCCCATCTTATAATAAATATTTTCAGATGCATTGTTAACGACTTTGAGTGTACATTTCAATACCGAGAGGCAAGAAATAAAGATGCAATAACACAACTGCTACTACTGATGTAAAAGATTATGATGATAATAATAACAATAACAATAACAACATATTTTGGTAGTTTTTTCCTTTTAATCTTTATTGAAATACTACCTTCACGAGCACTAGTGCTACTTGCACTGCTGAAGACATATCTATGGACCAATTGAGTGCAATACACAAAGAATCTCAAATGCACTTATTTAATTCCAATAGAGATATTAAACAATGTCGAATGCACCAATAAACTTCTTCTGTTTCAGGTGGCAAGAAAAATAAGCCCACAACGGAGGAACTGCAAAATTCACAGCCTACGGAGACGTCTTCAAATGCACAAGAAAGCACGTACGATGAAATTTCTAGGATAGATGTGAGCAGTCTGCAGGAACTAAACGGAAACTCTTCTGGCTCAAACTAAAAATGATTATTTTAAATAGGCTAGAATTGTATAAATGTAATTTATGAAGCTATTCCTCCGGAATTTACAGCATAAACATGAATTGCAAATGTTGTGATAATGACATCGGAAGTTGCTGTAAAACTTGGAAAGCTCTAGAAACCACGAACATGGCAACCATGTATGACAGAAAAGTAGAAATGATGGTTTCATCATACCTTCAGTTGTTACTGTGTAATAAGTGAAGCATTATAAAACAAAACAACGAGAAACGATTCGTTTATTTAAGGTGGTGTTAATATAAGTGCAGTGTGCAAGCTTACAAAGAATTAATTCAAGCTTAGGGTTAAAAAAAATCTGATGTGTACCATTCACGTGACTTTCTCTACATCTCTGCAACAAATTATTCTTAAAAAGCTTATACTTCTATTTACTTCATATTAATCAGATTAATAAGGTTAAAGTGATAGTTAAAAGCTGGTTGCTACGTCACTGAAGTTCCTTTGTTTGTATAGACAGCAGTTGACAATTTCCTGTGTGAGAAAAGTATAAGTTTTTCAAAGCAGAAACCAAAAACAGGGAATGTCTCAAAACCGATGAACTCCACGAAAAAAGTGTGTTTCAACGTGCTCTACATTTCCGTGCAGTAAGTTTTTTTTCCATCTCTTACGGTATAGCAGTTATTAAAATTTTCGTAAAGTTCACCCAGAAGCTTCAGAGGCTATTCCCAGAAAATTCAAGATATACATTTTATTTGTCAGGTAAATAGCTTCAATATACGACATTTTAATCAAAATCACTAGAGCCATATTTTAGAAAATCACAATTTTCTAAAAAAGTTCCATGTTGGCAGTTGGGTGTGGTGGGATTGCTCTCAAAATCTTCGTGCCGCATCCTTGAAAGATACTAAACTTAAATATCAAGTTTGGTATTTTACCGACTATTCGTTTTTGAGTTATCGTGTTCACAGACACACGGACACGGACACCCACGGACCTTTTTCTAAAAATGCTTTTTATGGATTCAGGGGACCCTAAAACATATATTGCCGGTGAAATCTCGGTATCGAATTTTTGGGTGGAGTGTAATACCTTCACTATACACTATGTACATAGTACGTATAGAGAAAGTAATATATAACTCATGCGTGTTTGTATGTGATAAAATGTTTGCAGTTTTTGGAAGTTTAATATTTTTGAGGTTTAGGATATTTTGAATAAAAACAGCTGGGTACTCAGCAACATCAGTAGAAAGAGACGCTTTCTGAGGAGAGGATAATTATCACCGATTCTGTATACTAATTGCAATCATAAATACAGTAGCATCAAACGCAACAAACTTGTGACAGTTCCCTCCTAGCATGTAAGCGAAGGCGTACAACTGTAGCAAGCAGTATGAAATTACGTCCAATGTAGTGTATTATGACAACATGCTTACTCTTGAAGTTCAGTTTGTAGGTGAAGAGAAGGAACGGTTGTAAAATCTTTACTGGCTAGAGCAATAGCGGAGGGAAGTTGCCATAGAAGTCACAAGTAAATGTGCTTCTCCACTGACACCAGTCGTTTCTTCTTTAAAATAAACTGTAAATTTGCACATAAAACACTTCCAGACTGCCTCCATGGTTTGTCAGGGTAATGAAAAAGCTGCGCAGAACGTTGTGGGCGCAACTATTGCCGGTTACGTCATTCGCCCTTTTCAGCATATCCATATTACATCGCTGGGAGGTTTTTGTAAATTGTGGGAGAGATTATTACTACCTTCAGTGAGTGAGCACAAAAACCATAGTGTACTGTTTATTGTATGCGATAAAAATAAGAGTGTGAGAGAACTATTGACAATAATGTTGGGATTTTCAACACTATTCTGGTAAGTCCCTTAGCGGACAAGCTAGTGAGATTGTTCACGTTGTTGTCACTTACTTGCGAAAACAAGCATTTATCATCCTATATTCAGTGTATCCTAACAACGAAATAGCGGTGATGGCAAACTCTCCCTCAATCCCCACCTTTCTTAGTGTCTCCAAACCAGGCTAAAGCGGGTAGAAGGGAAGCAGTTGAAGGCGTGAGCTGCGCAGACCAAAATATGGCAATATTTTTAATTACCTGGTCAAATTATAGTATGCCACCTCCAATCCGTAGGACTCGGATTGAGTTCCTGATTGGAGACTAGATTTTTCTTTAGTTTAGATTATTTCCTATTCCTCTCAGATTTTGATTGTATGAATCAAAGCGTCTGTAGGTATTTTAATTTAATGTAATAATCAAGTTAACACCACTGTAAAGCGAATGAACATCATTGCAGATGAGCCCCGATAGGAGTCATATATTAAAGATGCCATATAAATGAAGGACTCTCCCCCCCAAAAAAAAAATACCACTACGGTGTAGGTATCACCACACTTTTGTAAAAACCCAATTATCGCGCTCATTAAATGTGTCAGGCCTCAGATTAAATTATCATATCTCAAAAAATAAACATACATAGACAAATGTTAAACATTTTATCACACCACTAAAGAAGCTTTAAGTATATTATAACAACAAAAATGCTCATTTTTATGTATTTTAAATATTCACATAGGTTTTTATATTTATAATTTACTAACTGAATTGTTGTACTATATTTATATTTAATGTACATAAATATTTGAATGTATATATGTATGCAAATTTTGTACATAAATTAAAAACATTAATCTATTATATTTTTTACCTTGAAAATGATCCAAGATTAGTTATGTTTATTCTGTTGTTTCAGATGAATAGATTTAAATGTGTTGTCTGAATTAGCATTAAAAACATATTTCAAGAAGAAAATTAAAAAGGAATGTAAAAATAAAAACCTGATGTTCAATTCAAATTAATTTTTCCAGCCCTCTATCATTTTTGATGGATATACGAACTATGTTTACAAGAAATTATACTTATATATTCTTCACTTTGAGATAAATCTTTGCAGAATAACCTATGCCACACATGTAGCAATGTTCAAATGTTTATCACTTGTACGCTATTTATACTAGCCTTAAAATTACATACTCTTTCCATGCTATCGGAGAAGCAATTGAATATCGAAAAGAATTGAATGTCGATAAAATTTCCACGCAAAGTGTAAGTTGAAGAGGGGAGAATATTTTTAGAAACCTTCTTGTTATATCTTTGGAAGTCAGTGAACTTAAATACCAAGTTTGGTATTCAAAGAGCTTTCCGTTTTTACCTTATTCAACGTGTATTTCGGTGAAATTTGAGTATGGAATATTTTGATGCAATAAATTACTTCCCCTACTTACTACATTTAGTAGAGAAAGTAAAAAGTGCCACTTGTGTTACAAAATTTACAAATAACGAGTATATGAAACTCAGCTGCAAATTTAGTCTTAATACAGGATGATTAAAATGCGATTTAATATATACATAAAATCAACTCAACCTCGGAAGTATTGGTATTCGTAGCAAATTTTAATTGCTTAATTTTGTAATTTTGCAGCTTATAAGCATCGCTCCTGCCACTCTTCGGTGATAATGAAGATGACGAATAGGTAATTATGATTAGGGTTACTTAGGGATGTGATCCCCAGTCACTGGGGCAGAGCACTTCACTTTGGGGTCCTTTGCGACTTACGGGCCCCAGGGAGGTTTGAGGGTGACCGAATTGAATCAATCACGAGCGCAAGCAAGGACTGGATCCCTAATGGTTCCGGTTTGAAAGGGTTGTGCTGGATCATGAGAATGCAACACCTAATATGTTGCATTCATATGACTTTCTCTACTTGTTCTGCAAACGAACTATTCTTACAAAAGATTATTCTTTTATCTACAGCATGCTAAACGATATAAACATTAACAGAATTGGTCTTGTTACTTGCCTTCTTGTTGGCATAAGGGAAATAACAGAATACATTAGACTAAAGCGGTAGTCAATTTTTTTTAAAACCCGATCGATATGTTAACAATTAAAGTTCGGTTCGCTTTGTATTTTCAGAAAAAATATAAGGGAGATGAAACGATAGCTAACTCCGTTTGAGAAAATGTGTAGTTTAATTTTGAAACCAATAACAAGGAATATCTCGGAAATGATCAACTCTGTAACAAAAATGCATATGGCATACATTGTATGTTTTAATGGGATCTACATTTCTGTGTAGTAAGTTTTCGTCTATGTGTTACGGTTTACCTATTATGCAAAATTCAGCAAAACGTATCCAGAATAAACAGGTCTTCAGAAGCTACTCCCAGAAAATTCGAGATATAAATTTTATTTGTGATGTAAATAGCTTTAACATACGGTATTTTAATTAAAATAGTTAGAGCCATTTTTGAGAACAGCAAAATTTTCAAAAATATGTCCATGTAAACGGTAGTTTGTGATGGGGGATTTTGCATCCTTGAAAGATTCCGCATCCTTAAATGCCAATTTGGTATTTAGCGGTCTTTTAGTTTTTGAGCTATGCTATTCACAAATACAGGCACATACATACACTTGCGCGCAGACATACACGGACCTTTTTCTAAAAGTGCTCTTTTTGGACTCAGGGGACCTGAAAACACATACTTCACGTGAAATCTCGGTATAGAATGTTTGGGTGGAACATAGTACCTTCTCTATACACTATGTACATAGTACGCTTAGATAAAGTAAACATGAATAAGGCCTGCTCTCCTGGAAATAATCAAAGTTGGCCGTTAATTCGATTTTAAGAATCGTTTAAACGTTCGATCAATATACTGGGCCCAATTCACAAGCGCTGAGCTTCTGGGACGAATAAGTAATACACGTTAATACCAGTTTTCAGGCATGCTTTCCATAGGATCTATATTTGATTAATATTTTGCAATAACATTGGACACTTCTGTTTTACGTATCGATCCATAGGGTGATAAGGATTATCACACAATGATAGCACTACTATATTAACTTCCTCGAAAGATGACTCAAGAAGCAATATTCAGACCCGATATGGACAGAAATATATTTGTCTCATCATTGAGACAGCTGTGGTTTGCTTAGATACTATAAATTACAATATCTCTTTATTGCACATACTTAAGAAAAAAAGGTATCTTATTGTGATTTGTTTCTCTTTGTATTATATGTTATGTAATCGACAATGACAGATTTCATTATCTAAAGAGAGAAACTAACCTTTTAAGCATACATTTCTTCTTAAAACGCCCTTATTTAGGGTTAGATTTTATCCCCACAATGAACTAATAGAGTGACCGGCTTTGAGTTTAACAAGACATGGGGAGCAATCTTTGCCACACATTCCTTACCTACTCTAACTGCGTAGCCCTGGGGAGCTGTAAACAGAGGGGAAGTGTGACGTCTCCCCATTCCGAGAACCAATATGTATATATTGCAATGTTTCTTCCTCAAATGTGGATTTACAAACCGTTTTGGGGCGTATATTAGAACACTGGTACCTTTTCCTCAGTGACAGGCTTAACTTTTGACAGAAGTGCAACGTAAGTCAAACCCAGCCCTGGGAAGCTGGTAAATGGAGGGGAAATACACTTGTTTACATTTGGAGTCGTTCACTTTACTTCAACAGAAACAGACTACGTGCTAGGTAAGTCAAACTCCCCCCCCCCCCCGTATGGTAACTACACAACATATTTGTGATGGACAATTTATACTCAGAAGTTGATACTTTCCCAAGCATGACACCACGTCTTGTAATCTATCTCACACAAGAAAATTCCTGATGTCAACAAATGGAAGGGAAGATAGAGGAAGACAGAGATAGTGTCACGGAACTCAGTGGGATTGGTGGAACGAGCTTCATGGATGCCTTTTTTTTATTTGCTATTTGCTATTGTACAACAATTGCCTTTAAAAATTGTAAAGAGTTTTCTATTTATGCGCAGTAAAAATTGCGCAGTTTGTATTCATTTCTCTGCATCTTGTACATACACCTCAGGTGTGTCCTACGCTCGTGAATGCTGAAAGGAATGTTTATAAGCATGATAATATACATTAAACACTAGACAGCACAGTTATACACTATTAATTTATTATTGTTTAATAACACGCATTGTTTATCTCTGCATTACTAAAGAAACAATATTGCAGTTCATGAGAACAACAACTTCTGTTAAATTCACATTATTGGTCACTAGAGCAGTGCACTTAACACAACTTGCACTTTTGGTACACATATAGCTATGTTATTGCGTTCACATCACTTTCTTAGCATTCTTCACTCACTAGATTGACTTTTAACTCTGTTCACTTCACTTCATTTGTTGGCCCCTTAATGGTCCGCAGCTATTTATTTATATATTTTGGAATTATAAAGCTCCTGTCTTAGAAATTAAATTTAATCAATTAGAAAGAGATTACTCTGGAAGAAGAATGTTCTGGACCCGGGGAGAAAGAAGGTCCGAGAAGTCCTTTGCCCGACCATTGTATCTCTTTGCTCCTTGGTTACAGCGGGCCAGGCAGTGATGCTTTCGCCGCTGCAGTATTATAAGTTGTATTCCTATTATATATGGCCATTCTCGGAACAAAGTTACTCTTGAGGTAAACACTGAATATTGTTTGCTGTGCTTCTGATATTTCAGACCCCTTACCAGGTATATGTCACAGGCTCAGAACACTTGCAAGCAATTTAAAAGTAATCAGTGTATCGTCATGGAGCAGTTTTAAATGAAACATTCCTAGGCAAATCTTGAAAACTGGCGAGAGACAAATGAAGATGCAATGTTTCGCGATACATATGATGGAAATCCCAAAGGTTAATCATTATGCTACCGCACGATAATATTAATTATGTAAGATGTAAGAAGTTGCTGACGATGTCTTACTTGATTTAGTGTTAAGAGGTTAACGCTGCTACAATTAGTGCTACAAAATGTATGTGATCTCTGAAACGTCAAACACGTAACGAGTTAGTCCGCTCTTATTGGTCTGAGACAGAGTGTACTTGGTGTGCAAATTAGTCCACACACACACACAGGTGCGACCACGCAGGGAATTACAGTGGATAGGCAAAAATGCAACTGGAGCAGATACACACTTAAATGTTCAGTTTTGTAACAGGGATGGAAACCAGGGAATCGTAGTCTTCCCGCACTCCCTGAGGTTACTGCAACCAACTGAACTATTCCCATATATACCCGCAATTTTACCCATATATCTCAAAGGATATCTTAAATTCACTTTGAGATGTTTCATTGGCGAGTTGCAATGTCCCGCAAGCCATAGTTTAATAGTGATAGGTCAGTTAATCATAATTGGTTCATTATAAACTGTTTAAAAATCGGTGTTCTATTCACATAATTGTACCTATTCTGCTGCGAACTACTTTTACAAAAGCTTATTGAATTATTTGCTCCATGCTAATTGAGGTAAACAGTAACAGAAATGATACGCGATGAGTTCTGAAGGATGCATTCACTTTTTGCTATGTTTAACTGTTTGGTGGCACAAAAATCCTGAGTCTTCAATTTGTCAGAAAATTTAGTTGATCCTTCAGAAATAGCTAGTTTAGACCGTTCTCTTGATATTTAACCTTTTAGGAGCAGATAGCACAGTGCACCTTTATCATACATTAATAAGTTCTAAAGTTTATTAAGAATATACTTTTTACTGCTCCACAGACTTTGATCCTTCGTCGTTTGAATACTGTTTAGTGAGGCATCGGGCTAGTTATTGGTGAATTTCTCTCTAGTTTAGTTATGTAAAGGCTACCGAAACACCTTATCATTTTAATAATACTTGCAGCGATCAAACTTGATTCCTCATACTATGTCTTTGGAACTGTAGGATTATTGGATTATCAGTTCGCAAACAGCTATCTTGTCGTACTTCTCGAGTTCATTTTCTTATGATCTTTCGATGTCTTGATGTTAAGTTTCTATTCCCAGGGGAGTGAGTATTGTCCCATGGTTACACAGTAAGATACATTTCAATCTGTTTTTGACTTGATTCAGTCATTCATTTTACCTTTTTAGAAATGTTGGAAACTGTATTTAATTTAGAATGTGTGTCCGAATGTACTTGGTGATCGCATTTCTGTTTTGCCCCCAGGATTATTGCCGTTATGGTCGACGTCCGCGAAGAATGCTTACGTAGCCGCAAGTTTTGTTGGTTAGGTGTGCCTAGGTCTTATCATATTCCTCTGATTGAGGTGTCTGCCTTCTTAACAGATTGCAATGGAATAATAACCGAAAGAGATAAACAAAAACTTACCAGACAAAACATGTAGATATCGTTGTAACACATAATTTATGACATATATGTTTTTGCTGTAGAGTTGACCCTTTAGATTAGTTGTTATTGGTTTCAATTTTAAACTAATTTAACTTTTCTCAAACGGAACCATGCAAAGCGAACCGCTATTTCACATAGCGCTCAGCTTTTAAAATATTTGACTATCGCTTTAGCCTAGTGTATTCTCTTATGCCTTCTTATAAGGAAGAAAGTAATAAGTAATACTCTTTTGTAAGAAAATTTTATTTGTGGAACAGATAGAGAAAGTCATGTGAGTGAAACATCAGATTTTTAAGTTTGAGACAAGTTATAGATTCAAGGTGACAATTAACGAACAGTGCTCAAGAGCTTCTGTTTACTAGTTGAAGTATTGCAGAAGCGTAATGACGTATCTCTAATCTGGAACTGGCGTATCTCAATTGCGATTAGCCTATCCTTTTTGAACAACCAAATAGGGTAAGGTGCACTTTCTCAGAGGAATGTAATCTATCAATCACTTCAGCTCTATATAAACAACAGCGTATAGCATAAATTCAACACAGTAGGTGGCATACCAGGTTGTAATTTGGTGTAACATCAAGATGTGGTCTAGTATTATTATTCTTGTTTCGTTAGCTGTAAGTTGTTCGTCATATGAAAGATTTAAGATAGTAGACCTATGGGGCATCAGCAAACCAGAGGTGCTGCTTGGTCGAGTACTTGATGTTATGCAAAACGATTCCAACAGCTGCATTAGTCACATTAATTTTTATGTGGAGAATATGATGAGCTCTGAATGGGGTATGACAAGTGAGTATTTTACTTATTCTTCTCTTTTTAAGCGTCATTGTAATGTGGAAATTCGAAGCTGAAAGAAGAAAACAAAATTCGGAATATCCAAAAAACTCGAATAACAAAAGATCGTTTAAAATTGGCATTTTAGTAATACAGGTCGACTTATGCTGGCCTGTCCCTCGACGTACCGATGGATTTCAAGATGACGAAGTACCTCCAATAATGTGGACAGTAGCATCTATGCAACTTCAATCTCTTGTTCCTGCTTAAATCACGCACTCGTCGAAATCAGGATTTTCTAATTGTCTCACTCGTTTTCGACTCTTTCCATTTTCACACGAGGCACTACTTGAATTTTTTTCCTTATTCTTCAGATAAGTTGACAAAGTGTTCGGTGATATCCCTGATTCTTTTGCAATTTTAGATTTATCTTTAAACACTTTTAAACTTCACGAATGACGGCAAAATTTTCCACAAAACTTGGTCTCGTACTGGACACGCGGTTTACTAAGAGACATCCACTGAACAGTAGGAAGCTCAAGCGACAAGTACAGGCAGGCGCACGTGTTTAAAACAAACGTATGTGGGAGCAGGTAGAGAGACTAAAATCGCCAGCTAGGACAGCTGTTACACACTCCAAATTGCATTCCAAAAGAATAAACAACCCTAAAGCGATGAACTCTTTTACAGAAAGACGTGGACGAAGTTATCGTCTTACATTTCTGCGTTTAGATTAATTTCCGATTGGCATTTCTGAACACCAACTTCGAATTAAGGAAAACGTAATTCGAACTACTCATGATTTATATACTTCATATTACATTTTGATACTGGTTATTTAATTAGTTCAGGTATGGGGACGAAATACCGGTAGGAAGCGAGGAGTAACGTACTTGTTTTGCTACAAGTCGAGAGCAGTGGTGGATTTATTCTTCACTCTGTACTAACTTCTACACTTGTATTTAAAGTATTTTGTTTATATTAAGCATATGTTCATACAAGAATTATTACAACCATCTGCTGTGGTCAAGTAAATTATATAATCCTCAAGTTTATAGCTATTCCTTCATCTTTTACACGTAATATTGTTACAGTGCTATCCTTACCCCGAAAAACAGCGGCTTCTTTTAGCTACAAGTCACGATAGTCGAAAACCTGCGCGTAATATTTTAACTCTGTATGTTGTGGTGGATCTGTTAGTCTATAAATTGTACAGATTTTTAATCGATTAAATATTAATAAAATGTGTATAGCAAACTAAAGGTCCCAAACGTGAGTTTACTGCAAAAATACTATTGAACAAAGAAAGATCGGATTTCAAAGGGCCCTTTTTACTTTCTCTGCACCTACTATTTAAATAGTGTATAGCGAAGGTATTGCACTCCGCCCAAAAATTCAATACCGAGATTTCACCGGAAATATACGTCCACTATATATAAAAAAATCTGATGTAATCCATTTACATGACTTTCTCTATATCTCTGCAACAAATTTTTGTTAAAAAGTTTATGCTTCTATTTACTTCATGCTAAGTTACTTGCTTCCCTGTAAGTAGAAGCGAATTAAGGGAGTAACATAGGTTAAAGTGATAGCAAAAGATGGTTGCTACGTGACTGAATTTCCTTCGTTTGTAGGGGAAGGAGTTGACAAATTCTTGTATGAGAAAAGTATACGTTTTTTAAGGCTGAAACAAAAAAAAAAAAAAAAACAAAACAAGGAATATCTAAAAAACGATCAACTCCACGAAAAAAATGTACATAACATAAATTGTATGTTTTAATGTGCTCTACATTTTTTGTTTGGTAAGTTTCTATCTATCTCTTACGGTTTACCAGTTACACAAAATTCCGTAAAATACATCCAGAATAATTAGTCTTCAGAGCCTATTCCCAGAAAATTCAAGATATGCAAAATATTTGTCAAGTATATATCTTTAATATATGATATTTTAATCAAAATCATTACAGCCATTTTTTAGAAAATAAAATTTTTCGAAACATTTTCCATGTGAAGGGTGGGGGATTTACTTGAAAATCTTCGTGTCGCATCCTTGGAAGATTTTGAACTTAAATACCAAGTTTGGTATTTACCGGTCTTTTCGTTTTTGAGCTATGCTGCCCACAGACACACAGACACACACATACAGTCAGAAAGGCAGACAGACACACACGGACATTTTTCTAAAAATGCTTTTTTTGGGATTCAGGTGGTCTCAAAACATGTATTTCCGATGAAATCTCGGTTTGGAATTTTTGTGTGCAATACCTTCTCTAAACACTATGTACATAGTACGTATAGAGAAAGTAAAAATACTTTTTTAAAAAAGGTTTCTGTGTGTGTCTGTGAACAGGATAACTCCAAAACGAAAAGATGATAAAATATCAAACTTCGTATTTGTGTTAAGTGTCTTCCAAGAATGCTTCATGAAGATTATCAAGAAAATACCACCACCCCACTACCCTTTAAGTAGACATTTTCGAACATTTTGATTTTCTCAAAAATGGCTCTACCGATTTTGCTTAAAATGTGGTATATTAAAGATATTTAATGACAAACAAAATTTATATTTTCTGGAAATAGCCGCTGAAAACATCTTTATCCTGGATGAATTTTTCGGAATTGTGCATAACTTCCAGTACATATTCTAACTAGGTGGGAGGGGCTTGCTTTGCCCTGGTCAATGATCAAGTCGAAGCACGTCCATTGAGTCAGCCGGACCAATCACAGACTATCACCGATACAACAACTATACTGACCTATAACTTATCTATACTATTTTATGCAATACCTATAGTAGCCTTTACATTACCTATACAATACCTATACCGGCACATACAGTACCTATAGTAGTCTATACATTACTTATACTAGCGTAAATATTCGTTATACAAGCATACAGTACCTATACTAGCTTATACAATACTTATACTAGCCTATAACTAACCTATACTAGCCAATAGAATTACTATAGTAACGCATACATTACCTGCATTAGCCTATACATTACATATACGTCGAAAAATACCTTATGTCCTGGGAATAAAGTCTCACAATGTCCTCCAAATAACATAAAATCGTCTTAAAAATATGAATTAAAATGATACTAAAGACATTTCTAATACAAAAAGCTTATTACAATATTGTCAATTTATAAGTAAGGCTTTACGGTACTTACAGAACTTATAAGTCCCGTATACAGTATATACACAACTTACACAGCACATATACTAGCCTATACTTTAACTGTGCTAGACTATAATTTCCATATACCAGCCCTTAAAATACCTATACTAGCCCTTACAATAAACTATACCAGGCTAAACATTCCCTATACTAACCCTTACAATAACTATACTAGGCTAAACATTACCTATACTAACCCTTACAATAACTATACCAGGCTAAACATTACCTATACTAACCCTTACAATAACTATACCAGGCTAAACATTACCTATACTAACCCTTACAATAATTATACCAGGCTAAACATTACCTATACTAACCCTTACAATAAACTATACCAGGCTAAACATTACCTATACTAAACCTTACAATAACTATACCAGGCTAAACATTACCTATAATAACCCTTACAACAACTATACCAGGCTAAACATTACCTATACTAACCCTTACAATAACTATACCAGGCTAAACATTACCTATACTAACCTAAAATATACCTACTATAACCCTTACAATAACTATACCAGGCTATACATTACCTATACTAACCCTTACAATAACCATACCAGCCTATACATTACCTATACTAACCTAAAATATACCTACTATAACCCTTACAATAACTATACCAGGCTATACATTACCAATACTAACCTAAAATATGCCTACTATAACCCTTACAATAATTATACCAGGCTATACATTACCTATACTAACCTAAAATATACCTACTATAACCCTTACAATAACTATACCAGGCTAAACATTACCAATACTAACCCTTACAATAACTATACCAGGCTATACATTACCTATACTAACCCTTACAATAACTATACCAGGCTAAACATTACCTATACTAACCCTTACAATAACTATACCAGGCTAAACATTACCTATACTAACCCTTACAATAACTATACCAGGCTAAACATTACCAATACTAACCCTTACAATAACTATACCAGGCTAAACATTACCTTTACTAACCCTTACAATAACTATACCAGGCTATACATTACCTATACTAACCCTTACAATAACTATACCAGGCTATACATTACCTATACTAACCTAAAATATATCTACTATAACCCTTACAATAATTATACCAGGCTAAACATTACCTATACCAACCTAAAATATACCTACTATAACCCTTACAATAACTATACCAGGCTAAACATTACCAATACTAACCCTTACAATAAATATACCAGGCTATCCGTTACCTATACTAACCTTTACAATAACTATACCAGGCTAAACATTACCTATACTAACCCTTACAATAAATATACCAGGCTACACATTACTTATACTAACCTAAAATATACCTACTATAACCCTTACAATAAATATACCAGGCTATCCATTACCTATACTAACCTTTACAATAACTATACCAGGCTAAACATTGCCTATACTAACCTTTACAATAAATATACCAGGCTAAACATTACCTATACTAACCTTTACAATAAATATACCAGGCTATCCATTACCTATACTAACCTTTACAATAAATATACCAGGCTAAACATTACCTATACTAACCCTTACAATAACTATACCAGGCTAAACATTACTTATACTAACCTAAAATATACCTACTATAACCCTTACAATAACTATACCAGGCTATACATTACCTATACTAACCTAAAATATATCTACTATAACCCTTGCAATAACTATACCAGGCTAAACATTACCTATACTAACCTAAAATATACCTACTATAACCCTTACAATAACTATACCAGGCTAAACATTACCAATACTAACCCTTACAATAAATATATCAGGCTATCCATTACCTATACTAACCTTTACAATAACTATACCAGGCTAAACATTACCTATACTAACCCTTACAATAACTATACCAGGCTATCCATTACCAATACTAACCATTACAATAACTATACCAGGCTAAACATTACCTATACTAACCTTTACAATAACTATACCAGGCTAAACATTACCAATACTAACCCTTACAATAACTATACCAGGCTATCCATTACCTATACTAACCTTTACAATAACTATACCAGGCTAAACATTACCTATACTGACCCTTACACAACTATACCAGGCTATACATTACCTATACTAACCTAAAATATACGTACTATAACCCTTACAATAACTATACCAGGCTATACATTACCTATACTAACCTAAAATATACCTACTATAACCCTTACAATAACTATACCAGGCTATACATTACCTATACTAACCTAAAATATACCTACTATAACCCTTACAATAACTATACCAGGCTATACATTACCTATACTAACCTAAAATATACCTACTATAACCCTTACAATAACTATATCAGGCTAAACATTACCTATACTAACCTAAAATATACCTACTATAACCTTACAATAACTATACCAGGCTAAACATTACCAATACTACCCCTACAATAAATATACCAGGCTATCCATTACCTATACTAACCTTTATAATAACTATACCAGGCTAAACATTACCTATACTAACCCTTACAATAACTATACCAGGCTAAACATTACCTATACTAACCTTTACAATAACTATACCAGGCTAAACATTACCAATACTAACCCTTACAATAACTATACCAGGCTATCCATTACCTATACTAACCTTTACAATAACTATACCAGGCTAAACATTACCTATACTGACCTTTACATAACTATACCAGGCTATACATTACCTATACTAACCTAAAATATACCTACTATAACCCTTACAATAACTATACCAGGCTATACATTACCTATACTAACCTAAAATATACCCACTATAACCCTTACAATAACAATACCAGGCTATACATTACCTATACTAACCTAAAATATACCTTCTATAACCCTTACAATAACTATACCAGGCTAAACATTACCTATACTAACCTAAAATATACCTACTATAATCCTTACAATAACTATACCAGGCTAAACATTACCAATACTAACCCCTACAATAAATATACCAGGCTATCCATTACCTATACTAACCTTTACAATAACTATACCAGGCTAAACATTACCTATACTAACCCTTACAATAACTATACCAGGCTAAACATTACTTATACTAACCTAAAATATACCTACTATAACCCTTACAATAACTATACCAGGCTAAACATTACCTATACTAACCTAAAATATACCTACTATAACCCTTACAATAACTATACCAGGCTAAACATTACCAATACTAACTCTTACAATAAATATACCAGGCTACCCATTACCTATACTAACCTTTACAATAACTATACCAGGCTAAACATTACCTATACTAACCCTTACAATAACTATACCAGGCTATCCATTACAAATACTAACCCTTACAATAACTATACCAGGCTAAACATTACCTATACTAACCTTTACAATAACTATACAAGGCTAAACATTACCAATACTAACCCTTACAATAATTATACCAGGCTATCCATTACCTATACTAAACTTTACAATAACTATACTAGGCTAAACATTACCTATACTAACCCTTACATAACTATACCAGGCTATCCATTACCTATACTAACACTTACAATAACTATACCAGGCTATCCATTACCTATACTAACCTTTACAATAACTATACCAGGCTATACATTACCTATACTAACCCTTACAATAACTATACCAGGCTAAACATTACCTATACTAACCCTTACAATAACTATACCAGGCTAAACATTACCTATACTAACCCTTACAATAACTATACCATGCTAAACATTACCTATACTAGCCCTTACAATAACTATACCAGGCTATACATTTCCTATACTAACCCTTACAATAAGTATACCAGGCTAAACATTACCTATACTAACCCTTACAATAACTATACCAGGCTAAACATTACCTATACTAACCCTTACAATAACTATACCAGGCTAAACATTACCTATACTAACCTAAAATATATCTACTATAACGCTTACAATAACTATACCAGGCTATACATTACCTATATTAACCTAAAATATACCTACTATAACCCTTACAATAACTATACCAGGCTATACATTACGTATACTAACCTAAAATATATCTACTACAACCCTTACAATAACTATACCAGGCTATACATTACCTATACTAACCTAAAATATATCTACTATAACCCTTACAATAACTATACCAGGCTATACATTACCTATACTAACCTAAAATATACCTACTATAACCCTTACAATAACTATACTAGACCTTACATTGCGTATTCTAAATTATAATACCCACGCTAGACTACACATTACGTATATTAGACTATAAATTACCTATACTAGTCTAAACATTACCTTTAATAGCCTATACCTTACCTTCACTAGCCTACACGTTACACCTATGCTAGCCTATACAAAGCAGATGTTCGCCTAAACAGTACCTACTCTAGCTTATACAATACATATGCTGATCTATACAATACCAACGCTGGCCTATACAATTCATATACTAGCCTATACAGTACTTTTACTGACCTATACAATACATATACTAGCTAATACTATACATATTTTAGCCTACACAATACTTATGCTGCCCTATACAATACATATACTAGCCAATACAATACTCTTACTGATCTATACAATACATATGCTAGCCTACACAATACCTTTACCGGCCTATACAATACATATACTAGCCTATACAATTCATATACTAGTCTATGCATTTCATATACTAGCCTAGACAATACTCATACAGATCTATACAACACATATACTAGCTAATATAAAACATATTATAGCCTACACAATACTTATGCTGCCCTATACAATACATATACTAGCTTATACAATTCATATACTAGCATATAAAATAGATATGCTAGCTAATACTATACATATTTTAGCCCACACAATATTTAAACTGGCCTATACAATACATACACTAGCGTACATAATACTTTTACTGGCCTATATAATATATATATATATATACTAGCTAATACTACACATATTTTAGCCTACACATTCCTATGCTGGCCTATACAATGCGTATACTACCCTATACAATTCATATACTAGCCTATGCAACACATATACTAGCCTACGCAATACCTTTACTGGTTTATACAATACATATACTAGTCTACACAATACTTTTACTGGCGTATACAATACATTTACTGGCTAATACTATACATATTTTAGCCTGCACAATACTTTTACTGGTTTACACAATACATATACTACCCTCACAATACTTTTACTGGCGTATACAATACATTTACTAGCTAATACTATACATATTTTAGCCTGCACAATACTTTTACTAATTTATGCAATACATATACTAGCCTACACAATACTTTTCCTGGCCTATACAATACTATACATATTTTAGCCTGCACAATACTTATACTGGCCTATACAATTCATATACTAGCCTACTCAATACTTTCTCTGGTCTATACAATACATTTACTAGCTAATAATATACATACTTTAGCCTACATAATACTTATACTAGCCTATACAATTCATATAATAGCCTATAGAATTCATATACTAGCCTACACAATACTTATACTGGTCTATACAATACATATACTAGCCTATAGAATTCATATACTAGCCTACACAATACTTATACTGGTCTATGCAATACATATACTAGCCTACACAATACTTATGCTGGTCTATACAATACATATACTAGCCTACACAATACTTATACTAGTCTATACAATTCATATACTAGCCTACACAATGTTTTACTGGTCTATACAATACATTTACTAGCTAATAATATACATATTTTAGCCCACATAATATTTATACTAGCCTATACAATCCATATACTAGCCTACACAATACTTATAATGGTCTATACAATTCATATACTAGCCTACACAATACTTATACTGGTCTATACAATTCATATAGTAGCCTACACAATACTTATACTGGTCTATACAATTCATATACTAGCCTACACAATACTTTTACTGGTCTATACAATACATTTACTAGCTAATAATGTACATATTTTAGCTTACATAATACTTATACTAGCCTATACAATTCATATAGTAGCCTTTAGAATTCGTATACTAGTCTACACAATACTTATACTGGTCTACACAATTCATATACTAGCCTACACAATACTTATACTGGTCTATACAATACATATACTAGCCTATAGAATTCATATACTAGCCTACACAATACTTATACTGGTCTATACAATACATATACTAGCCTAAGGAATTCATATACTGGCCTACATAATACTTATACTGGTCTATACAATACATATACTAGCCTACACAATACTTATACTGGTCTATACATTACATATACTAGCCTACACAATACTTATACTGGTCTATACAATTCATATACTAGCCTATAGAATTCATATACTAGCCTACACAATACTTATACTGGTCTATACAATACATATACTAGCCTATAGAATTCATATACTGGCCTACACAATACTTATACTGGTCTATACAATTCATATACTAGCCTACACAATACTTATACTGGTCTATACCATACATATACTAGCCTACACAATACTTATACTGGTCTATACAAGTCTACACAATACTTATACTGGTCTATACAATATATATATATATATATATATATATATATATATACTAGCCTACACAATACTTATACTGGTCTATACAATACATATACTAGCCTACACAATACTTATACTGGTCTATACTATTCATATACTAGCCTTCACTATACTTATACTGGTCTATCCAATACATTTACTAGCCTACACAATACTTATACTGGTCTATACAATTCATATACTAGCCTACACAATACTTATACTGGTCTATCCAATACATTTACTAGCCTACACAATAATTATACTGGTCTATACAATTCATATACTAGCCTACATAATACTTATACTGGTCTATACAATACATATACTAGCCTACACAATACTTATAATATTCTATACAATTGATATACTAGCCTACAGAATACTTATACTGGTCTATACAATACATATACTAGCCTATACAATACTTATACTGGTCTATACAATACATATACTAGCCTACACAATATTTATACTGGTCTATACAATTCATATAGTAGCCTACACAATACTTATACTGGTCTATACCATTCATATACTAGCCTACACAATACTTTTACTGGTCTATACAATACATTTACTAGCTACTAGCTAATAATGTACATATTTTAGCTTACATAATACTTATACTAGCCTATACAATTCATATAGTAGCCTTTAGAATTCGTATACTAGTCTACACAATACTTATACTGGTCTACACAATTCATATACTAGCCTACACAATACTTATACTGGTCTATACAATACATATACTAGCCTATAGAATTCATATACTAGCCTACACAATACTTATACTGGTCTATACAATACATATACTAGCCTATAAAATTCATATACTGGCCTACACAATACTTATACTGGTCTATACAATACATATACTAGCCTACTAGCCTACACAATACTTATACTGGTCTATACATTACATATACTAGCCTACACAATACTTATACTGGTCTATACAATTCATATACTAGCCTATAGAATTCATATACTAGCCTACACAATACTTATACTGGTCTATACAATACATATACTAGCCTATAGAATTCATATACTGGCCTACACAATACTTATACTGGTCTATACAATTCATATACTAGCCTACACAATACTTATACTGGTCTATACAATACATATACTAGCCTACACAATACTTATACTGGTCTATACAAGTCTACACAATACTTATACTGGTCTATACAATATATATATACTAGCCTACACAATACTTATACTGGTCTATACAATACATATACTAACCTACACAATACTTATACTGGTCTATACAATTCATATACTAGCCTACACAATACTTATACTGGTCTATCCAATACATTTACTAGCCTACACAATAATTACACTGGTCTATACAATTCATATACTAGCCTACACAATACTTATACTGGTCTATCCAATACGTATACTAGCCTACACAATACTTATACTATTCTATACAATTCATATACTAGCCTACACAATACTTATACTGGTCTATACAATACATATACTAGCCTATACAATACTTATACTGGTCTATACAATACATATACTAGCCTACACAATACTTAAACTGGTCTATACAATTCATATAGTAGCCTACACAATACTTATACTGGTCTATACAATTCATATACTAGCCTACACAATACTTTTACTGGTCTATACAATACATTTACTAGCTACTAGCTAATAATGTACATATTTTAGCTTACATAATACTTATACTAGCCTATACAATTCATATAGGAGCCTTTAGAATTCGTATACTAGTCTACACAATACTTATACTGGTCTACACAATTCATATACTAGCTACACAATACTTATACTGGTCTATACAATACATATACTAGCCTACACAATACTTATACTGGTCTATACATTACATATACTAGCCTACACAATACTTATACTGGTCTATACAATTCATATACTAGCCTATAGAATTCATATACTAGCCTACACAATACTTATACTGGTCTATACAATACATATACTGGCCTATATAATTCATATACTGGCCTACACAATACTTATACTGGTCTATACAATTCATATACTAGCCTACACAATACTTATACTGGTCTATACAATACATATACTAGCCTACAGAATACTTATACTGGTCTATACAAGTCTACACAATACTTATGCTGGTCTATACAATATATATATATATATATATATATATATATATATACTAGCCTACACAATACTTATACTGGTCTATACAATACATATACTAGCCTACACAATACTTATACTAGCCTACACAATACTTATACTAGCCTACAGAATACTTATACTAGTCTATACAATTCATATACCTGCCTACACAATACTTATACTGGTCTATACAATACATATACTAGCCTACACAATACTTATACTGGTCTATACAATACATATATTAGCCTACACAATAGTTTTACTGGCCTAGAAAATTTATATACTAGCCTATGCAATACTTTACTGGATTATACAATGCGTATATTAGGCTACACAATACTTGTACTGGCCTATGCATTTCGTATACTAGCCTAATTAATACATATGCTAGCCTAATCAATACTTATACAAATCGATACTAAGCTATACCATAACTATACTAACTTATACAAAAGATTTTTAGGTGCCCTCTTAATTTAAGGTAATGTTTCTTTTTATTAAATGTTCATGCGTGTTACTGCGACTATGTGTATCTTTGTATGTTTGTGATCATTATAGCTCAAAAGTGAAAAGATGGATAAATATCCAACTTGGTATTTACGTGTATATTTTCTATGGTTGTATTTTTAGGAAAATCCATACCTCAACTATGGTTCATATGGAACATTTTTTAATTTTTTTTAAATAGCTGTACCGAGTTTGACTCAAGTACCATGTGGTTAAGATGATTTTATTATAAATGAATGTTTATTTTTTGAATATTCTGGAAATAGTCCCTGAGGACGTAATTATTCTGGATGACATTTGTACGACACGTAAGGTTTATATTGATTAACTTTATGTAGATAAAACAATAATCTCTTATAAAAATAGTTTGTTCGGAAAACAGATAAAGAAGTTATGTGAATGGAAAGCTTAAGACTTTTTTAAATTTTACATCGTGAGAATGCGAAAGTATGGTTCTTTGACTTTACCACTTATCTTTAGCCACAAAGTATACTTGGGTAAATTCACAAACAACATAAAGCAAATATCTAAAGAAATATCTAAATAATTGATTATTTTAGTAGAATTTTGCAATATACTTTAAAACTGACAATAATTTGGTTTGTTTCAGTGTTTGATTCCTCGACAAAAATTCCTGAAGGCCTATTGACGCTCAATTTTGTTCATCTCGGGAATTTCGACGAGTGTCTGTCTGTTGAAGGAGTTGTGGGTCCTGCCAATGATACTTTTGATGCCCAGCACTGTATGGCTACCGTCGGTCTTCCTCAGGATCTTCTGCTCAACCCTAATGTTGTGAATACTCGCAGGGCCATTGCACGTCAACTGCAATTACCCGATGACGTGGAGGAGCAAGAACATCGTCCTGAAGGAAGAGTAAGTATGCATAGAATCATATCAGAAGAAAACAACCTAATGTGTTCCACTAACGTGACTTTCTCCACCTGTTCTGCTAACAGACTATTCTCACAAAATATTATTCATTTATCTACATCATAGTAACGGAATAAACATTACAGAAATTGTCTTATTACTTGCTTCCTTGGAAGTACAAGGGAAATAAGGGAGTACCATTGCTAAAGTGAAGTCAAATTTTATAACAGCTGGTTGCTACGTGACTGAAATTCGTTTGTTTGTATGGCTAAAACTTGACAAATTCCTGCATGAGAAAATGTATTTTAAATCTGAAAGAAATAACAAGGAATATCTCAGAAACGGTAAGCTCTACAAAAAATGTATATGCCTAATATTGTGTGTTTTAATGAGATCTACATATTTTGTGTATTACGCTTTCATCTATTTCTTACGTTTTACCAGTTATGCAAAGTTCAGCAAAATCATCCAGAATAAAGAGGTCTTCAGAGGTTATTCCCGATAATTCAAGATGTACATTTATTTGTCATGTAAATATCTTTAATATACTATATTTTAATCAAAATCGTTAAAGTCATTGTTAAGAAAATAAAAAAGAATCGAATATTTTTCGAAGTAAAAGGTAGTTGGGGTGGGGGATTTTCTTGAAAATCTTCGTGTCACATCGTAAGGAGATATTAAACTTAAACACAAAGTTTGGTATAAAACGGACTTTTTTGTTTTTGAGCTATTTTATCCGCAGACACATACCTACACACATGATCATGTTTCTAAGAAATACTTTTTTTTGGATTCAGGGGTGTATGTATTTCCGGTGATATCTCGGTATCGAATTTTTGGGTGCAATACAATACCTTCTCCATACTCTGTACATACTACGTGTAGAGAAAGTAAAAACACTAGACCGAGAGAGGGCTAGTGAGCTGTTACAAATGGCAGCTTCCGTATTTTAAGGCATCTGTGTCATCATGTAGGCGTCAAACAAATTGATAACATTTTCATTATGACATAATGAAAGTTGTGACTTAAGAGAATTTCCTGCCCGTTTACAGACAGATAACTTGAAAGAGCTGTCCAGTTTAAACTACTTTATAAAAACTTATGCAATGTGACGTCGCCGCTGAAGCTCTCCAAGAATCAGAAATGCCATAAATATGGGTATAGTTTGTCCAAATTCTTATCATCGCTTCCTCATTCCACACTTTAAATTAAGGTAGCCTCCGGTCCTACTTGGGTTTTTCTTAAACCTGCCCCAGAAACCTGAAAAACGGGTAATTCTATTCTACTCAGTAATGGTTTTACACCGGGGGAGTGGAATAGGTAAGCAAATTCTTCCTTCTTGGAAAAACATTTGTCAAGTTTCTGGACAAACAGAATGTGTAAAAATAAGCCACGTCGCCACGTGGATAGAGCAAGATAGAATACGATCTAAGAGGACTCGACATCGAACCTGAGGTTATTGTACCCGACGGGGGTGCCCCCGGAAGGGAGGGATGGATGATACATCGGGCAGCCGGAACTAGCGCCACGACACAGCAGTGACAGGTCTCTACTGTTTTCAGATTGAAGCACCCCAAAAGTCGGAGAGGCAAATCGGCGCCCCTGCCCATTACATAGCGTCCAACACCTCACCAGTAGCGGCCCAACACCTCGCCAGTAGCGCTCCTCATCCCGGCAACTAACCGAAATAAGGGGACAAAGATAGTCACTTCGAGCATCCTATCCCTACCACGTCGCGCCGAACATCATCGTCGACAGTTCAAACCCTGAAAGAAACCAATGGAATGAAGGTTTAATGGAAATGACATGAAGGGCCAGGGAATTCGGCTGGCGACCCGGGGAAACCCCGAAATAAACCCATGGGTCAAGAAGTGAACCCGCTAGCTCCAGTACAGATGAAACCGCCTGAGCCATCAAACTCTATGGGCGTGTCTTAAAAAGCTAAATAAGTTTTATAGTAAATCCTTGTAACGTTATCTTAACGCTAATTGATCTTCAATGAGTTTGTAAAGCCTGGTAATAAACTTAACTAGTATACGAGCTATAGGCCGTACTTAAGAGATGGGGTTCGGTGGAAATTGAGGTGCAGAGCTTCTGAGCACCGTGCATCGGTTCCTCTCGGCTCGGGTCAGTTCAAAAGGAGAAAGATCAGGGAGAAGGTAAGGAAAAAAGCTAGCACGACAAGCAAAAGAATAGTTTTCATAAAACATGATGGCCTTAAAGCGGGACCGCTCCACTGGGCAATAATCATTAGCAAATAAAAAACGACCCCGTACTAGGGGCGGCGGCGATAAGCAACGTAGTAAAATCGTTTCCTGGAGACTCTTGCTTGCAAGTCGAGAATCGCACCTCAATTAAAAGACCAGTAAGTAGAATACAACAGCGAGGGTTGGTTCCCAGCTGCACACACGCTAATCCCAAACCTTAAAGTCACGCCTTTGGTAGAAGAGTGGGGCAGGGTTATTGTATTTTGAAAAATTCTGTAAAGAGATAGACAGCACTGTTGCTAACAGTCATCAACAAGTAGTATTTTGCACCCTTACGCCGCAATGTACCCTGAGAAGCGTCACCACAGAGTCTGATCGGGCAGCGTGCTTCGTATTGGATAACTTATATACTAATTATTGATAAGTTTAAATATAATATGTTTCCGGAGAAGAAAATGTAAGGTTATGGATCTACGACTGACATGAGGTAAATAAAACAAGCGTTTGCAATATTCTTGTTTTAAAGAATAGGTGAAGAAGGTCATATAAATGTAACATATCATTCGTTTACCTTCATTTTTTGCAGGCAGCAGGGCCAGGAGTAGCTGCCACGAGTCTAGCTTTGCAATTATCATACTGTCTTCCATCTTCCTGCAGTCCTGAATTCTTACAGTATTATCTCAACGAAACATTCAGCAACATGACCCGACAGAAATTATCTGTCCAAGTAGTCACATGCAGTCAAGGGTCCAAAGGACGTTCCCTTAAAACAGAAGACTGGATCGCAGTGTAAGAATGTTACGTATTTTAATAAAATGTTTAACAATCTTAGGTTATCAAAATGATTTTACCGGAAATATACGTTTTAAGTTCCCCTGAATACAAAAAACCAGTTTTAGAAAAATGTCCATGTGTGTGTGTGTGTGTGTGTTCGTTTGTGCGCAGCATAGTCCAAAATGAAAAGTCTACAAAACTTGGATTTAAGTTCACTATGTGTCACGAAGTTTTCAAGAAAATTCAATATTCTGTCAATATTTTTTATTGCAACGGAAAAATGCATATTGGCGTGAATTCTAAATATTGTCGTTCAGAAAATTTAAAATACACTACATAAGTCAGATATATTACTATATAAATATTTGTTATATTTTCATACGTGTGCATGGAAAATCTCCGAATGTGAAAATTTACTTATTTACGTAATCTTCCTAAACAGAAATATTATGACTGGAGAGTTATTTTCGTGTATACAAAAGCATAGTTATGTTCCAAATTAAACTTAAAATAATTGTATGTATGCATTTATATTCTAATTTGTATTAATATGTCCAAAAAATTTATAATATCAGCCTAAGAAAATAGCTTTCATTGTATAAGAGATGATATTTTTTCATTGCTTCATTTAACATTTAAGTTCATATCGGGGTGTTTGCATTAGAAACGACGTTGTTTTTAGGTTATTTACGTTGGGTTTAAATCGTTTTTTATTTTCCTTAAACACTCGTATGTTTACTCTCACATACATACTCCCAGACTCTGTAGCCCTAGCCAGGAATCGAGCCCGAGACCTTCGGGTGAGAAGTACGGCTCGCTGAGAGATGAGATGCTGTTTCTTACCAAAGAAATTTCTGCCTAGGAAAGGAAAGACAGGCGCCATCTCGGATTACGCCGCAAAAGATCAAATTATATTTAAATAATAAGAAAAAATCATATTTGTGTAATAAATAAGCATATATTTACGTAATTAAGTGTAAGTGAGAAAAACCCTGAAGTTAAAAATGGTGTCTTTGTTTGAAGCCACTTGCGTCAGCAACAGATTTCAACGCAAATAAATATTACAGAAAAGAAATCTTGCCTCATAATTTCAGTAGATTTGGTTTTGCTACCATTCCTCGATCTGGATAGAGGTCTTGGAGAAATAAATATCAGTTAAATACAGAAATTCTTCATAAAGCTAACCCAGATAATACAGCATCTGAATCAATGCTAACATCTATTGAAAGAAACAAATTATTGGGGGTGATCATAATTCACAGTATTTTGGTTCACAATTTTCAAGTTTAATTAAGGAAGGTCACATATATCTGTTATATATTTTAGTTCAATACGTTGTTTTATTACATGAAAAACAGCTAGTAGTGTTCAAACGAATAATTTCAGCGTACACCATAAGAGCGGTCGGCGCCGAGGGTGAGTTACACCGCTCACCTCCCATCTAGGCCTCCCAAGCGCTCGCAGGGGCGGGTTTTCTCCTCGCCATTCATTCCACCAATTGCTCTCTCATCATCTTTCCAATCCTTTCTTCTTGTTCTTCTTCTTCACTTCACGGTATGGGCAGATTGCTCGTTCCGTCTCACAGTTGTTCCCTTCACCTTTTTCTGGGTCGACCAACATCTCTTCTTCCTTTTGGTTCATATTCAATTACAATCCTAGGCAGTCTTGAATTTACCATTCTTTGAACATGTTACATCCACTGGTTCTGATATTGTTAAATTTTGGAACTTATTGATTCTATATTAAGTTCTGCTTTTATATATTTATTTCGGGTTTGGTCCAATTTTATACAGCCTTTTGTTTGTCTTAGAAAGTTCATTTCTGCACTTGTAAACGGCTTTTCATTTTCTTTGTGGTGGCCCATGTCTCACTTCCATATAGTAGTGTAGGAACCGCCATGGTTTTGTAAAACTTTAACCTAGTTTCCTTTCTTGTTTTATTTCTCATTGTTCTATGTATATTTCCACATATCATTTGGAATCTTGAAATCTTTTTATTCATATCTCTTTCAGTTCTTGTCCAATAATTGAAGTTACATCCTAGGTAGTTAATCTCCTTCACTTGTATAACGGTTTATTATCTAAAATGATTTTGGATCTTATGTGTTCTTCTCCCCAAAATAGCCACAATTTTGGATTTCTCTGTTGAAATTTTAAGGTCATATTCTTGACACTTTCCAATCATTACTTTCGCTTACATTTTATATCAACGACTTCCTCATGGCTGGCTACGGACCGACCCGTCGTAACAGGTTCTCCATTCTGTGGTTACGTGCCATTGGCTCCCCGATAGGCTTCTGACCCCTAGGCATTGGCTTGTAAGTCCTAAGGGGGTATCAGTCCTACAAATACGGGGAGCATAAGGCGATTACGAAACGAAACTATAAGAGCGTTTGTGATGATTTATAATTCACAAAAGATTTTCTTCAAGCTATATAATAAAATTGACTATTTTCTAGAGAGCAGAATTTTGAAACGCATCCCTACCGAAGACGCCAAACAGCAACGGTTTGTTTATAGATTTGTTGATAAGCAGTCTAAGACCCTCCTAGGAGTAGACGGACTATGAAATATTGCAGTAGATGGGCTATGACACATAAACATTACACCCGCCATATTCTGCATACACAAAGCAGTGCGTTGTCCAGTAGAAGAGTTCTCTTTGTGCATTTTATTTCTTATTAGCCGTTTCACCTAAGGTTGGTAAGGCGGAAATAGAAAAAAAAAATCTGATTTGTTAAATTCACATAACTTTCTCTAGCTGTTTTACAAATAAATTTTCCTTACAAGGGATTATTCTTTTATCTACGTCATTCTAATCTTGAAAAACATTTAAAAAAATTTCTTATTTCTTATTTTCTTGTAAGTAGAAGGGAAATAAGGGAATCATTAGGCTAAAGCGATAGTCAAATCTTTTAAAAGCGGATCGCTATATGAAACAATTGAGTTTCGGTTCTCTTTGCATGCTCCTGTTTGAGAAAAGTTAATTAGTTTAAAGTGAAACCCATTACAATGAATATCTCGAAAATGGTCACTTCTACGAGAGCATTATGTGCTTTAACTAGATCCATATTTTTGTGTAGTAAAGTTTTGTCTAATTTTGTCTTAAAATTCTGCAAAACTCAACCAGAATAAAGAGCTCTTCAGAGACTATTCCCAGAAAATTCAAAATATACATCTTATTTGTGATGTGAATATCTTTAATACGTGATATTTGAAACAAAATCATTAGGGCCATTTTTGAGAAAATAAAACTTTACTAAAAATGTTCCGTAGCTATGTTATCACACGTATATACACACACAGACACATACATGAACATTCTTCTACGTACATTTTATTTCATGGCACTTCAAAACGTATATTTCCGTATCAAATTTTTGGTTGGAATAAAACATCTTCTCTGTCCACTATGTACATTGCACATACGGGCTAGAGAAAGTAATAGTGTAGGTATCGATAATTTCTCGTTATTACATCATTAAGGATTAGCAAGACTTTAAATTGTATATTTTGGTAAAATATTTTTAGTTGAACTACGTTAAGAAGTCAGAAATCGCTTGAGGACTGAACTTCCGATAAATACTGCTCTTGTCTAACAAGAAATTATATATATTTTATCCTCTTTCACACATCTCCTTTAATTAGATTGTACCTTAACTGAAAAAATCACAAAGAAACTAAATAAAGTATTTTTATTGCAGGACGGTGTTAATCATTTTCACTTCTTTGTGCATTCTCAGCACCTGCTACGATCTGGTTACAGGTATGTGGTTGTATTATTGTTATTATTATTATTATTATTATTAGTTGTTGTACAACACTTCTTAATTAATGCAAGTCATTTTAGCTTAGTAGTTGTCATTTTAATCTTCTTTCTAACTTGAACTATTTTTATGTTAAACTGTAGTCTAATGGAACACCATAGGGTTACCTAATCTAAATTGATGGACTATTCCTCACGATACCTTTCAATAAGCTGAGTTTATGTATAGATGATATTATTTGGAATTAAGTTACACTACTATTTTTATGGTGTTTAACATATGGCACCCCAGGTGATGACATTGATGATTCACGGAATGAAGATGGAGCGCCGGTACAATGTGATGGCGGGGGAAACCACCCTGCACCGTATTGTCCACCACAAATTTCACAGGCGGTCGCCTGGGATCGAATCCGGGCCACCTTGGTGAGAGGCGAATGGTCTAACGATTCGGTCATGACCCTATTTAGCAGTTACCTTAATTTATGTCATATACGTTTTTTTAATAGAGCTGACTGTGTCTGAGATATACCTTGTTATTGGTTTCAGCTTTAAGGACAGTGGGACGTGTGGACAGCACAATACTTGTGTTTAACTACGCACTTTTGAAAAATCAAAATTCATGGGTTTGCTTTGTCACAGGATAAACCATGTAACAAGCAACTATATCTTAACATGTTGATAATGAAAATTATGCAATATAAATTCATACTTTTTCTCAGAAGGTTTCTAAAGTGACGTCAACAAACGTACATTTCAAAACACATATTATTATTTAGGTACACATAACGAGCACAATTTTTTTCACAGAAAATTCAATTTTTTAGAAGAGATACCTTAGTGGTGCATTAAATGAGCGAATTAGAATTTTTATATATTGAAATATATAGACAAAACAAATTGTTGAAATTGATAAAAAATATTCTTTCCCTTAAAATTCAGAGTTTTTTAAATTTTTAAAAATTCAAAATGTTGTATTTCAAAATATCTTTCCGCTCATTTTATGCACCACTAAATGTTTTATCTCTCCTATAAAATTGGATTTTCTGTGAAAAAAGGGTATTAAAGTTTTAACTCGCCTGACTGCACATTCTGTGTTTGGTGGAGCGTGAATAATTTCACCTGAGTCTTTCCCGTTTAGTGTCTTCACACTTGAGTCTCTACGCTCTTAAATATAAAATTCTATTGTTTGCTAATAGCTTCCCTGATCTGCCTGCGCTGGACTCGTGATATTCCGTTCTTTTAAACGATTCTATTTCTGCTGTTTCTTCTCTTTCAATATATACTTTCTGCACTTGATTTATTTAAGTAGTTTTAATTCTGGTTTTATTCATTATTGCATTCTCTTTATTGCCTTATTCATTTCCCTAAATTCCCCCTCTTTAGTTACTTTATCTTTTCCTTTTTTATTTATTTAATTTGTTACATTTACTCCGCTTCTTTTTATAATGTATCATTAACTTACTTTTATTTATCTGTCTAGCTACCGTTTTTAAAAGATCTAACTATAGATTTAGTCTATGCTACTAACTTATTTCCTTGCTACTTACGGGGAAGCAAATAATAGAACAATTTCTGCTAATTTAACTCGATTAGCATCAAGTAAATAGAAGAATAAGCTATTTAACAATAATTTGTTACAGAGAGTAACAAAAAGTCAGAACGTCATGTGAATGGAAAAGAAGAGTCAGAAATGACTTTACAAGAAAATCATGTGAATGGAGCACATTTGAGTTTTTAAAATGTCGTTTGTATACAATATAAAAAACAAAGGGGCAATAAATCTTAATACAATGTTAGACTTAATCCTTTTTTTAAATCCAATGTCAGAATTGCTTTTGTTTTAGAAAATAAAAAGAGGAAGGAGGTTCTAACAGCGTTCTCGTGGTACTCGAATGGCAAGAAGCTTCTAGCAACTTCTGACTCTGGTTCAGACACATTACATGCTCTGCATGGTATTCGGTTTATCAGCATGTGCTGGGTTGTGTTCGGACATAGCCATGTGGTTCAAACTATGATTCCAGCCATTAATCTGATAGTAGCTGATGGGGTGAGTTCTCAAAAAAGTCTTCTATTTACGTTTTATGAAAACCTTTGGCTCTTCATTATATTAGAAGCAATCGTAAAAACTAGTTTATGCTGTTAAAAAAATAGCTCACCAACTTTGCTGACAGTCTTGGTGATAGCTTAAAGAATATGTAATATGTTCTATGGATATTCAATATTTGGTTTACAGTAATAATAAATTGCTTGTATTTTGTAAAAATAACAAATATAAACATATTTCAGGCTCTTAAAGCGGAAGTAATGAAAACCATAGGTGATTGTTTCAAGTATAGGTATATATTATTGCTATAAACATTATAAACATGTTACTTGTTTATTTAGGTAAATCAACAACAGCAATAATAATAACAAATCATTTACAATTATTTAGTTCCAAACTATATATTATTATTAACTTAACTAGTTTTAAGCCTTTGAAATTATAGGTGTTTTTTCTTGTTTTTACACTCAGAGAACTAATTTAGAAACTGGAATTTCTTTATTTTTCAGTTTATGCGTGACTTCTGGAGGCTATACTTAACCAATGCAACACTCTCTGTTGATACTTTCTTCTTCCTTAGTGGACTTCTGGTTAGCTATGTGTTTTTAAAACAGATGAATAAAAGCAGAAATTCTTCATTTAACATTCTACTTTACTACTTCCATCGATATATCAGGTAAGAACGAGAGCTACTCGATATTTGAACCATAACCTCCACCACCACCGCTGGTTTTACAATAAAATGATAGAGTAATCCTAGTTTATATTTTTAATTTCACAACAATCACACTAATAATAAATAATACCTCAAAATAATACAAATTTCACCTTAAAGCATCCTCAAATTCTCCTTTTAACTTTAGAATCTGCAGTAGCCATCATTCAATCATATGTCCACCAGCACCACCATGACAAATGCTACCGCTTTTATAAAGATGACATCTAAGCAGCTGCGGTGTGAGCTGTGCCGGATCGAAGACACGCCACAGCGATTTTGAAACCCTTTCACATGTTATTGGCTTTTGTCTTACGGCTAAGTACTCAGGAATATTCGCCACCTCATAATCCGACTTATGTTGACTAATCCTCTCCGGAAAAGTAGATATGTGAGCTGAACTACTGAGCGGAGAGTATTTCACACTGTACACGTTGTCGCTATTGTACGTAAGACCCCGGGTGTGGAAACGCGAAATGAAAGGAGACTTCAGGTGTGCTGAGCAAGTGTGCGGGCGAGGTCGGCCCTATACGATGCTGGTAGTTCTTCATCCCCCCGCCAGAGAGAGGTCGTTTGAGTTTCGACAGAGGACCGCCATGCCGCCTGTCACCACCTCGGCCGCAGTACAATCACTGAAATTATCACCTAGAAATACGAAATGAAACGAAATAAAAGGATGGGGAATTCGGGGGATGAAAGGAACCTCCCCAGCATTCGCCTGGTGACCTGGGAAACTCCCGTAAAAACCCTTGGGTCAGTAAGGTACTCCGCGGGAAGCGAATTCGCAAACTCTCGAATACAAGCCTCGCGGGTCATCGCAGAACCATCTCCTCGGTTTGGATATGTGACTCGCGAATAGATCTCCAGAATCGCCACATAAAGGAGTGTACTGGCGCAGCAGATCTGGACATGCGAAAATCTTAATGAGAGCTAGGAAGCGAGTTGTACTTACCAGATAATCAGTTCATCAGTCGGCTGAATGTAAGCTGGAAGAGAGCCTGTCACAGTCAATGTCAAATATCTCTCACCACTTACGCACTGCACTACACGGTGCTGCACTGGTAAAATTGTATATTTTCATATGTATATTCATATGTACAAATACCTCAGTACTAATAGCCTAACATAAGAAACAGTCAATCGTCTGCCTACAATATAAAGGCTGAGAACCATAGTGGGCCATCTCCATGTGAGGTCAAAATTGAACTGTTGCCATCTGTCGGTATAGTTTATGGTTATACATCTTATATTGCAGTGGGCCATGTCCAGCATTTCCCGTTTACAAACAGTAGAGCATCAAAATATCGGTCTAAATGAAACTACAAATTCTGTTCGAGTCAGAGCGGTCCAAATCCATGCAGCAAATCACGCTAGCGCATATGATAATCTTATGCCCATGCTACCATTAATTCCTCCAGTGAATCATGATTTTTACAAGAGTTTACGTGTGGAAGTCAATAATGATGATCAGCAGGACATTGATTAGATGTATGGAAATGACCCAGTTACATTTTTTTTAGGCTGGGCCAAATCCCAGCAAAGGAAAATTGCTTCCAATAAATAACTGTAAAACCTAATTTTGCATGAAGCCACATTAATGTTGTACTAATATAAGATAGAAAATATATTCTAGATTGCTGTGGCATTTAGTTATCATGTGTAACTTGGTTCAATAAATTATGATGTTGAAAAAACATTGACCTTCTTTTTCTCAATTTTTAAAAATTGGTGCTTGGCCCACTATGGTTCTCAACCCTTCAATTTTGCCACACCCGATAGTCCTTCGTTTTCGCTCACATTGTCATCAGCACTGCTTTCGCTACCTGCTGCACCATTATCCTGGATGAGAATTCTTTCTATTTGATTTTCTACAATTCCATCTTTTTCAAAATAATGATTTTCAATGTTCTCAACATGTCGACATACATTTCCTCATTCTGGCCTACCAATTTCTGTATATGACTGACGACACAACTGTTCCACATCTTTTAATTTAAAATTGATATTTCTGCATGCCACCCATTTTTGACATCAGCCCAGATTAATTCGATTGGGCTTAGATCTGTGGCAGTCTATGTACATTATGGCCATGTTCTAGTATCTGGTTAAGCATATAGGACTTTTGAAGTGGTTTGTTGGCTTTAATTAAGACATATAGCTTCGTTTTATTCATCTTTCATAAAATGCTACATTATGTCTAAGCAGCCAAGCTCTCATTTCTTATTTCAAGGTATGTGAGGTTCTCAATTTGAGTGTTATAATAACAAGCATTGTTGAAAATCAGGACGGACCTAGCAGGCATATTAGGTATCAACATGGTATTGTCCACTTCATATAATTTTCTGTATTCATTTCTTGGTGAAAATCCCCCGTTTTTTGTTGCGGCTTGTAAAAGGGAAGGGCATTTGGAACGAAGTCAAACTTTCCACCAGCATGAACTATAATAAGTCATTGCCCTTTCGCAACAGGTGCCTGCAAACCTATTTCACTATCGTCAGTCCAACTTTTAGGTGTGACTATGAAGTAGTTAGAAGAGTAAACTTATTAACAATTATTTGTTACAGAGATGTAGAGAAAGTCTTGTGAATTGTTAAATATTTATCCTTGACTACATGCGAGGTAAACCTAGCCTTAATCCCCTGCTTCCAATACACACATTCAGGTATGAAACATTCATGTTAAAATAAAATGGGTTAATACCAATTCTCTTTCAGACTGACACCTTCTTACGCCATCGTGACTATGATTCAGTCTACATTAATAAGGTACATGGGTGCAGGACCCAGATATGATACACAGATAGCTGCTGCAGTAGCCCCCTGTAAAGAAACCTGGTGGACGGGTTTACTATATGTGAATAATTATGTGAAACCATTGAAAATGGTAAGTACAACAAATAAATCCTTAATTTCTAACAGTTCTTGCACTTACACTGATTACAAATGAAAATCTGTTCTCTAATAAATGGCTTTATTCCATGCTTCCGCAACAATTCTGCCGTTAAATTTCCTTTCGACGTTCACCGCGAAGTTAGCTACTACTAGATGCTACGAATTTCCTATCGAAATTGAATCAAATATTCATGTCATGCATCCGTGGTTGCCGGGCTGCTTCTCTCTGTTTATGCCTGTCAACTACGTGAAGGAAACTTCTAGAAGCAGTCGACGTGCAAGCCACCGCAAGTGTCACAAACTTGTAACAAATGTAGCTTCTATATCAAATAACCGCCGATGTACACGTGTCCAATCACGCAGATGTAAAAATGCACATCAACAATCAGCTATGACTTCCGAAGCAAGCAGCTCATACACGTACACGGTTACGGCTGTCAGACGTAGTCACACAGATAGGAATTAAAATTCTGAAAAAATAGATGCCGAAATTGAAGTTAATCTGTTATTAATTTTTCTACCAACTCTTTGTAGGGAAATACATATTTTGAGAACTCTTGAATTAAAAAAGCAAAACAATATCTGCAACATACTTATGTTGGAAACCGGAAAACCCGCCCTGAACCATTTTATCCACCACAAATCCCACATGCCGTCGCTTCGGAGCTTATACGGGCCGCCTGCACAGGGTGGAAATGCCTAGCGTTTTTCTGAAGCAGGTTTTGTGATTAGCCGCCATTTTGCGATCTACACACTACCCATATGCAAAAACTGTCAAATTAATTATTTTTCCAAGCTTTTTAAGTAAAGAACAAAGGAAAATGGAAGGGGAGAGATCTCTAGTTAAAAGAATATTTAATATCATCAGATTTTTTGCCTGTCAGAAGTAATTATTTATAAATTGGTATTATTACAGTAAACACTCGGCAAGGTCTTAACTTATTTTTTTTTCTAATTTCTTGCTCTAAAACTACTGCTAATGTAACAAAAGTCTGTACCATACATTACATCATTGGTTAAAAACTTTAGTAGAATGTTAATTAATTCCTTTTTTACTAAAGAAGCAACTACTTTCCTATCACTGCAAATAGGTTTTTACTGTCTCCTTCAGCAGTTTTATTGTTTTACGTGATTTACACGACTTAGTAGTTTTGTTCTTCAATTTCAAATTAATTTTCTCTTTCTTGGGCTTTGCAGTACAACACTAATATCAGTATCAGTTTGCTGGGTGGCCTTTTCAGTTACTGTTACACAAACAATTGGGGTACTTCCACTATTTGGGGGTCATTTAGAGGTCTACGTCGCAATTAAGAGGGATAAGCAGGAAACAAAGAAGGAATAGCTCCTTCTCTTAGTCTTCTAGTTTGCCCTGTTAAGTCCTTATCGTCGGATGTAACGTGCTGTGAGCACACACCAGAAGCCGGAATAGGTTGCCAATTTTGTCTGCAAATTGCCTTCACCCACGCTTCTCTAAAGTCTTTCCGAGTTGGAAATCTACAATTCACAAACAGAATCGTTCTGTTGATATTGTATAACATATTTCACTAAGTACACCGCCGAAAAATCACTTAAATAAATACACTAACCTGTGTATTAAAACATTTCCTTTTCCTTGCTTTTTTTTCTGCTATAAGAGAAACCACAACCAAACACCACACACGTATTCATCATTATACTGGTTTAAAACATACAGTCCAAATGTACTGCTTACTTGAATTTAGCATAACAAAATCTTATTTTTGGGTACACATCTAATCCACAAAAGCAAAACTCATCAAATATTGTGCCCTGGCAAAAACGTGCTTCACCAACCACAATGCACAAGGATAGGGCGCTTCCCATCTACTCTCTCTTTATCTGTGGCCACCTAGATGAGAGGAGAATTGTCTAAACACTCGGCCTGCGCGGCCTGTGTGTGTGTGTGTGTGTGTGTGTGTGTGTGTGTGTGTGTGTGTGTGTTTGTACGTCTGGGTTTGTGTGCAGCATAAATTTAATTCGAAATTTCGCTTCCAAGGATACACATCAACATTTTTAGGAAAATTTCCTGATCCAATTTACCTTTTACACGGAATAATTTTCCAATTTTTCTACTTTTCAATAATGGTTCTTACGATTTTGATTAAAATAACATATATTAAACCTATTTAGATAGGAAATAAAAGTTACACCTTGAATTTTCTGGGAATAACTTCTGAAGCTTTCTTCATTATGGATGACTTTTGCAAAACTGTGAAACCTAAGAGACAGGAAAAAGCTCGTTAACAGCACAAACATGTTTAATACACAGAGATTATTCCTTATTATTGGATTTAATTTTAAAATATTTGTATTTTCCTAAATGAGATGTCGTTATTCGTTTTTCTTGCTCCTGGTCAAGCAAAGAGAAACCCCATCACATGTTAACAGCTTTTAAAAGACATAGTCTGGTTTAGTTAGAAGGACACGCAAAATAAATAGAGAAAGTCATTTGAATGTAACATTTGAATGATGTTTGCTGGTTTTGTTTAGCAGGTGATTTATTAGCATTTACACATTATTTACATTTACATTTATCATTTACTTCTTTTTCAGTGTGTGGGACAGAGTTGGTATCTGGCAGTGGATATGCAGCTGTTTTTATTGTCACCTATTGTTCTTATTCCGCTATGGAAGTGGTCCAGAAAATTGAGCCTGTCGTTTTTGGGCATCCTCATCCTTTGTGGTCTTGCTACTGCCTTTTCTGTATCTCAAATCAAGGAGCTTTCAGCCAGCATGTTCGGTGCTGAGTAAGTATTCTCTAAGTCACATTTATCAGATATTATTTGTCCACGCTTTCAGCAAATACTACATGTAGTTTTTAAAAAAATAATTTTAAAATTAACGACGGCTGTGCCATTAATGTTGTATGGCAGTAAATGTTGGGTGCTGAATAAAAAGGATGGGAATAGAATAAATGCATCGCAAATTAAATTTTTCAGAGTAAAATGATGCTTATTTAAAGACTTCTTTAGAAGTAAAGACATTGTAAACAATTGCAAATTACACCCCTCCTAGACTGAGCTAGACTGGACTACTGAGTGGAATGGATGCCACACTGAGCACTATGGCGCTATTGCAAGTCAGACCTCGGGGTGAAACCGTGAGCTGAAGGGAGACATCGGGTGTGCCGAGCAAGTGCGCGGGCGAGGTGGGCCCTATACGATGCTGGTAGTTTTTCATTCCTCCGCTAAGTTTAGGCAAGCAGCCGTCCGCCCATACAGTTTTCGATATTGGCCCTCCGCGCCAGCGGAACGTCAGTTACAAGTGTCTTTTACCTGTAAAGGCCGGATTGAACGATGGAATGAAGCGACATGAAGGGGCTAGAAATGCGGGGAATGAAAGAAATGTCCGCAGCATTCCCTTGGTGACTCGGGAAAACTCCGAAAAAACCCATGCTTCAGGAAGGTCGGCAACGGGAAGCGAACCCGTGACCTCCCGAATACGAGCCCCGAGTATTAGAGTAATCTCGTTCCTAGATAAAGTTAAAACACACAGAAGAAACTGGAATCAGCATTTAGATAACATGGAAGGTATGTACCTGTAGGTAAGAGACCCCAAAGAAGCCCAAGAAGGCACTGTAATGAAGAACCGGAACAGGCCTATGCCGTGAAACTTATTATGAAGATGATAGTTAAATACATTCATTACAAAATAATTAACTATTTACTATGGCTGTAATTAAAGAGCATTTCAAAGCTATACGTAGTCACCAAAAGACTCTCAAAATATCTGGGAAATGTTTATTCGAAGCTTTTATCAATTCTTGATTAGGTTGAAAGTATGCAGGTAAATTAAGCAGTAAGTTGTGTAGACATATTAGAGGGAATATTGTATTGTGTAGATGGTTAGAGAAAAATTTTGTCATTAAAATTTTGCGTTGTGTGGATAATATTTTGTATTGGTACCGTCCATGTGTGACCGCGCTCAATATGAGTCATCGCAATTGGAATATGTAATTATTCGGTGCGACAGTAATTTGAATGCGAATCTCGATTCTTCTGGGCTTCCAGAAGCTTCCAGGAAGTGCTCTGGCGTCTTTTTCCTACTTTAAAAGGAGAAAGAATTTAAGCTGGTGTTGGGAATTGTAGTCGTGAGTGGATGGAGTGTTAGCGTGCATCCGTCAACAGTGGGCCTTTAGAGGTAGTGCATTTAAGACTTTATTTATAAACAATTTTTGAGACCATAACAATTGTGAAGTCAATAAAGACTTTGTTAAAATATTTTCAAGATAAAATCGTAATGCTTCCTAAAGAAATGGCCTGAGTGTGTGCTTTCAAATGTTCTCCAATAAAAAGTCTCGACATACAAATCAATAAACTTAACAAACGTACGCTTGGGTATTTGGAGAAAATGACAATTGTATGTATACTATAAATCAAGTTACAACAATCTGTTTGATGTCTAAGAAAAAATATACATCGCAAGTAGCAATAAATATAAGTTAAATATTAACCATTTTAGTAAATGTTTATTTTCGAAATTATTGAGAGCATTTTAAAGAAGTTTAGGGCATAAATTCAGGTATATTTTAGATATTATGGTGCAAACAAATCCTATGAATAGTCAAAACATTTCTATTTTCATACTTAAAATGATTTTCTTAACGAATAGATATTTATATTATTACCTAAAATCGTGATTATGCACCGACGCTAGAAATCATATGGAAAAGTATGCCAGAATAAGCATAACAAATGATTATGAATTTTCTTGAGAATATTTGGCAAAAAAATTAGCGTATTATATTTTAGACGCATAATTTCAGTATAAATGTTATATTATGTAACATCTATTAACGCGTGTGTATTATGATTGAAACGTCTGTAGATTTTTCATATATATATATATATAAATGCTTTAACATAAAAATTCCATTTTAGTGGTGGATTCTATTATTACTGCAACAATTAATTCCTTAGTAGCACAATAAAAGTAGTAGCACATATTACATCATATTCTCTATCATTCTTTAATATAAACGTGTAAGAAGTTTCATTGAATGAAAGAATTAATATATTTAATACAATAAAATACATTTCTTGGGCTGCCGTTTGGACTTGGGTCCTGTCTTTCTGCCATTGGACAGACCTATATATAACATAACTCCATGGCACGACAGCTCACGGGGAACCTTGGCCTACCGCCCGACCGCTGCGTCCCCCATCTCGGTCCACTACAGACGTCATGGATGGGGTGCAGTATTGGAGGGTGAGACGTGGTCAGCGCCTCGAGGCCCTCCCGGACGGTTAATGCGGTCCTCACGACCTGGAGCCGCTACTTCTCCATCAAGTAGTTCCTCAATTGGCCCTCCAGGGACCTCACGAGGCTGAGTGCACCCCGGTCCAGGTCTCCCACGCCGGTACTGGGGATCGAACCCAGGTCTCCCGCTTGGTAGGCAGCTGCGCTACCACCGCGCTAAGGAGACGACCGACAGACCTATACATTTTTACATAACTTACAAATTCGTAAATATATTCGCGTGCTTTGCTACACTTTGTGACTAGGGTCTCGTTCTGCATTTTATTCCGTTTTTCGGTTCTCATACTTTTCCCCACCTGCTTACTGCCTAGATTTTATGTTCACCTTCCACTTTTCACTTCCTATAGCCATATTTGAATCGTACCTCAACTCCCCCACTTCTTACGTCACTTTACTTATCGCGTCCTATCTCTATTGTTATTTCATCTTAATCATGCACTTGATTTAACTCTCACTACCTGCATCCTTGACTCCTTACTCTGTCTCGTCACTCACCGTGGTCTGTCCATTACATCCTTGATCTTCCGGACCTCACACATTATAACATTTCTTTCCTCTTCTATTACACATTTTCCTCTTATCTCGTCTTTCCACACTGGAACCTTGTCTATCTGCTCAGCCCCTCGCTCCAAAATACACACTTATTATCTTCCAATTTAAATATTTCATTTCTACCTTACACTCTTTTCCCTTTGCTATTTCTTCCCTTGGTTCCCTCTGTGCACCCACCACCTCTTTCTTTGGAATAACACACCCGCTTTTTTTATCCACTGGCCTGCTGACCTGGTTCTTCCCCCCTAAACACACCACCATTTCCTCTATGCATTCTTCTGGTCTTTCTCTTGGGTCATGGCTGAGTGGTTAGACCACTCGTCTCCCACATAGGGGCCTGGGTTCGATCCCAAGCGACCACTTGTGAGATTTGTGGTGGACAAAGCGGTGTAGGGCGGGTTTTCTCCGGGTTCTCCGGTTTCTCCCGCCATTGCATTCCACCGGTACTCCATCTTCATTCTACGTATCACCAGTGTTATCGCCTGTAGTGCCACAAGTGGTAAAAGCGGGCGTTAAACACTATTAAAACAAATAAAACAAAATTTCTCTTTGGCTAAGGAGAAGTGTTTTAAGTACGCTATCTGTATATTACCATATGTAATGATGTTCAAGCATGCTAAGTTGTAGGATATAGACACATCACTTGGAATACCTGACCAATAACAATGTCGAAGCCAGCTAAAGCTATCTGAGTAAGTCATGCTAGTATATGTAAGTATTTACATGCATTCAATACCAATATTGTAGATAGGTTTCATGTTCTTTCAAGTCAATGGGGCACGAGTTGTGAATACTGTAATTTACATGGGGGCCAACCAGAAGGATGGAACCAAAAAGCAATGCAGAAAAGTGGAAGAGGAAGCTGACTGAGAAGGCAACCGCTTTCAGACAACGTTCAACTGTCGTGGATGGGAAAGTTGCATAAATAAAGTTTGGGTGTTTCGGAGTAGAAATATTTATATGACAACGTTCGATGGTATAGTGTACGTGGTTTGTTTGTCCAGAAACCCCTTGTTTTGTGCTAGATTCTTCAAAACGGGAGGACAGATGATTGTAGGTAAACAAGCCGCAGACTTCACGTAGAGCAGTAAACGTAACAAGCATTACTTAAACAGTTGTTTGTCATGGTACATCAGTTGTTAATAATTCAGTATTTACAGCCAAAGGTGGTGTTTATGGTATTATACTGTTTAACAGTTTTATATTTTACAGTATTCGTGGTATGTCTATTGTAAGTGGGAAAAACAAAAAATAATAATATTCCCTTTATGTACGAATGCAGAAAACAAAGTCGAAGGAGAGAGGGTGAGACTTGACGGCTCTATCAACAAAGTTATCCCAACAGGTGTCACCCAGCCCATACATTTTTCCAAGACTGAGGAGACGTTTAGGTGAAATAGGCAGCTTACGTCCTAACAAACTGCTCCATGGGCATACACCATAATGCCTTGCACCTGAGTTCGAACTCTTTCCAAAAGTTCTACTTCATGTAGCTGTGAGTCAAACAAAATTAATTTAAGTTGGTGGCATCCATTTTGAACATATTCAGTTGTTCATTAATTTCTAACAATGCATAAGTGGTTGATTATGGGTTCTCTTAAAGTGTTTCAAGTTTCTTATCACCTCTTTCCTATCTTTTCAGACCCACGCTCCCTCTGCCTCCTCCTGTATTTCAGAGAACCTACGGTGTAAAAATGTATTTATGAACATAGATTGATTAATAAAGTTCAGTAATAAAGTTTAGTAGACAAAAAACATAATTTTTAAAAGAAGTATAACAATAAATTACGCAAGCTTCAGCATATTAACTTAGAACTGTATTATTTTATTAGAAATTGAAAATAACTCAATGCTAATTAATACTAAAATTGTAAAATCAAAACCTTTCATTCGCATATATCTTAAATAAAGGAACATCTTATGTTTCACATTCACATGGTTTTTCTGTGCCCTCTGTCGTTTATTTTACATATACTCCATTTTAATTGAGATAAATGTTTATACAAATAGATTGTATACTTTATTATACTACCAAAGGAATATTGATGGTCAAATGTTTAAGAACTGGACGTCTAAATATTGCTTATTGCTTCCGTGCAATCGCGAGAAACATATTAATATCAAAAGGAGTATAAAATTACAAGTATCAAGCAATTCTTATGTTTAATAACGAATATCTCAGAAATAGGTCTATTTTGAATAAATTGAAAGAGATCTGCATTCACTATATATTCTATATTGATATTCACACACACACACACACAAGACATATAATTTCTCTCGAATGAGGTGGTACATAGACCAGTAAACTCAAAATATTTGTTTGTTATGTAATTATTCTTAATATATGTTATTTCAATCAAAATTTTTTTTAGAAAATTGCAAATTTCGAAGAATCTTCCGTGTAAAGCGTTGTCTTGAATGAGCTTAAATATCAATTTGGTATTTACTCAACTTTTTCTTTATAAAATCATGTTTTTCACAGATATCACGAACATTTTTCAAAACTTTCTTTTTCTATTCAGGGAGGTTCTAAACGTGTATTTACAATGGAATCTCCAGATCGAATTTTTGAGTGGGATACAAAATTTCCCCTACTTAATATACGCAGCAGAGAAAATAAAGGCACCCTAGAATTAACGCAAAATATGAAATAAAGAAAATATGTGCCAATCATAAACTCTCTTATTGAGAATCTCTTAAATCTGCTAAAACGGATCCAATTGGTGAAAAGCCTAGATATACTCGCATTATTTTGAATAGAAATTCAATTAAAGAATTGCAATCTTGTTTTCGATCACCGCTCTGTGAGTTCCTGACTTGTAACCTCTGCACAACCAAACTTAACAAACTATTCAGGGTATAGTGAATTATTTACTTGTGATAAGATTCTCTGTGAGTTTCTGACCTGTAACCTCTGCACAACCAAATTTAACAAACTATTCAGGGTATAGTGAATTATTTACTTTTACAAGCTCTCCGTGAGGGGTTCAGTGCCAATCCCCCATCGGGCGCCTCCCCAGGTGGCGGATCGGGGAATGCCTCCTAGATATAGGTGGTACCGAGGAAATAAAATACTCGGGGTGGACCAAAACTGGCACAACGGGTGGATGTGACTCGAAAGTCGAGGTGAAGACAACACATCTAGGGTAAATGCCCGAAAAGCATCTGCGAGTTCAGGAGCAGAGAGGTGGCAGCCCCACCACTGAACTAGCTCTGCGCAGCGTTCGTACCGCGGCCAGAGCGAAATTTTACATACTGAACAGCCTCAAAATAATAGCCGGATTGGGAAGAAATATGAGGCCGGAACAGGAGAATCCTCCTAATCCATGAAGAGTTGATGATACAAGCTCTCCACTTTACAGCAGATCACCTTTGATTTCTGCTTTCTAAAGACCCCTATCATCAAACCTTCCATATTTTTCTTCATAATGGCACCATAGTATTTGTTAAATTCTGGTACTTCCCGCGTTCCTCTGCCTGATAATTCCAAATTAAGACTTGTTTGAGCCACTACTCCTTCGACATCCACTGCAGAGCGCTTCTGATATTCTATAGATACCAGTTGTCTGTACCAGTTTCCATTTTAAGTGTGCATTACATTTTTCTTTACCTTAGGGAAAACCCGAATGAATAGCATATACTTTATTTTGTATGCATAAACAGTAATCTTATGCTCAGAAGTTTTACCTTTCGATAGCAATTGATTTTCCTATTATCGGGCCTTTCGTTTCTATCACGACGATTCTCATTTAAAACTTAGCACGACAAGTTAAGGAAGGCGGCAATTTGCAACAATTGAAAATCTAGTATCAACAATTAAAATGTGCGTAAAGTTGAAAGTGAGTGTTATTTATGGACGCTCTTTAACTACTATGCTTCTCAGTTCCCTTCTATATTGAAAGTGAAAGGCCCCTTAATTTTACTCAGAGACCTCTATATCTTACTTACGTGACCTAAATATAGGGCACCGGATCACCAGCGTCCCTTCTGAAGGAAGCCATGCTAAGGATTTTTACGGCCGAAGAAAGCTATTCTGCTAGCTGAATATTGAAGTACGATCAGTCTAGTATTCCTACTGCAATAGGGAAGTTCTACTTATAGTACGTCAGATGTTTTGATTTCGTCAATACTTGAAGAAAATCTAATCCACACATCAGCTTTTTCTGTAATTGCTCTTGATACAAACGCGCTGTTCTTGAAACACTACTCTGGTGGACTCTTATTTCTCCCCAAACACCATTTTGAAATCCAAGATATGCCAGGTAATTAAAAAAAATCCTAATTTTTTATTCAGAATGTAGCATCCTTTCCGTCTTTCGTCTGCGTTGCTAATAAAATAACACTTAACCACTCCACATTCTCTTTATTGAATCGACATAAGTACTTGAAGTCTTCCTTCTTTCTTTCTAGTCTAGACTTGAAGAAATGCAGCCATTTAACTTTATTGTGAACATGTATAAGCAAGAAAAGTCTGGGGATAGGTAGACTATGATTTCTGTTACTATTTCCTATGAAGCAAACACTTTTCCTACGTTTTATGCATGACAATAAAATTATAGTATATTATTCTTAGGGTGGAAATAAAACCAATGAGATGGATAGTGTGCTAAGATGTAAAGCATTTCATACGATTTTAATGCATGCTGATGACAGTATTTCCTTTCAAACCATAAGAAAAGAATTTACTACATTTTATGCATATGCTCTTTGTCTAATGTAGATGTTTTTAACGCGAATATTGCAACGTGATGAGGTGAATTTGTCCAGAATATTAATTAAGTGGGAATGACAAAGTAGCGTTGGCGTTATTGTGTGGGTTAGTTGGTCCGGTTAGGGTGGAACCTAGTGACATTTCTCTACCTTTTGATGTCTTTGCTGCTCCGGTGTTAGCTCAGGTTTTTCTTCTTCATCGGCGAGCATGAATTCCTCGGTACAGGCGTGGTACAGAAGGACATACAAGAGGTAGTAAGAAAATAACAATAATCACTGGTTCGTAAATATTATTGAAGAAAATTGCATGGTATAATATTACACTGTATTAACCCTAACCGTTGACAACCAAGTGACACCTGCAAACATGATTATAAACCTGGGGAACGCAAAACCATGACTTCTTGGTTTCAACCGCGGAGAGCAATGTGGCGCGATTTTTCTCCAGCGACCGACATAGTGTCGCCCTTGGAATCTGGCGTAGAACTGCCCAAAACTGTTGTGAATTTTAAGCTTAAACATCCTTCTGTATGAATAGCGTCCCTTCTTTCTATTGGCTGCATGTACTTTATGCCTCTATTTCTTAAAGTAACTCAACGTTAAACAAATGACATGGGCAATCACCTTTTTGGAATGTTTCCTTTCTAAAGCTCCACTAACAATACTTCAAGGTCTTGCTAACGGAAATCTGTGCATTTACAGTTAAAACCACGTTTCAACCCTTATCGTCTTAGCGTGTAAAATACTAACAAAATACAAATATTCACAAATAAAATAATGTTTAAAGCAAAACTTATTCCCCTTACTATGATTAATACTACATTACTATATACAAATGCTATCTATTTAATTAAGTATAATTATCAGTATCGGTTCATTGCACAATACATCTTATTTTTACATATTATTGTTAGTTACATAATTTCGATGGTTTAAGCGGATATAGAAGAGTTACTGTCTCAATATTTCACACTCCTACAAATTCCATCTATTTCTGTCGCTCTTTTTATTTAATTATTTATTTGTGGTCCTATTTATGACGTAATAATATAATGCATAACAAAACATTCTTTACAGCTTAGAATTGCTGCGGCTTCAGTATTTTCCAACGCACACAAGGTGTACTACTTGGCTGATTGGAATACTTTCTGGATACCTCATACACCATACCAAAAGAAGAAAGCTCACTATCCCAAGGGTAAGTTTTTATAAATTTATAAATTCTTTAAATGTGTCCAAATATCTGCAAATGAAATCCCTCGCCAAAATTAATTCATGTTAATCTGTATAAATATTTAGAGGTGCCGTTTCTCTTATTAATACGAGTGATAAATATTATATTTAGTGCCCTGACTAGATCTAATCATGTTAATGGTATGTTATGTTACCAAAAGCTGCAATTTTCTGAATCCCTTGAACTGATGATTCCTTGTGTGATAATTTCCCAAATCAAAAATTCGGAACAATTTGTGTGTACATGTTTCAGGCGCAAATGGTAGATGAGGCAAAGATAGTTTTTCCCAGGTTCTCTTACCTTAATAGTTCTGGGTGAAGAATTTCAAAGAAAGGAATGTAATAAATGTACTTCCTATAAATACTAATGAAGAAATAAATATATTTTCACGAGTAATAATCTTGTATTGAAGTGAATGCTGTCCAGCAACTACTTTTATCGACATAATTAGTCATATGACTAATGCCGGTGAAGTTTTGTAATTCTGTATACGATATTTAGTTGTACTTTGAGATATTTTAGTTGGAATGTCGTATAATTTTACGTTATAATATGTTTCAGCATGCTCAGTAGTCTTTATTTAGCACAAGCGTTACAGAACAAAGTGCAAAACAAACTTTTTTTCATTGTGTTTACAATTTTAAACTTATGAAGGTGATCTGCAATACCAAATTTTAACTTAAACAATAATTGTTGCAGTTGAATCCACAAACATCACATAGTGATACTGTATAAGACAATAGCACTATTTGTTGATGCTCTTAGAATGTCTGGATACTGTAAGTGAGATAGTCAGGTATGGGCGATTATCCCCATTTTGGCAATTGGAGGGCTGATAACTTAACTGTTTGAGGATTTTATATAACTTTTGCTTTAATAATTGCTCAACTTTTATTTATTTTACAATCAAAGTAAAAATGTAATTCCATCTACCAAAATGTAATATTCATGCAACATATAATTTTATCAGTAAGACATGCTGTTTCTAAAATATATTACACTGCAGTTCCCCCAAAATGCATTCGAGAATATTGGGCATCATACATTTCTCAACACCTAACGAAGAACTCTTATAGAGTAACTTAATCTGTCACCGTCCAAGAATAGGATCCGTCATTCCAAAATAACGTCTGTCGACTGTTATCCCCAAAATTTTGTACTTCTACCATCCTTCTATAATTGTTTACTATGGAGCTTTCTTAATAAATTAATAATAATAATAATAATAATAATAATAATAATGGACTTCAGTTGTGTATTAAAACGTAAAAAGAGATTTTGTAAATGTTTAAAGTAACACGTATATTGTCACAGTAATTCTGACTTCACCAAATTCGAAGCTTCCACCAAATGTGACACGATCACCGTCGAAGCGTCATGGTTATCTCGGTCTTCTCCAGCAATCAGCCCTGAGGATGCCGATCTAGCATTGCCACCAAACGGCACATCCTACGTGGGGTTTAGGTGGTGGAACACAAGTGTAAAAGCTAATCCAATATACTTTAAGATACGTAACGATAGGGGTAATTCTAAGTAAGTAAATAAAACTGCGTTTATTAATAAAACATAAAATTACATGAAGCAACTAGTTATGAATGATGACTTCTTCGAATCACTACTCGCAACATTGGCCGAGCTATGGCGTTCTATCGCGATAACAGTTACGCATATTGCATTGCAAGACCTATCTGGTCGACTTGAGGCACTTTAATTACTGTAAACAAAACTTCAGTTCTTAGCTCAGCGATGTCCGACGTGGACACAAACAGTATAAGACGCTAAATTGAAGGTAAACAGTATTTAAATACGAAGGATTTCACGTTCGGAGTTGATTGATAAAACATTAAAATCTTCTGGGTTAGAGGCCGTGGCTAAGAGTAAAAATTATTAACACCCGAATTTCGACCAACTCTTTGGTTACTGTTTTATAATGTTATCACTCTCAACAGCAGTCATATTTTAATGACTTATGGTTTAATGGTTTCAAGTAGCAGAGTCCGCACCAGCGATCATTGGTATCAGATTAGCTCATGCCCAAGTTCTACAGCTTTGTCAGCTAAGAAGGAATAATCCTTTCAAACCGACATAAATCTGTAAGAGAAATACTATTCCACCTAATATTTTCTTATAAACTTTTAATAGTATTTACAAAAAATATATTTCTTGCAATATATTGTTACAGTATTATATTTCGAACAAATCTGATTTAAACATTAAGTTATCTCTAAGTAACTGTAATGCTATTTATCAGAGTGATAGAGAATAAAATATGTATCGACAGTAAATAAATCGCTACTTCGGTAGTTATATAGGATAGGAATAGAAATAGTCTTAACATTTAGTCTTGAAAGTTACCATTTACATACTTACAATGTTATACATTTATTTGCAACATTTGTAATTCTATAATTGTGACACTTGCTGCATATAATATTACAATCAATAGCTTTGAATCTTTTGATATGCTGATTTAACATTGATGGTTTAACATTGTGTCCTATTTGTCCAAAAATTGTCATTTCTATGAATTAATAGTAATTCCATGGCACGACAACTCATAAGGAACCTTGGCTTACCGTCCGGCCCTGCGTCCCCCATCTCAGTCCATGACAGACGTCATGGATGGGGTGCAGTATTGGAGGGTAAGACATGGTCAGCACCTGAATCCCTCCCGGTAGGTTAATGCGGTCCTCATGACCTAGAGCCACTACTTCTGTATCCAGTAGCTCATCAATTGGCCCCTCAGGGACCTCACGAGGCTGAGTACACCGTGGTCCAGGTCTTCCAGCGGGTGGAAAATCCCCACACCGGTTCTGGGAATCGAACCTAGGTCTCCCGATTGGTAAGCAGCTTGGCATACTACCAAGCTAAGGAGACGACCTCTATGAATTAATAGTAATATAAAATAGATAGAAATGCTATACGTCTAATTTGTGTGTGTTTAAAATACAAACTTCGTTTCGGAAAGATGTTTGTTACAAAAGTCACAGCACATTGTTTACTTGCATCTTCCATGTTTAGATATTTCATCATAACATTAGGCATTTGATTATAAACACTAAATGTGCACTAATAAAACTATTAACCGATTTCAGCATTTCATTTTCACTTTTTGGATACAGATATAGAGATGCATAATTAGATTAGATTAGATTAGAAAGCATTCTGTAGGCTCGTTTAGGCCAGGAAGCCACTGAACATAGAACTTGTCAAGATGTATACATATGTTTATATACTATAGAAAAAAACAATGTATAAAGCTCGTGCTTAAAGTTTGGGTTACAAAAACAGCAGAATAGACATATAATCAAACCATTTGTATTTGAGGCCTCTACTAAACTTAATGTGCTCTATAAAATCATATGAACTTCCTGCCTTTTTTTCAATCACGTGAAAACAAAGAGTATCAAAAATTAGTGTTAAAATACATACATTAATATAATGTCATTATATGTAACACTGATGTAATGTCAGTTGATAGTTTTCTAATTATCGACATAATAGTTACTACTAGTAATTATATAAAACTAAAATATGATTATTGTATTATGTACTCTTCATAAATGTTAACAAACTACAATACATATTTACAAATATGTTATAGAATTTCCAATGCAAAAATTTACAATTATGCACTAGAATGTAAAATATTAAAGCATTAGGCTTTACAGACCTTGTGTCATTACTAAATACTAAAAAATGTATTTGACACATTCGTGCAAGTTACTGGAGTTCTATTAGTTTAGCACTTTAGTTCTTATGTTAGTAATGTCTTTTTACTAAGTTTGTAATTATCATTGTCAGCATTACTACAAGGTTTATGCAATTGTCCGTTCCGGCGGTAAAATATGAGTCCAGCCCTTCCTTGTTTATCCTCGCCAGTTGTGGGTTCTCTCCTATAAATGGCTCACGTGTTCAATCCCTTTTTATCCTTGAATGATTACTTCGGCACAAAAAGATTCTATTCACAGTTCCTTTCTTATTTGTTCTCTTTAAACCTTCGCAATTACTTTTGAAAAATTATTGTTGAATACTTCACTTATTTTTATATCTCTGTTATTATCATTCGCCATTTTATTATGGGCACTTTTGTTGGAATTGATAACTGTTATAACCACATCCGCCTAACTTTTACTCTAGTCTTTTTACGGTATAGTTACTATTAATCAATTGATACATTTCTGTTTTATTGGGATGTCACAAATATTTTCAGACGAAACATCACATTCTGAAAATGTGTTAATGACAAATGGTTTCTAATTTCTCGTTTATGCAGTGATTATATAAAATATCCAAATTGTTTTCGCTTGAGAAATACTTAGAGAAATCAACATTTTGTTGGATATACTTTCTTTTGAAACCAAACGTATTCTTGTCGGTCAATGAGCAGCTTTTCTTACTAAGCATGTTTAGAGATAGATGTGCAAAGGTTTGAATTCCTGGAATAATATTCTTGGTTAGGTGTTCACGAATAAATATTTCATGTTATGTACATGTTTTGGAAATCCTGTTACCGGGTAAACTACATACTTTAGGTTATGTGCAAGTGGTACCATAAAATATGTATTGCGTAAGCCTCGAAATTGGATAACTAAAGGTGTAATCATACCTTATAACAGAAAAACAAAACAAAACCTATTATATAGCACCTATAAAACCAGGTGTGACACAAAGTTTTACTATAGATATTATTGCAACATTTCAGCAAGGCCATATATGCTGATAATATATAATAAAGACAAATACATTATTAATTCTCAGTGCAAAAGTAGAGATTTGTAAAATGTTATAAGGAAATTAGCAAAATAACCATACAATTAAAAGCCTCCAATTAAATTACAACATATACAGTTTCAAATAATAAAAACTGAAGAAATAGATGAAGTATTCAACTGTGTGTAAATATTAATTACTCAAAATATGTTAACAATAATGGACATGGCCGGATGATCCACATTGTTAAACTTTAGCATCCATTAATCAAAGCGAATTGTTACAAATAGTAAATAACCTAAAATCCAGTTCTTCTGCTGGATCTGAGAACTTCTCTAGTAAATTACTGAAAAATGTGTTCCCAACCTCACTATACGGCTTGTAAACATATTCAATACCTATCTTTTTACTGGTTTATTTTCTGACCAGTTCAAACTTTCAAAATTAATACCTGTCCACAAAAAGATAATAAAACGTGTTTAAACAATTATAGGCCTATCTTCTTGCTACCTACTTTGTAAAATATGTCAAACGTATAGTCTATAATAAAATCATTAAACCTATGGACAGATATAACATCCTTGCTAATAACCAGTTTGGTTTTCGAAAAGGCTTTAATGCTCTGTGTTCTTTCACAAATAAAATACACGTTGCTAATAACAAACAATTAGCTTTATGTTTGTTGTTGATCTTCCTAAAGCTTTGGACAGCATTAATAATGAGGTACCTTTTAATAAGTTTGAAATTTGTTGTATAAAAGAAATTGCCAAAAACTGGTACTTCATATCTAACTAACGGAAATCAGTAAGCTGGAATATAGCCTTTCAGATCTGAACTGTTACATGTATCGTCCCAAAAGGCTCAGTCATGGGGCTTTAATTGTTTTATTATATGTTAGTGTTCTCTCAAAGACTCCCAACCAATGCCACAAAATGTTATTTGCAGATGACATAAACCTACTTTTCTCACACAATAGTATTACACAATTTAATGATCAAGAAGCACCGCAATAAACCAAATAGAAAGCTGCATAAATATTAAAAGAATTATCCTAAATTGCAATAAAATATCTTTCATAAATGTATTTTGTCCCCTATAAATGAACATCTAGTATGTCTATTTTGAATAGCGAGATGTTTGTACTTTAAAAATGTAAAGCACCCTATACGCACTTCTTTTCAAAACTTTTGTAAATAAGTGACATTATTACCATTGTTACCAGAAAAACTATTATAATGGTTGCATGAGTCAATCCTCAACTATGCTACACCAACTGGGATACTACATTCAATAATCTACAAAACATAATTAACATATGCATACGAATTACACTTGATGTGCCTCAGAATAATCCCATTTGACACGTTTTATTAAATTTAATTAAACCTTAACATGCGTTTATTTTTAAACACGGTTTGTTTATAGTAATAATATAAATGCCTTTAAAGCAGATAGGGAGTATAATGATTATCTCACAAGAACAGCAGACAAACATCCATCTCTCTACTCAAAGAACCACTAAAAAGTATAATTCCACTAATCATCTAGGTAAAAATGTATATAAAAAGTTAAGCAAAGGATTAAGAGCTCTCAGTGAACACAGATTCAGATAGCAAATAAAATTAGATTATTAAAGCACAAATATTCATATATGGATTACATATTATCAGGTATTTTAATAAACTGCTTAATCTAAAGTGAGTATTTATATAACTTACTTTACTGCATTAAGTACGCTCTCATTAAGGTTAAGTTGTCATTATATTGTACTACTGTATTTATATATTAAATAGTTTTAACATACACGGTTTTAAGTGGTTACAAATACCGCAAATTATGATGTAAATGCATCCAGATTATTACATTATGATTATTTAATATATATATATATATATATATATATATATATATATATATTCTGCATATAGTATGTTATTTGACGCATTGACGAAACCATAAATTGTATCAGGTTCAAAGATGAACAAAGAATTGAATTGCAATTAATTAAAGTCGTCTCCCTTTATTATGTCGAGCCATCATGGTTACTCTATACAAATTGGGCATAACTATAAAGTCTAGTTGTATCTCAGACATTAGTTTGTGTCTCTTATTGGTTTGCAATACCATTGCAGGTATACGCTTTACTGGGATGGCTGATAGGAGCTGGTGCTCTACTTGCTGCTCTTCTTGGAATCCATCCATTCTACAAAGCCGATGGACATCCAACTCAACTGGAAAACTCCCTCTACACTACTTTCAGTCGTCCGTTATGGTCTCTCGGAGTTGCCTGGGTAGTCTTTGCTTGTGTGTTTGGTATCGGAGGTAAGTGTTTAAACTTCGTCAAAGAGTATTATTCCCACCAAAATTCCGCAGGCCATGAAGTAAGTCAGACCCTGAAAAGTTATAATTTCTAAACCAAGAATCATGCAGTAACATTTATACATCTACATTAAGTGAAGTGTGATTTATAAATCCCTTCACAGTGTTGAAATATGTAAATGTGCCGTAATGTGCTGAATCCATGCATTTGCGATGCTACAGTAATGGGCTGGTTGGAATGAACTTGACGAAAACAGTAAAAAGAAAAAATAAATAAGCATAATTAACCCACTTACAGAATATATAGAAAATGTAGTGTGTAACCGATTTTAAGTGGTAGTAACCAGAATATATATTTTAAATATAATAAGTACCTGTGTGAAAAGATACAACAATAAAAAGGCTCGCAAAGTTGCAAAGATGACACCACTAATATTGTTACACGTGATTTCCATACGAGTAGAAATATTGCTTAATGAAGAACTGAGAGAAATGTTGGAAAATGCATCAGAATTTCCAAGTACCGAAGGGTGCAAAATTGTAAAACGAAAATGTGCTGCACAAGCTACATGAAAAATATAATAAGAAATGGAAACTGGTAATTCCCAAAAGTATGGAACATGGGGTGGTAGCCATTTTTCATGAAATATTGCTACACCCAGAGAGTGATAAAACATTTATTACAAAACATGAATGATAAAATATGATGTGTTATATGAAAGCATTTAGGTTTAAAGTTAGAAATATGTGTCAACATGGGAGCTATATCAAAAAGCTAGACAGTAAATTGTGGTACAACTTCGAACCACACAACATCAGAATCACTCTCTATACAAAGACTGATACACTCAAACACTTAGTTAAGATAATTATGGAAATTAACACAATTTTAAATACACGTGGTTTGCTGAAGCTATAAACTAAATATTATTCAAGCAATACCATCAATTAAGTAGCACTACATGTCTATTAAACTTAGCTATAGCCAAAGAAGATTGAACTCCCAATCTACTTCTACTCCATCAAAGTTTGGTTTACGATGCGAGCATAAACACCGTCAATCGGTTGCGGGTCCATATTATTTATTATTACAAGCTATGCTCAATGAAAGCAAAGTGTAGTGTGTGTGCCGCTTAATTGGCTTAAATCCTTATATGTGTTTCCTATGTGGTCGGCTCGGAACCTGTGAGAGTATCTGTGACTGCCTGCGGCCTATAGCCTCCTGCTGTTCCTTCACTTTCTCTGTTCCTAGCCTTGGGCCGAGATGAGCGAGGTAATCCCTTTTCATAGTCATAGTCAGGCATATGACTCACATTTCCGTTGCTTCCCAATTATTTGTCCAGTAGTTGCGTAAACATATTTGTAGAGTGGACAACTAATTCTATTATCGTATACGTCCTTATATGGAGAGCAGTTCAAAGAATATAGCGAATGCATTCGCAGGAAAATATCCTTAGGACATGTAGCTCTAGTTCTGTCGCAGTGATACATTTCTTTTCAGTCTTTGAGCTTATTAAATTAAATGAGCTGTAATATTCCGTTACTCTTATCTATGCAGCCACAGAAAGAACACATAGTTAAAAGAGCAAATTTTTACAAAGGAGTCAACAATTAACCGTTGCAAATGCTTGTTTTCATTTTATAAACATATTTTTTTAAATAATTTACTATGCTTTATGTAGGGGTATTTTATTGTAGTATCTACTCAAAAATATTCAGAACTCAGAGGGTGTTGGAATAGTTCTCTGTTTATTGTCAATTAAATGTTACCACTCTGGTGTAATTCATATATTACTAGCTTTGGACTGGCAAGTGCTTTACATCAGTGTTTCCCAAAAAAGTCTCAGACATGATGACTTACACTGAGAAAAATTGTTAACTAGTGTAAGCAGGCTTGTTCATAAATTCTAGTAAAACAGTCTGCGTTCCCTTTCCATCAATCTTAGGAAATATTAAACCTCGAATATTCAGAGTCAAGAAAAGATCTAGACTTTGCACTGGATAAAATTGAATTGGTGTGATCCATTGATGTTACTCTTGTACAGTTAATGGAACTATTTGAACAATCTTGGGCACAAGGCTTCACGTAACCACTGGGTATATGTTGCAATATTATTATAGCTCAGGTAGCTTATAGTGCCAATGTTTGGAGGTAGCAAACATAACAAACCACTCAGGTAACTTTACCAAGCTAGAGAGATGATACTGTAGAGGCCGGGGTAAGTAATGCAACCATCGCATTAGAGACTCTGCTGAGATTCCCTCAAATAGATGTTTACTTATAAGCGAAGACCAGGCTTAAGGCCTACAGCAAACGAAGAGCTGGTCTTTTTTTTTTTTTTTTTTTAATACAGTTCCGGAGTCTGATCGGGACTCCGGCGCTGTATACCCTATTTTTTATTTACCTAATTTGTTTACTTTGATTACTGTATGATTACTGAATTTCTGTTTTACTTTTTACACACACATACACAACCATATAACATCCATGCCCAAGGCGGGACTCGAACCCACGATCCCCTGCGCTGCGAAACACCAAAGCGAGACGCTTTGGCGAGCGCGGCCATGGGGACCGGCGGTCTTCGTATTACAGAGGCCCTTGAAAGTACTCCAATTGGCGATTCTGCTATATTCCCTAATATGGACATTTGTGAGATTCCCTCACATGGTCGTTTTCACAACAGGAGGATAGTTTCTCCCAAAAAAAAAAAAAAAAAAAAACTAGAGGGATAGTTTTTCATATCTGGACACAACTCCATTCTAAATTTTGTGGATATTCCAGTATTGAGTGTGTTGTCTGACCTAACGAACATTCAAAACCTACTTTACCTCTCTTTGATGTTACTCTTTGGTCTCGAGAAGACTGGATAAAAGGAATTGCACGATAAACAATATGACCAACTTGTGTGGTTTCAGGCAGATGCCGTATAACTACAAAATCGGGCACAGTCACGTGTGGTCTAACTCCAATGGAAAATATTATTTTAAGCCTTGGGAGTTATTGAAAAGTTTTTCAGGAAGTATTGGTTATCCTAACCTCTGTTATAAGAGAACTTGAGACAAACAAATTTTTGTTCTCAAAGACAGTCAAAGTGTGTTAAAAGCACTCTGCTCACGAGATAAAATCAAAACTGTATCGAGAATATCTAAACGCCCTGATTTCCTTGTAATCTCGCAACGGGATTAAAATGCGGTGGGTGCATTGTAAATGAAATATATGATCATCTGGCAAAATAGGATACCAAAATATCTTAATGTTGGCCCTGAACCTGCAGTTGGAAGCAGTTAACATTCTGCCAAAATCTCGAGAAAAAATAGATTAAGGGGAAACATCCACTCTGGTGGAAAACCTGTCTTGACAAGTCAAGTTAGGAAGCTGGTTTAGATCCATGTAACGCTCACCTTTCTTGAGATAGGATTAAGGAAATTATTTGCCTTATTTTTAAAGACATCACGTAAAGTAGGGCTATGCAGGGATGAATGTCTTTGACGAAATGTAAAGACTGCAAACAGGATGTAAATATGTACCCATATGATTGCAAAATACAGTCCTGCTCTTTTTATAACCATTGAAGATCTGCGAAAGAATGTAACAAGATACTGCAACTTAAGGAACATACTTTGTATAACCTCTTCACAACGAGGTTGAACAACAAAAACAAAACAAAAAGAAAGAAAAATAAAGAACAAAAACGTACCTTATTGTTTAAACTACTACTGTTACTTCAATCCTTTTTACTTACTCAATTCACTTGAATTCCGTTGAGATACTTCACGTTTCGCCGGTTCTTATGCAGACATAAAGCTAGCCTATACGGTTATTTGATAGGATTTAAATAGTTATCCTCCACTTCTATTCCTGGTCATATGACCGAGTTTCCAGCAGGTAACTGCTTTCATAAGCTGTAGTAACTTATCTCTAGGTACCATTTCAGTTCAGATCAATGAGAGAGATGGTATAGGTGAACCATACTGGATAGCTTTTAACATTATAGAAAGGTACATTTCTTGATTATTGCTTACTGGCCATCAGCTGAGTGTTGATAAGATGGGAAGAGCATTAGAGAGTTTTGATATATAATTCTGTAGGTGGATTAGAGAAGATAAAATGAACTTACATGGTGACAAATACAGGTTTTGAGAAGAATTGATGAGAAGAAATCAATCCTACAAATTTGCTGGAGGAAAGAAACCAGGATATGATACATTCTAAGAATTTCATGCCTGTTGGTTGACGTGATAGAGGAATATGTAGAATGAACAACTAGACTCGGTTGTAGAAGACTTCGGCCACTAGACGATTTAAGGGACAACGGAATATTGGATGCTGAAGGAGGAAGTAGAGGATTAGAAAGCTATAGAGAACCAAATTTGAGAAAACCTGTCGAAAGGTAAAAGTACTTACCACTAACATGGACAACATAAATATATTGAATTCAGGTTTTCTAACAAACCTAGGCTATTCATTGAACGTTGATGAACTACGTTCACGACTTCCCGATAGGAATTTGTGCAATGCCAAAGAGTGGTGTGAAGTTAAAAAAGTATACAATAGTTTTCGGAGTTAGAAAGGTAACAGGTACAGTATCTTTTAGAATAACATAAATGAAAAAAATTTTATTATCATATTATGCTTAATTTGTTTGTTTCTTTTTGGGGGTTAAAATATTCTTTGGAAGGTTTAGTTAGAAGAAATAAAGTTAAAAAGGAAGTTTAACACTTTCAGGACATAAGAAGCACCTGGTAAGGAAAATCATCTCTGTATCTTTTACAACCAGCTGAAAAATTCATTGGCATAGTCGGGCTTTGAACACGGTCCTCCTGCTCTCTGTGCACTGAGCATCCCAATAGGACATTCAATCCTCCAATTGATTCATATTTCCTTTTTTACTCAGCCAACCGGTATATCTTCCTCCAAAAACCGACTTCCATTCGTAAGTATTTAATATCCCATACTATTAAGGAAGTTATTGCCATTTTAGGGCATTTTCTTGTATTAGTAATACTCCTATATTTACTTAGGTATACTTTTTTACCGTTAAAACAGCCGAAAAATGTAATGCCAAGCAGGGATTTGAATAAAGTATACCCATAGTAACGGAAATATAGGTGCGTTATCCATTTAATAATTAGCTGTCAAATTATCTAGGGTATCTGCCATATATAGCCATAACATGCAACATCACATTAACCTTACTGAAGAACGTTGGTATTCCTTCTGATTTCAGGTCCAGTGAACACTTTCCTCTCCTGGAAGGTTTTTCAACCACTCAGCAGGTTATCCTACTGTGTTTATCTGGTGCATGGATTGTGGCAGATTATCAGATCAGCTTCAGTGAGAACTCCTGGATATCTGGATGACATTGTCTTTGTAAGCAAAGATTTCGCTCTATAAATTTAAATTGCAACCATGCCCATTTAATTAAAATTGTTGTGCAGCACATTATTTGTTTTTTGTTAATCGCCATATATTTTATATGCACTACACTGTTGGCACAATTTTACTACAGTGCATTATACAACATAAATCACTAAAGAACTCTTCACTTTAAAGAGGAACACAAACCATGAAGTACATATGTTTAAGTTAAGTTATATGAAGTTGTCATGTCATAATATATAAATAGATATGCTCGTGAAAATTCTTGTGCAATTGAATATTTGCTTCCTTTTATAACAGTAAGCTTTTAGAATAGCAAATTTGACTAACATTAAGGACAAGCTTTTGATCTCCAAAATGCAATCAGTGACACAATTAGATTTGCAACGAATCGTTCTTAAAGTGCCATTCCAATGCATGAATGTTCCATGGTGTTGATGGATCTATTATGATCTCATTCGAATGACATAACAAATCTGACGTATTTCATTCATATGACTTTCTATTGCTCTTATTAATCAAATTGTCCATACAAATGATTATGTTATATAAGTCATCGAGGTAAACATTAGCAGAAATTGCTTCAATATAAGTAGGAGGGAAATAAGGGAGTTCACTAGACTAAGGCATACTAAAATGTTTAAAACTATTGCTGTGTGAAACAATTGAAATTCTGTTCCTTTGCATTCCCGGAAGTGAAACAAAAGAAACGATATAAAAATTGACCTCTAGCGTGAGAAAAGTTTAAGTATTTTAAAATTGAAACCAATAACAAGGAATATCTCGGAAACGGCTTACTCTACAAAAAATGTATATGACCCTAATTCTGTGTTTTAATGAGCTCTTCATATTTTGTCTATATATTTCGGCTTACGATTTATACAAAAGTCTACCAGACTGAAGGCTATTCCCGAAATTCAACATATACATTTCGTTTTTTTAAAGATATCTTAAACATAGGGCATTGTAATTAAAACTGTTAACGCCATTTTTGAAAAAATCACAACCTTGTTATAAATGTTCAAAGTAAACAGTAGTTTGGAATGGAGACATTTCTTGGAAACCTTCAGTTCGTATCCTTGGAAAATACGGCATTTAATCGACTTTTCATTTTCCGAACTATGCTGCCCCCTGCCACACACACGAACATTTTCCTTGTTTTTTATTCAAGTTTGGTATTTAACCGACTTCTTTTTTAGTTATGTTGCACACACACACGCGCACCGGAGCACAAACGGACTAATTTCTGAAAATAGCATTTTGAGTTCAAGGTCCTCAAAAATATACTTAGATGAAACTTCGGTGCCGAGTTTCCGCCGAAACTTTTAGAATGGACTCATTCACAATCAGATTTTTGGTTCATACTTTTTTCTTCTACAATGTCTCAGAAATGAGTTATACAATTTAAGGAAATATAACTCTACAGTTAATCCGTATAATATGCTTTTAAAAGGGTGATTCGCCTATTTTCAGTCTAATGGTACGTAATTTCTTGAATGATAAATTTACGCATAGATGAATTGGGGGAGGGGAATTCATTGCATAGCCTACTTGATCCCCTGATTTAAATCGCAGAATTTCTTAGTCTGGGGACTTTTAAACAACCTGATTAATGCAATTACTGTACTCGATATACACTCTGAGAGCGCGTATTCACTCCGGATTTGACCAAATGCGAAACACTCCAGGAATTTGAAACAGAGTACCCATAAGCATGAAACACACGGTTAGGGCACGCATCTAAGCAGGGGGAAGTCTCTTCAAGCTATTCCTTTAATCTTCAATTTGGTCTTGTAACTGGAAAACAAATGATTTCAGATTAATGTCTATACGATTTAATTATTTATTTTTTACTTTTTCGATGTTGGGAGGGCGACCCCAAAATATGACACAATATACACCCTACATTCTAAAAATGATGATTAAATGTAAGTCATAACCACATTAGTTGTTCTCACAGCTGTCATAGAATATAATACAGCCGTGTATGTTCCTGTGAAAGATTAATTATATTTTTGTTTTATTTTGTTTGTTTCAGATACCTACATTTATAAGTGATCTGACAATCAGTTTGCTGCTGGCAGCAATACTTTCTCTCTGTTTTGAATCTCCCGTTATAATTCTGGAGAAGCATCTTCTAGGCTCAGGTAAATAGCTGAATATAAGCATGAAACATAAACATGAACATGTTAGAACAGCCTAATAATAAGTCCTGACATTTATGGTAATCATCAGATACATCCATCACTCAGGATTCATTCGTGTTGGATATTATAGAACTGGACTTATTTTCCACACATTTTCTTGAATAACAATTTAAGTTTTTAATTGTTTTAATTGTTTCTTATATGTCAAGCAACTCTCATCCCAATAGATTTATAGCAGGTCCATTAGAAGCAAAACAAACTGCTGAACTTGAGTTTTAATATTTGTGTTACGAAGCGTTTAATTACGTAGTACAATAGTATGGATAATTACTGTGAAATTCACTTTACGGTGTACATCTATTGGTGTTGACATTTTCTTTTAGCAACTATAGACCTCACGCAAATGATTATGGGGATTTTTAACGTATATTTTTCTCTACAGCATACAATATCATTCTGAATTATAGTCATATTAAAGAGCAACTGAATTTGAATCCTATGGAGCCATCTTTTGGTTTTGTTTTGTAGCTATAATAATGACACAAATAAAAGATAGTAACTAATCTGTAAAAGCTTGTCGTGTCTTGGAAGTCGCGAAGCATAATTCAATGCTTACAGCTCAGTGGGAGTTTTGTCTAAGATTAGGTGTTAACGTTCATTCTGGTAACAATATTCATAGTTGATACAAGAAGACCTAAACGATGGTGCATGTCTCTGTAAATCAAAGAATACCGGAGATTACGCAGAAGGTCTAAACGTCTTTCGCGTGTAGTCCTAAAATTTTTTGCTGAAGACTAGTCGAAAACTAACAATTCCAACGATGGTGTGAAAGGTGTGAAGCTTCTCTTAAAGCAACCCTATTTTTGCAACTGAAGCAAAGCTTAGATCTTGAAAGGTTTCCCATAGAAACTTCTGCACAAAAATGTTGGAACTAAATATGATGAGTTACTCAGTCGTATAATTTTTAGTGACAGGTGCACATTAAATTTTCATTTTAAGGAAAAGTGAACATGCATTATATTCGTATTTGAAAAATGTGTTGTATCTGGAGAACATATGTTCATATGACGTAGAATTCCCGGGACATTATAGTGTGCTCGAGGTTCACTGAAATTGAACGTTTTCTGTATTTCATTTCTAAAATATATAAGCCTCTTTACTCTTGAAAACAAAAACTCACGCCTGGGTGGTCTACCTATAAGTGCTCCACAATTGGCTGTTTTCTGAACCACAAGATCAGTAGAACAGCAACATTGTTTGACAAAAATTGGTGCTCCCACTCACTAAATTAATTGGTGCGGGAATCCCTGAATGCAAAATTTCAACATCATTTGGTCGATTGTCATGGTCCGGACGACTTGTCTTTCATTCCTTGGCCTCCGAAACCCCCCGATCTGAAACACCTGTGACGTTTTCTTGCGCGGTACATTAAAGATCTTGTGTCCATGCCACTGGTGCCTGTTGTCCTGCCTGCTGTCGTCACACCAAACATGCTAACGCTAGTGTGGCAAGAAATTGACAGCCGGCTGTACGACCACACTTAGGCGTTTGGTCCGGAATTGACATTCGGGAGGTCTTGGGTTTGATTTCCGCGGCCGACCTCTCTGGGTTTTTCAGGGGTTTTCACGGGCCACTATGCGATTGCTCCATTTCATTCCAACCGGTCTGTTTCAGGGTCGTAAATGTTGGCGCCCTTCCGTGATGATGACTGCAATTTGAAAATACAGTTCTTGACGGCGGGGTGGTGTGAGAGTCGTTTGTGATACCAATGGTGTTCAATCAGAACTAGGGCACGGATTCCTAGCGTTCTCCGCATCGAGATGAAGAACTTTTTGAACTGTTAGAGACCCATCACGGTAGCTCTTTTCCAGCGGTCCGGTTTCGGCAGCCCTCCATAATATTCTCGTATTTCTAACTTCCTGAGGTCTGCCGCACAATAATCCCATTATTTTGTAATATGAGGATTCTGTTTTGAGATTAGACACAAAGTCCAACTCTAGGATGTAGAAATTACAACTATTGGTTACTCTTGATAACTATTAATACATATACTTACAAAGATTAACTCTGATATTGAATTTTTAGAGGTGTGATTCTACATAATTTATAATCAATTCTTTATGTATTCTTAGAATATTCATGTATATCGTACAACCCTCCAGAATGCACCAACCATCAACCCGCTGTATGTGTGATGTGTCACAAATTGATCTCATTGATCAGTTGTAAATTTTGTAATGGCAACTTGTTTTTCTTCCATTTAAGTTATGCTTAAAATTATATTGTATACTGCAGAGCGGATGTATGAGTATAAAACTCCTATAATTATTTGTGTACCTATACTCAGCAGTCTGCTTATTTGATTAAGTGTAAACTGAAACCGACATTTTATTTCAAGAAGCGAAAACGTAACCTTTAGACCGCTATGGAGACCGTACTACATATGTTTTTAGACAGACACTATTAAAAGTAAGCTTTTTAACACAAAACACACGAACTAAAATTTATTCTATATAACTCTAGATTTATAAAATATTTATAACACTCCAATGTTAGCAACTTAAGTTTTGTAACTTTCACTGTATCCGTTATATGGAATGTTTTGGTTTTGAAAGAGTTTAGTTGCTAGTAGAATATGTTCCTAAGGAAAAAAAATAAATAAAATCAATAATAGTGTCATCGCCTTCTTTACTAGTCCGTTTTCGTGTCTAAACATGCAACAATTTTCTTCGATTGGCAACTTCAAACATATAAAACGTGTTTGCTGGGTATTTGGCCGTAACATACTCTAGTTTATCATTTAATAGCAGAAGGAATGGAATGGAATTGTTAATTACTACATCGATTACCAATCTATATCGATAGACAAAATCTATGCCCACATACACACACGTCTAGAAATATTGAGCCGTCTGAAAAATAGTGTATGACACTCAAGTTAAAAGTGTTTTTATTTTGTGAGAAGGAAAGCTTGCGTAATAGGCCGTAAGGCAGAGTGTACGGCCTTTCCTTCTCACACTTTTAATTCTTGTATCATAAATAACTATTATACACATGTTCTTTATTCTATTTGCTTAATCTGTGTCTTGTAACACTACGAGTAATATTGTATGTAAACTGCCAATTCCGTGCACTGTTGATAACATTTTCTTTTTCTGATTTCAAATAGGTATTAAGTTCAATTATACCATTGTTTCAGGTGGTAAGAAAAGTAAGCCGACACCAGAGATACCCGTATCGCAATCTACAAAAAATCTGGAGGCATCTTTAAATATCCCAGAAAGAGTCCATGAAGAAGGTCCTACAATAAATGTGGAAAATAATACTGATCTGTAAGAATTGAAAGGAAACTATTCCGGTTCAAGTCAGAAATAGTTGTGTTCGAAAGCACAGGATGAATATTATTTATGGATTGAGTAATTAATGCGAGTGAATGTACGAATGTGGTGATAACATTGAAAGTTCCTGAATACTAGCGTAAAATATTATAAACATACATAATAAAAACTGAACCTGTTCAATTAACGTGAATTGAGGTGAATTGGATCAGTAAGGGAGAGGTGAATTGGATCAGTAAGGGAGAGATGAATTGGATCAGTAAGGGAGGGGTGAATTGGATCAATTGGATCAGTAAGGGAGAGGTGAATTGGATCAGTAAGGGAGAGGTGAATTGGATCAGTAAGGGAGGGGTGAATTGGATCAGTAAGGGAGAGGTGAATTGGATCAGTAAGGGAGAGGTGAATTGGATCAGTAAGGGAGAGGTGAATAAAGTAAAAATAAACAAAGGCCTTCTTTAATAATGTTAAATATCTTAGCACGAGAGGACCAGATATTTAAAATAATTTTAATTGAAATTGAATTTTATTAATTTGACTTCTTCTACCTATTCTGTAACAAACTATTTTCACAAAAGCTTATTTTTCTATCTGTCTTTTATATACTCGAGATAAACATTAGCAGAAATGTCTTATTACTTGTTCCTTATTAGTAGAAGGGAAATAAAGCAATACACTAGGATAAAGAGATAGTCTACTGTTTGAAACGCTATTGGTTATGCTATTTAAATTCGGTTCTCTTTGCATGGTCAGCAGAAACCAACAGCAACATTTAAAGGATTATAATATAATTAATTAAAGGTAATTTTATTAATTGTATTTTGTGAAAAGGAATGAGATATTTCGTTTGAGAAAAATGTAGGTATTTTAAAAATGAATCCAATAATAAGGGATATCTTGGAAATGGTTAGCTAAAAAAAAGTTGCAATATAAATTCTATGTTTTAAAGAGATCTAAAAACTTTGTGCAATAAGATATTTTCTATCTCCCGTGGTTTTTTGATTATGCGAAAGTCATCCAGAATGAAGAGGCTATTCAGGATACACATTTTATTTGTCATACAAAATTCTTTAATATATGGTATAGTAATCAAAATCATTGAGATATGCTCTTCATAGACATAGGAGCGTACGCGCATACACACGTGCAAGACCAAAACTGCTTTTTGGAATCAGTAGACCTCAAAATATACCAATCTCGAATATGAATTTTTGTAAATGAAATGCCTTCTCTACCTTTTTACTTTCTCTAGCCCCATATGTACAATGTACATAGGGATAGAGAAGTATTGTTTTCCACCCAAAAATTCGATACGGAGATTTCACCGGAAATACATGTTTTAGGACCCCCTATATCCAAAAAAGTCTGATGTGTACCATTCTCATGACTTTCTCCATATCCCTGCAACAAATAATTCTTAAAAAGCTTATAATTCTATTTACTTTATGCTTATCAGATAAAAAAGTTAGCAGAAAAAGTCTTATTTCTCGCATCCTTGTAAGTAGAAGCGAAATAAGGGACAATCGTAGGTTAAAGTGATAGTCAAAAGCTGTTTGTTATGTCAATGAAGTTCCTTTGTTTATATGGATAGGAGTTGACAAGTTCCAGTATGAGAAAAGTATACGTTTTTCATAGCAGAAACCAAAAATAAGGAATGTCACAAAAACGACGAACTCCACGAAAAAAATGTATATAACATAAATTGCGTGCTTTAATGTGCTCTACAGTTTTTGTATAGTAAGTTTTTGTCCATCTCTTACGGTTTAGCAGTTATTCAAAATTTAGTAAAATTCATCCAGAATAAACTACTCTTCAGAGGCTATTCCAGAAAATTCAAAATATACGTTTCATTTGTCAGGTAAATCTGTTTAATATCCGAAATTTTAATCAAAATCGTTAGAGCCATTTTTGAGAAAATCAAAATTTTCGAAAAAGTTCCATGTAAAGGGTAGTTGGGGGTGGAGGAATTTTTCTCAAAATCTTCGTGTCGCATCCCTGGAAGATACTAAACTTAAATACCAACTTTGGTATTTTACCGACTTTTCGTTTTTGAGTTATCGTGTTCACAGACACGGAAACACGGACACACACACACACACACACACACACACACACACACACACACAGACACACACACGGACCTTTTTGTAAAAATGCTTTTTTTGGATATTGGGGACCCTAAAACATATATTTCCGGTGAAACCTCGGTATGGTTTTTGGTGGAGTGCAATACTTTCTCTATACACTATGTACATAGTGCGTATGGAGAAAGTAAAAAGCATTTTCAGAAAAAGGTCCGTGTGTCGTATGTCTGTGAACACGATAACTCAAAAACGAAAAGTAGCTAAAATACCAAACTTGGTATTTAAATTTAGTATCTTCCAGGGATGCGATAGGAAGATGTTGAGAAAAATCCCCCCACCCCAAACTACCCTTTACATGGAACTTTTTTCGAAAATTTTGATTTTCTTAAAAATGGCTCTAACGATTTTGATTAAAATATCATATATTAAAGATATCTACCTAGTAAATGAAATGTATATCTTGAATTTTCTGGGAATAGCTTCTGAAGACCTGTTTATTCTGGATGAATTTTACTTAATTTGGCATAACTAGTAAACCGTAAGAGATAGACAAAAACTTACTATACAAAAAATGTAGGTCTTGTTAAAATACACAATTTATATCGTATACATTTTTCTCTTGCAACTTACCGTTTTCGAGGTATTGATTATTATTAGTTTCAGTTGTGAAGTACTTATAGTTTTCTCAGCCGGGAGTGTCCGTTTTTCTTTTGTTCTACTCCTGACCAAGAAAAGTAGTGATTTGTAATGACAAACATTTGACTATTGGTTTAGCCTAGTGTATTCCCTTATTTTCTTTCTACTTATACGGAACTAAATAATAAGAACATTGTGCTAATGAGTACCACGATTAGCAAGGTGCAGAAAGAAGAAGAATCTTATGTATGAAGTTTGTAGAACAGCTAGAGAAAGTCATGTGAGTGTAACACATCAGATTTTTTGTGCATAGTACGTATAAAGAAAGTAAAAATTGAGGGAAGAGATTATTGTCACATGCCTAGTAGTAGATTTTCCTACGGTTTAGATATCGTCTTCAATTGAAATATTGCTGAAATCGGATGTGTTCCATTCACATCACTTTCTCTACCTATTCTGCTCAAACTGTTCTTTAAAGAGATTCTTCTTCTATCTATGCAGTTCGTACTAACAGAAATAATCATCTACAGAAATGGTCTTATTTCTCATTTCCTTGTAAATAGAATAAGGGAATAAAGTAGGCTAAATTTAAAAGACTGATTAAGAGTGAAAATTGGTTGCTAGCGAAGTTGATCAATCTCATCATATTCGTGGAAATCTTCAATTACAATCCGAATTTGGCAATTCCAAAATTAAAAAGTAAATTTCTAAGGGATAACCAGTTAAACCAATGATGTATAAATAATAATAATAATAATAATAATAATAATAATAATAATAATAAACTGTTTCAGTTTAGGAAATAATTCAGCATTTATTATCTGATTTGATGAAGAAATTTTAAAGTCACACTTTGGTAAAAAGCAAAAATAATTAAAATCAGAATTCAACAGTTAATAACAACTACAGTAACCAAGTATGTAAATAGTGTCCTGTTAAAAAAGTAACAATAATTCCAAACTTTTATGGAAAGTAACAAATTGTAAAAGAAACAAAACAGATATAAATCAAAATAATGGAATACAGAATATTGAACTTTGTGATTAGATTATTCCCAAGCCAAATGTAATAGCTAATACATTTAACAGTCACTTCAGAAACGTTGTCAAATAAAATAATTTAAAATATACAATGATAATGCTTATAGTCTAACTAATTCTCTTTACTTAGCTTCTGTTACTGATTCTAAAATATTTAACACCATAAAGTCTTTTAAATTAGCAAAAAATTGGAGGATGAAATACCTAATAGCTTACTGATTTAATGTAACAGTCTAATAGACCTAACACAGTCAATATGATAATATTTCATTACAACATTTTATGTTTTCAGAGATGATTTAACGATTAAGACAGTCCTTTATTTAGGCAACAATACATATTGTTTAAATAGACCTCTATCATTGATGTTGTCACTGATTTTACAAACTTAAAGTTTTTAAACACGTATAACATATTGCACGATGAGCAGAAATCCTATATAAAATGAAAATATACTGCTCTTAGTGATGCACAAAAATCTTAGACAATAAAGAGTGTATAAGTAATTAATATATAAGTGGATATGAGAAAAGCTTTTGACCGTTTTAACATAGATGTTTTGACTGAAAAATTAAACAGTTATGACATAAGACGGATGACAATGAATTGTGTGATAGAAGCCAATACGTCAAAATCAAAGGAGAAATTGTATTTGAATATAAATTTTAACTATCACAAAATATATAATGCCATAAGTTTTTGTCCTTAGCCCTTTATTGTTTAATGAGATAGTGTAAATCACTAACAAATAACAGATTAATATTATATACCTACTGATAAGATAGCGATATTCTGCACTAGGTAATAGGTGTTTATACAATTTAGAAACTAATGCTAACACTGTAATATATCATCTTGAAGTTTTGAATTTTTAAATAATAATTTAAATATTAATGTAAAGAAAATTAAGTACTATATTATTATATCCAATAGAGTACCCGAATTTAATCCTGATGTTAACACTGATGGAAATAGTTTAGATAAAGTAGAAACTATTAATGACCATGAAATTTGCTTGACAAAACCTCAGACGCTATGCTGATGTGGATGAATACTGCATTAAATTAAACAACACTTTTTATTGGTTAAGATATATGGCACCGTGTTGTAGCATTGACGTTTTATTAAACATTTATCCCGGTCTGCTCATGAGTTATGTAAATTATTGTGTAGCCATGTGGGGAGTCTCTTCAATTGCAATTATGAACAGAATTTTTATTATTCAGAGAATATCAGAGAAAATGTTAAACACATATTCATAAAGGTAAACTTTCCAAACTTAATACTTAATAATTTTTAGAATGTTGATGCTATACATAAAGGTACATACTACTAAAATTAACTCTGCAAATCATAGCTATAACACTAGAAATAGGAATGTTTTAGTATAACAAATCATAGGTTAACAGATTTTGAAAAGGATCCAAATTATAAAGGAATCACACTGTACAATAAACTTTCAAAGAAATAAAAGAAGAGATAAAAAGTGAAAATATAATAAACAAGGAATTATATAAATATCTATTGATGAGATATTCTATACAAGAGTCACTTTTGGTGTATCCTGTGTAAATGTATTATATAGTATTGTAAATATGTTGTATATAATATTTATACATGACAATGTCTAATGTGTTTAACAGCAATAAATGAATTTGAAGTTAAACAAGAGTCAAGTCTTTTAAAAGCTGGGCTGTATGTAATGACTTTAAAGTTCACCTCTCTTTGCGTGGCCAGGAGCAATACTAAAATAAAACGAAGAACGACTTCCGATTTGTAAAAAAGAAAGTATTGGAAGATTAACAAAACTAGCCAGCAATATATAGGAAATGATTATCTCCACTAAACATCTATCTTATGTTTATTAACGAGATACACATTTTTGTGTAGGAGGTTTTGTGTGTCTAATACGGTTTACCAGTTATGCAAAAACCATCCAGAATGAATAAGACTCCAGAGAAATCAAGTAATACATTGTATTTGTCGGAAAAAATATATTAAATATAAAGTATTTTAATCAAAATTATTGCCAAGTGTTATTTTTAAATAAAATATATTATAAAGAAATATTCATAATCTTTTTATTAATCATTTAATTCTTTCTCCAGCTCCTTGCTCATACATAAGATGATTCAGGAATAATTACATTAGACGGGGATCATGAAGGGTTAATAATCTAGCCAATAGGAATACTGTCAAATGCGAATAATCTGAACGTCAAAGAATTCCAAATTCTTCTAATAACACCATGTTTCAGCAAATATTATTTTTTTAAAAAAGTCCATGTAAAAGGTAGTTTGGAGTGGGTTTTTTCTTGAAATTTTCTTGTCGCTTCTTTGAAAAAATCTTACCTAGCCTGTTGGTTTCTAACCGAGTTTCATTTTTGAATTATTCTGTGTACAGACAGACATAGACACACATAGATGCACATTTTTCTAAAAATGATTTTCTGTGGGGTTCAGGTGGCTTAGAAGTTACACTTTCTATGAAAATCTAAACCTCCCTACTTTCTACACATGAGTAGTAGAGAAAGTAAAACTGATATATTTGTGTTTAGGGAGTTTCAAAACAAGTATTTCTACCCGAATCTCTGTGTCAAACTTTCAGCTGAAATGCAATAGGTACTTCCTTTATTTGTGCAAATACGGAGTAGTGAATATCAATCACCTTAGATGCAATACTTTTTTAATGTGAGAGAAATGAATGAAAGTTGGAATTTCTACTATCATAATATCGTTTATCACGTTTATCACATGCCACGATAAACACAACTCAATAATACTTACCTCAGAATTCTGCTTAACTGCTAACCTTATCATTGGGAAATGGACGAAACGTTATCTATTGAGGAATGACACTCACATTTTTCACGAGACAAAAGATTGTGATAAACATCTCTCGCATCTCCATGACATATAGATTTATCCATAAACTGAAATAGACAAGGTATAATAGTCTATTTGAAAGGAAAACTTCTACTTTATTACCTTTAAAGCAAAATGGAAAAGATGCATTGATTACAGAAAAGATTCGTTGTTTATTTTTAGAGCGAAGTATTGAAGTGGTCATTAAAAATAAATGATGCGCACAACTTTATTGAGACCGGCTGATGATAAATTAAAACACTTTCTGTATGAGACAGACAGAGAAGGATACCTAGTAAGATCTAACAAGTTTTAATATATTCAATTGCATATTTATAATTGAAAAAAAAACAACAACAAAAAGCGTTGAACTGAAAAGTACCAACCTAGATTTCCGAAGGCATCTTATACTCCAAACACGACTGTCTTATGTTACCAAAAGTTCTGAATCTAATATTCACTTTAATTGCTTGTAACAAATGATATGTGGCTTGAAAAACATCAGCAGCCACTTTTACTTTCTTTAGTATATTACTAGATACAGGAGATACTGTATGTCACAAAAAATTCGATTTCGAGATTTCAGTGGAAATACATGTTTTCAAACCCCAGGAAAAAAGATAGAAAAAAATCTATATTAGTATGTGTATGTGTGTAAGGGTACAGAATAACCAAAACAAAATGTCCGACAAATGCCAACTAATTTGGTATTTAGGTTTCAAACAGGGGACCCAAAATTTGCCCAGAAACCCCTATACTTTGTGTGGCAGATTTCAAGAAACTCCTGACTTCCTAAAATGGCTGTAAAAATGTTATTAAGATATGTTTAAGATATTTACATAATAAGTGAGCAGAAGAGCTCCTACGCTATTTTATTGTGATAAACATATATCGCAAATTATGAGATTAAAAGTGCGCGTTTTAAGAACCTAGCTTCTTAAAATTATTCACTTTTAGGTATGGCCATATTAATTGAATGACATGTTGCGGGTAGCATAACTTTAACTCTGAGAGGAACTCTTGATTCTGGATGACCTTTGCATAACTATTAAACTAAAAGATATACAAGAACTTATTATAAAAATGCAGATCTCGTTAAAACACATAACTTATACAGTATTCATTTTTGTGAAGTTAACCATTTCTGGAATATTCCTTGTTATTCGTTTCAATTTAGCAATACTTCAAAACTTTCACAAATAGAAAATCGTTATTCGTTTTTCCTACTGCTGGCCAAGTAAAGAGTAAAACCGACCACATAGCGAAAAGCTTTTAAAATGTTAACTATTCCTTTAGCCTACTGCAAAGAGATAGTCTTTATCTTGTATAAAGTGAACTAGTTACAAGAATCCTACATTGTTGCGGAATATGTAAAGAAATCATGTGACTTTAACACAACAGATTTGTTTTAAAATGCACTTAACGGCAAACCTAAAAGCAATTTAACACAAAATTGGGATTATTATTATTACTATTACTATTATTATTATTATCATCATTATTATATATTGTAATTTGATGGGCCCTATCAATAATGATTTATGATACTATCTGTGGAGCAGGAAAACTAGTGTGTATATTGGTTTTACAGGTATGCTAGGTTCTCTAAGCCTGTAAAAATTACTTTTTCAATTAGTTTAAAAACTAACCTTTATGAGATATTTTATTTCGCAAAATATAAAACCTGAAGTAATCTAATTATAATTACACTTTGAATAATAATTGTCAATACTCCTTTTCATTGAAACTGGAAGCTTTCAGAATCAAAAGGCATTCCTGGGAACAATGGTGATCACATTCAAAGGGAAAAAACGTGATGTGTTGCACTCTCATGACTTTCACTATCTAGTCCACAAACAAAACTATTCTTACAAAAGTATTTTTCTTTTATCTAAATCATGCTATTCGAGATAAACATTAACAAAATTGCGCGTACTACTTGCTTCCTTATAATTTCGCTATGTGAAATAATTAAAATGCGATTCTCTTTGGATAGGCAGGAGTAAAACAAAGTAGAGATGAAAAGAAAGACGCTTTCCATTTGTGAAAGATTTAAGTACTTTAAAATTGAAACCAATAACAAGGAATATCTCGGAAATGGTTTACTCTGCAACAAGGCCTATGATTTAAATTGTGTGTTTCAACGAGATCTACATTTTCTGTGTAGTTCTTGTCCATCTCTTGTAGTTTACCAGTTATGCAAAATTCATTCACAATGAAGAGCTCTTCAGAAGTTATTCTCCGAAAATTCAACATATTTATTTATATTTATATCTCATGTAAATATATTTAACATATGACCTTTTAAACAAAATGTTTGCAGTCATTTTTGAAAAAAACTTTAACATATTTTCTCCATGTAAGGAGTAGTTTGGGGTGGTGGACTTTCTTGAAAATCTTCCAGTCGCATTCTTGGAAGATAAACTTAAATACAAAGCATTTATATACATCATATCACTGACAGCTTCTGTGTTTAGCACAACTCATACGCCGCCGACCTGCTGATACGTGACTCTCAAAGAGGATTCCAGGGAACAATTCAGTCACAACCTTTCGTTTACACAATGAATGGCTTTGCACATGCTGAATTAGCAGATATTCATTTAATTTTCGTCGCACCTGGAAAATCTGTAGGGTCTGTATCATCGGCGATCTCTATATCATCATCTTCCCAAAAGGCGAACGTTAAGGATCTCTGACACAGGTTCTCTTAATTTCTGATTAGAAGCTCTTTAGATTGTGAGGTTTCATTTTCATTTCTTTCCTATGCAAAAGCAATAAGGGATATTTTGTAGTTTAAAGAATGGAAATGGAAATGCTTACATGGTTTGAGTTATACATTTGTTCAGTAAAACTAAATTTCAATAAAGATTAATAAATCATTGTTTTCAATACTTTTTAAGCTGAATGTTGAAAACATAATGAATCCTAATAAGATAATGTTGATTGAAAACAAAAGCATGTGATTGCGTAGGTTGAAGTTTCAGAGCGATCTATATTCCTCCCTCATATCACACCACCTCTGGTCGGGCAGGAAAAATGTCAGACGAAGAGGAGGATCAACCGTTAATAAAACAATAAGCGAACATGTCAGTTAGGGAATAATAGCCATCCTAATAACATCATGAAATTCTCCTAATTTACACGAATTTAGAAAATAGCGTCCTCAAATGCTGATACAAGTGTCTGCGCTTATTTACCTCCCATCCTGTATATTTCAAAAAATATTTTAAGTCATAGTATTTTAAGTACCTATTTAATGTTGTTATTGTACCATGATACAACTAGCATATACTTAATCCATATCTTTCCTCAGATTCGAATATTTTGCCTTCAAATGTTCAAAATTAATATGTTGAACGCAAATTACTTTGCGAGATTTTCGCAAGGGCACTGGCCGTTTTTTCACCACTGATGAAAATCTGTTTATTGATTTAGATGACATAGCGTCAAGATTTGCTATCTGATTTTCAAGCTTGACGTAACTAAATTCCGACTTGATTAACCATTTTTGGTGACATCTGATAATGAGAGATACTACAGAAATCCTAAAGAGTTTAATCTGTCAATCACAGCACTACTATATAAACAATAGCGTGTGAAGTTAATCTGATACAGTAATGATCCAACAGTGTAGTTTGATGTAAGACCAAAATGTTGCTTTTTATTTTTATTATTATTTCATTACTTGCAAGTTGTTCATCAGATGAATCTCAAGCACTAGTGGACCTATGGGGCATTACTGAACCAGAGGTGCTGCTTGGTCGGGCGGTAGATATGCAAAATGACTCCAGCACCTGTATGAGCCACATTAGCTTCTATTTGGAGAATATGATGAGCTCTGAATGGGGCATGACAAGTGAGTATGTTTCTGTTGAACGTATCTTCTTTCTTAGCATGTTAACGTAAAATTCTCTAACAAGTTGTATTTTCTCTTGTGTAATACATTGTTTTTTCACATAGGGTAGGAGTTGGATAGGTAGAGCCCGACTGAAAAATTCAATGAAATAACCGGGATTTGAACCACGGATCTCCCAATCTCTAACCGGTTGCTCTACCATGGCAGCATGCAGTCATAGTATTGAATTTACCATAATAATTGGCTATACTATGAATCCTGGGACTTAAAGTACTTACAGCATTGTAAGTCGCCTTTGGGGATGTCATTTCAAAATAATTTGAGATCAACTTGTGGTTTACCGGCAAACATGCGAGTCAGTTTCAATGCTGTGCCGTGCTTCAAATCTCGGCTGTGGTATTGAATTGTTAGTCTGACTCTACCTATCCCATAGTTTGCTAACAGCAGCATTACTGAGTTATTCTTATGTTGTTAAAAGCCTTGTTTAAAGTGAGTTGACTACATTATTTGCGATATGAAGTGCTCACTCGCATAGTTGTAGTTGGACTTCCAAATCCGGATTTCGGTCCTAAGTCATAACCATTTTCAACGGATTTTGTTGTAAGTCAATAATCTTAAAATTTACACCTCATATTACAAATAATTACTGACAGTGTTGCAGTTTTCTATCAACAGAAAAAATGTAAGCTTCAGAAGTGGATAATTCCGAAACTAAGTTTCTTTTTTAAAGAATGCTAGTTAATAATAGCTAATAACAATTCTACTTTATTTTGCGTAGGTTGCATTTTCGATAATTTTAAAACCCATGTCCTGTTAGCTAAATTGCTTGTCCTATGTACAATAGTTTGAGTACCGCTTAGGTGCTAGATCTACTAAGCTGTTAGCGACTGTAGCTCTCTTTTGTTTGTGCTTCCTGTTTCATACCATTCTCGGTGTTTTCTCTGCTGTTTTCGCCCTTTCTTATCCACTTTTTCACACAACTCCACATTGCCTTGACATCCAGCATTTTCATTTCTACTAACCATTCGTGTTTCCGAATTTCTTTCCTCCAATTTCTTGCCTCTTTACATTCAGTTAAAAGGGAACAATACTGTCTTTCTCCCCGCATAAAATACAACGTTCTAGTTCATTGCCTTCCATCGCTTTCAAAGCACTGCCGCTGTTCTCATCCAAGCTAATTCTTCTCCTCTTGTTTATTACATATATTTACATACCCCTCTCTTAACCTTCTTTCTTTATTTTCGGTATAAACAAAGGGACTCTTTATGCCTTGGCACCATGCCTCATCGTTATTGCGTTAGGTCCAGGTAGCCAGGTAGAGTCGTTACAGTCAATAAAGTATATCCTTTATCTGTGAAAGCACATACAAAGTTTGATTTATAAGCAAATATGCTCTTAGTGTACGCTGGGAGGTTTTTTTTTAGAGTTTCTAAGAAATACTTGCAAGAAAAGCTTAACATAAGATCGTGAATAAGTTCAAAGCTTCGGGTTCAGTTTAGACAAGAAAGTCTAGACCTTTAATAGAACAACTTATATACTTTCATGATCATTCAATATTTATTAAAGGAGAAGATCAAAAATCGTATGAAATCGGTGCCACTTACAACGATCACCTTGAAAATCGCTAACAAAAGGTGTGCTTCTGTCTTCTGCGACAAATGCTACACACCCGTCAAAACTCAAATCCTATCGCTATACACCATATACGATAGGTATATCGGAAGATCAACATTTCCATTAATAAGGTAAGGGTTTTATTGCGCCTTTTCCAGCGAAAAGGTTTTCTGGGGGAGTGGAGAGATTATCTTGGATCCTAGGAGTAGTTTAGCTGAATTCGACTCACTCAATGGTAATATTCCATTTTTACGGCTGCCTGCTGCCATCAGCCATCGGATGATGTGTATTCCTAAACCATTGAAGAGCAACACACATCTGTGATGCAAACTGTTTTTACTCATATTACAAACATCTTTTCTCCAAATCCACGTGATCAGAGTATTTTAAGGTTTAGTACGACTTCGTCTATAATACTTATCCGGAATATATAGTAGAAGCCAATAACTGGTTATAGACTTGTTAATAGAACCATAACGGTGGAAGCACAGCTGCTTGCCAAGCGGGAGACCTGGGTTCGATCTCCAGTACCGGTATGGGGTTTTTTCTCCCGCTGGGAGACCTAGATCGGGGTGCACTCAGCCTCGTGAGGTCCCGGGGGGGGGGCTAATTGAGGAGCTACTTAATGGAGAAGTAGTGGTTCCAGGTCATGATGACCGCATTAACCAGCCGGGAGGGATTCAAGGCGCTGACCACGTCTCACCCTCCAATACTGTACCCCATCCATGACGTCTGTCATGGACCGAGATGGGGGACGCAGCGGCCGGGAGGTAGGCCAAGGTTCCTTATGAGCTGCCGTGCCATGAGGCTATTATAGATCTATAAGTTTTACTACCCTACTTCTTACATAGTAGTATATATAGGGAAATACTCAATCCAGCCAAAACTGAAAATCAAGTTTTAGGGCCCCCTGTATTAAAAGAAAAAACATTTTTGGAAAACGGTGTGTGCGTGTGTGTGTCGGGAACGCGGTATATCAAAAACAAAAAGTCGGTTAAATCAGTATATTTACTATCGTATTTAAGTTCAGCATCTTCCAAAGATGCGAAGGTTTTCAAGAAAAGCTCCCTACCTCAAACTACCGTTTATATGGAAAAATTTTAGAATACCTATTTTGATTTTCTCAAAAACGGTTCTAACTATTTTTATTAAAAAAAATACCATGTATTAAATATACTTAACAAATAAAATATATACATTTAATTTTTTGGGAATAGCTTCCGAAAAGCTTTCCTCTTCATTCTGAATGACTTTTTTGTAACTGGTAAACCGTAAGAGACAAGAAATTACTACAAAAGAAAAAAAGTGTAGAATTCGTTTAAACACAATTTATGTATTATACATTTGTTGTGGAATTAACATTTCCACGGTATTTTTGTTCTTGGTTTAAATTTTAAATCACTTAAGCTTTTCTCAAACGGGCATTTTCATTCCTGTTTCTTTTGTTTTACTCCTTCTTTACAAAGAGAATTTCATTTCAATCTCATATAAACTAACCTTTAAAAAAATTGACTGTCTCTTTAACCTAGTGTATTCCATATTTACCTTCTACTTGTAAACAACAAAGCAATACGGTTATTTCTGATAATATTTAACTCATCAGCTTGAAGTAGATAGAAGAATAAGCGTTTGTAGGAATAGCTGGTTACAGAATTGGTAGAGAAGGTAATGTGAATGGATATTTAAAACAGTATTAAAAATTTTGTTTCAGTGTTCGACTCCTCGACGAAAATACCTGAAGGTCTTTTGATGTTTCACCTAGTTCATCTCGGGAATTTCGACGAGTGTCTGTCTGTTAAAGGAGTTGTGGGTCCTACCAATGATACTTTTGATGCTCAACATTGTATGGTTAGTTTCGGTCTTCCTCTCGATCTTCTGCTCAACACCGTGAATACTCGCAGGGCTATAGCGCGCGAGTTGCAATTGCCCGATGACGTTGTGGAGCTACAAGAACATCGTCCTCAAGGAAGAGTAAGTTTACACACAAACATCTTCATTTATTTAATGCTAAGAGTTGAATCATCTATTTTCATTGAAGAACTATTGAACACTTATTAATCGATTATTTACAATCTAAATGCAATTTATAAAACACAGAGAAGGATATGTTTATTTTATTTTACATTTTTAAGACTTCCTTGAACGCACTCTTTTGAATGCGTCAGATTCTTACTGTCAGATTTAACTTTGGCTCAGAGAAGCTAGTTTTTAGAAGACCCCAAAATTACTTGAGAAAGCACAGTGAAAGTGGTGATTTATGATATCCCAATTGTATGTATTGAATGGGCATCTTTCCTTTTAACCTGCTTGGTCACATCTGATGATGAATGAAATCAGTGAAATGATGCTCAAATGATCTCGGGATCCATGTAATTTAATCACATTCATCTCCTGGGATAAGGGAACCCCGGAAAAAGAACTCTTTCAGGTAACCCACCCTAAGTGAGATTCGAACTCACGACCTACTGAATGTGAGGCAGATACACTACCCCACACTACCAAGTTGTAAATATTTACTACACAGAAAATCTAGATCTACTTAAAACTTACAATTTATGTCATATACATTTTTTCTTGGAGTTGGACGTTTTTTTGGTATTTCTTGTTATTGATTTTTGTTTTAAAATGCCTACTTAAACTTTGCTCTTACTTGTCAGCTCCTGGCCACGGAAAGAAACTGATTTCAATCCCATAGCAACCACATTTTAAATCATTTGACTGTCGGTTTACCATCGTGTATTCCCTTTTCCTTCTACTTCTAAAGGAACGAAGTAGTAAGAGCGTTTCTGCTCCTGTTTTAGCATAAATAGATAGAGGAATAAGCTTACTAACAATAATGTGTCACAGAGATGTAGAGAAAATCATGGAAATTTAGCACATCATATTTTTGTAATCTCGGATGACGGAAAGGATTATGCTGTTTATGCTCGTATAACGAAATTCCTGAATTGTGTTGTTGTTTTATTGTTATAGGTAGTGGCTGGGACATCAACGGGTCTAAGTTTGCAGCTGTCATATTGTCTTCCGTCTTCCTGCAGCCCCAAAATGTTACAGCACTACCTCAATGAAACAATCAGTAACGTATCTCAACAACTAGTATCTGTTACGGCAGTAACATGCAGCCAAGGATCCAGAGGAAGACATCTTAAAACAGAGGACTGGGTCGCAGTGTAAGAGTATCAAGTACCTTAATGAGACGTTTATGTTGCCTAAACGTACTAATAATTTGCAATCTGAGATGTTCCATTCACATGAGTTTCTCTATGTGTTCTGCTAACAAACAAACCTCTTTCTTTTACATCATGATAATCAAAATAAATATCAGCAGATATTGTCTTATTACTCAGTTGCTTGTTAAGCAGAGAGGAAATATGTAATACGCTAGGCTAAAACGACAGTCAAATCTTTTAAAAACTGTCACTTTATGATTGTCAGGCCAGCAGTAAAACAAAAGAGAGATAAAATGGATGAGAGTACTTCCCTTTAGCTCTACTTAAAAAATGAAATTAAATATGACAGAAAGTTGTGTTTTAAACTGACTTACAGTTTTATTAAATACGTTTTTGTCTATCTCTTACAGTTTAGTGCTTAGGAGAAGTCATTCAGAATGTAGTGGACTAAGAAAATTCAAGACGTATTTGATTTGCGGTGTAATTATCTATACGATATTTTAAACAAAATCGTTAGGGCTATTTTGAAAAAAAAATCAAGTTTACGATCATTTTTATCATGGAAGGATAGTTTGACGCGGAAGAATTTATTTGAAAATTTTCGTTTCGTATCCTTGGAAGATACTAAGCTTAAATGCCAATTTTTGTATTTAATGGACTCTTGTTTTTGAGATAAACTGTTCACAGATACACGCGCACCCAAACGTTTTGTATTCAGGGGTCCCTAAAATTGGTATTGGCAGTGAAACCTTGGTATTGAACTTTTGGGTGGAATGCAATATCTTCTCTAATATTTTCTACGTACAAGTTAAAAATATTTCACATAATCAGTAAAGTGTGGAATAAAAAACATTTGCTACACAAAAACGTAGATATCATTAAATCACACAGTTTATGTAATATATGTAATATACATATATATGTGATATATACACAGGATGTTTTAAAAATACTTTTGAAACGTTTGGGTTGGATTCCTGACATCAAAACAAGAAAATTGGTTTATATAAACATATGTTCTAAAACGCTTCGTTTTCGCGTTATCATTTTTTTTTAATGGAAGTCCCCTTCAAGGATTTTCCGGGTTCTACCTAATAACTTAATTTATTTATGCACTCATTCATGGAAGTCAGTTTACCCTGTGAAGTCGCCTTGTGTTGCCGTGGCTACATGTTTGTAATTTATCAGATGTGCAATATATCACCCCAGTACGCCTTACAAGTCCTGTCTACAGGGACTTCATTCAGAACACTCTCCCAGTATTATTAGAAAATGTGCCTCTGAAAATAAGAAGAAACGTGTGGTTTATGCATGATGCTTTAGCTCATTTTAGTCTCATTATTCGAGGTGCACTGACTGGTATCTAGCAAGACAAATGGATATCTAGAGGAGGACCAATTCCATGGCCTGCAACTTTCCCCAACCTCAGTCCATTGGATTTTTAATTTTGGGAGTACCTTAAACCATAGACATCCAATCTATGCAGCAGACATCCCGGATGAACAAACTTTTGATCTACGTGACATGGAAGCCGGCGAAAGCATGTGACACCGACTGGGAGTATTTGACATTCCATGCTTCGAGGAGTACTTGCGTGTCTAGACGTGAGAGGACAACTTTTGGGTCATTTGCTTTAAGTGGTGTTTGTGTTGAGAGTGAGACATCATTCTATTTTTGACGTTTTCAGCTGCTAACAAGCTGAAAACGTCAAAAATAGAATGATGTCTCACTTTAAAATATTTTGATTAATATCACTTTGAATCTCAATAAACCAAGAACGAAGGTTTTTGGGACATGTGTTTATATGAACATGTTTTCTTGTTTTGAAGTAAGGAACCTGTCACCAAACTTTGTAAAAGTATTTTTGAATCACTGTATGTGTATAGGTATATATTTATGTTAACGTTTTCCGGGATATTCCCTGTTATTGGTTTGAATTTGCAAATATTTATACTTTTGCAATTAGTATGCTGATACTCGTTTTTATTGTGAAAATCTAAGGGAATGGAATATCAAGCCCATCACAGGGAGACCCGTTTTTAAAAAGACACCTTATTCTTGTTATATATACAACGAAAACTGTAAATGTGATATGAAAGTTTGTCTCGGTAAATAGTAAATAGAAAATAAACTTGTGTAAAATAAAAATAGTCTCTAAAAGATTAGTAGTAAAAATTAGATGTGAATGCAACATATCAGATTTATAAGTTTGATGAACAAGTTAGGCTATCGTTCCTTGATTTCTTGTGCTGCATTGACTAGTGTCCTTTTTTTGGTAATTAATCTTGATATTTGTCTTAGCATATATAATTATTTTGCTTATACCTACCTATTTAATTTATATAAAATCCATAAAATTAATTTATCCCAATGAATTAAGTCTATATTTAACAAAAACTGGATAACTTATTCTTTATTGACATTTATTTGATTTTTCGGTCACCCAGAAGATTACAGTTCTATTGAATCTACGAGGTTATATTCAATAAATAATTCAACCTATAACTTAGTAAAAAATCTCTTGGAACCGGCTCCTCTATTTTATTAGATTATTGGCAGAAAAATATCTGTGTTTGAAAGTAAAATTTTGATGGCGCGCTTTTACACCTTCGCGACAAAATTTGAGTTGCATTTTGGGAGGCATTGGCTCTATTTACTACTTCGCAACCGTTTATTTTAAAGAATTCATTACTGTTTATTCTTATTTTTGACCCTATTATATTTCAAATATGTGGAAATATTACTATAGCACTTTATTGGGTAATACACATGTTACTTCGTTCTGCACTAACACTAAATCTGTTCTCTGTTAGATTTTTATATCAGAAGTTTTCTACAGCAAAAAGAAAGAACAATCTAATGTGCTCCATTCACATAATTTTCTCTACATTTCTGCAACAAATTATTGTTATTAAGCTTATTCTTCTATCTACTTCATGCTAATCGAGATAAACATTAGTGGAAACTGTTTTATAACTTAGTTCCTTTTAGGTAGAAGGGAAATAAGGGGATACACTAGGCTAAACTGACAGTCGAATGCTTTAAAATGTGGTTGCTATATGATTGAAATCCGTTTCTTTCCGTGGCCAGATGTTCACAAGTTACCGTATGAGAAAAGTATAAGTATTATAAAACTAAAACTATATCAATATCTTAAAAACGACCAACTCCAGGAAAAAATGCAATTATCATATATTATGTGTTCTAATGAGCTCTACATTTTTTGTGTAGTAAGTTTTTGTCTATCTATTACGGTTTACCAGTTAAGCAAAATTCCACAAAACTCATCCAGAATAAAGACGTTTTCAGAGGCTATTCCCAAAATGTTCTAGATATACATTTTATTTATCATGTAAGTATCTTTAATTAACAAAGCTTTAACCAAAATCATTAGAGCCATTTTTGAGAAAATCAAAATGTCGAAAATTTTTCCATGTAAAAGATAGTTGGGGTGGGCGGATTTTCTTGAAAATCTTCGTGTCGCATCCTTGGAGGATACTGAACTTAAATACCAAGTTTGGTATTAACGGACTTTTCGATTTTGAGCTATGCTATCCACAAACACAGGGTTTCAATTTAGTGCCTATGTATAAATTAAGAGAAGAAAGATAAATAATAATTTATGGGGTTGTAGTTAAATATAACATTTGATTTGCATTCAAATAGCACACACACGCCTACACGGACCTTTTTCTAGAAATGCTGTTTTACTTTCTCAACATGAACTATGTACATAGTGTATAGAGAAGGTATTGTAATGCATCCAAAAATTCGAAACCAAGGTTTCACTGGAAACACATGTTTTGGGTCCCCCTGAATCAAACAAAGCACATAACTACTCAGTACTAATTTCACAATTTATAAAATATATTAGGGGAATAGTTCTCCTCACCTGGCCTACATATAGATTGCTTCCTTGTTACTTTATCTATACGTCCTCTGTACATAGTGTATAGAGAAAGTATTGTATTGCACCCAAACATTCGATAACGAGATTTCACCGCAAATATATGTTTTGAGACCTCTTGAATCCAAAAAAGCATTTTTAGAAAAATTACCGTGTGTGTGTGTCTGTGGGCAGCATAGCTCAAAAATGAAAAGACCGTTAAAACCAAACTTGGTATTTAAGTTTGGTATCTTCCAAGGATGCCACACGAAGATTTTCAAGAAAATCTCCCCACCGCAAATTACCGTTCATATGGGAAAACTTTCGAAACTTTTGATTTTCTTAAAAATGACTCTAACAATTTTGATTAAAATCTCTTAAATTTAAGATATTTACTTGACAAATTAAATGTATATCTTGAATTTTCTGGGAATAGCCTCTGAAGACTACTTTATTCTGGATGAATTTTACAGATTTTTGCATAACTGCTAAACTGTAAGAGATGGACAAAAACTTACCATAGAGAAAATGTAGAGAACATTAAAACACACAATTTATGTTATATGGAGGTTTTTCGTGGAGTTGATCGTTTTTAAGATATGCCTTGTTTTTGTTTTCAGCTATGAAAAACTTATACTTTTCTCATACAGAAATTTGTCAACTCCTGTCCATATAAACAAAGGAACTTCAAGTACATAGCAACCAGGTTTTGACTATCACTTTAATCTATGGTACTCCTTATTTCTATTCTACTTACAAGGAAGCAAGTAATAAGAACATTTCTGATATATTTTTTCTCAATTAGCATGAAGTAAATGGAAGAATAAAGTTTTTAACAATAACTTGTACCAGAGATGTAGAAAAAGTCATGTGAATGGAACACATCAGATTTTTTTTGTGCCAAAATGCTGTTGTAAACATCCGAAGCCTGTGCCTCAATTTCAGGCGGTAATAATTTTTTCTAAAACATATTCGATTTGAAACTTTGCTTCTGCCTTTTCTGGCAGCTTGAACTGCTGCTTTGAAGGTGTTAAAATACATAGAGAATAGGAGACCTGAGTGCCGTCGAGTAAGATCATAATGAGTCTTTGAAGCATTATAACTGCTATAACAATTAGTTACTTATGCCAATGTAATGACCCTCGACCAAACGTATACATTCATTGTAAATCCTGCGCCATAAGATCTTAACCATTAGTTTTTCCTGTAATAAAATGAAACAGAATTTTTGTATCAACTGGAGCGTTATAACTAGGCTAGGGAATTGGGACCATGTGTCTAGGTGATCCGTGTTTAATGTTAAACACCTCTTATCACCACTGAGATATTGTTATTGAGTGCGCGTTGTGTTACCTTTGTTTGTTTTATACTGGTAATCCCGTTTGTCCGTGTCTTAAGTGTTGCAGTTTCTATGGTGCCCTTGTACACAGAACACAAATAGTAATAGACATCGAATTTCTGATTGTCTGTTGGGAATTTATAGGGCGTGTCTTCTGATATCCGCTGGCCCCACCATCACTCTAATTGTAGCTTACAGTTGTAGTACATGTTACCTAATCTCACTTCCAGTTGAGGGAGGTGGCTATTCCCATTAGCGAATGAGTTGACAAACCCAGCATAGGTATGCTCTATTGGTTCAATATAGTACACTCACCTGCAAGGTGATAGTATCAGGCAATACAATAAAAACATGACGTAATAAAGTACCCTACAAACGTTAAGGATGCGGTGTATGGAACAAGACTGTGCCGGTATCCTTCTGTGCCTTCTGTACTCTATTAAAGCTTCCTTTAAGGGTTTAAAATGAAGGCGATTCTTCTCTAAACAACTAAACACTAGAAATAAAATTATCCCGACTTTAGTTGTTAAATGTGCAGGCATTGCAACATATTTTGGAATATAGTAAGTACAGAATCAGGAAATTTAGATGTTTAACTTGATTAATACCTTTCGGTTGAGCTGTGCTCACAGGCAGCTTGGGAACTCTGATAATTTTGAATAGCTGATACATGAAATCCAAAATTTTCTCATTACACATACTCATAGCCTACGACGTATTTGTAGTTCAACTGAAAAGCATTAACCGAGACAATGACAAAAGGTTTAACTATGTGTTTTCTATTGCAGGGCGATATTAATCATTTTTGGCTGTTTGTGCATTATCAGCACTTGCTACGATCTTTTCACAGGTATGATATTATTGCTATTATTGTTAATTATATTCTGGGTTTATCGATAATATAAGATAAATAATAAAGATGCTTTTGTCATTATTACTTTATCAAAGGTTACTATTTTTTTCACATTATTATGTAAACATTGAACTAACATTGATGGACTGGCTTACATGTCAAGGCTTCACCGGCTAGTTCATGTCCGAAGTACCAATTTTATCTCACATAGCTATAAATAAAATAGCATCGGTTAAAACCGTTTGAAATTCTGGATCTGTTAGTCGACATTGCCATCTAGCGACACTTTTAATAACATGGCTAAACTCCCCGCTGAATAAGAAAAAGTGCGTATTGGGCAAAATCGATTTTCCATTGTGATATCGATATGATCATCGATACGCATTACCATCCTTGCTATTGGCAGTAGCTGAAGCAATATCAGATGCTATTTTGCTTTCTGTTCTCGGCCCGTGTTAGTTTTCGTTCTCGGGTTATTGGGAAATAGCTTTAACTTTCATTTACAAGGTGTTATGGAATTCTTCTTTTGCAGAAAATAGGAAGAAGAAGGAGGTTCTAACAGCATTCTCGTGGTACTCGAATGGCAAGAAGCTTCTAGCAACTTCTGAGTCTGGTTCAGACACATTACATGCTCTGCATGGCATTCGGTTTATCAGCATGTGCTGGGTTGTGTTCGGGCATAGCCACATGTTTCATGTAATGACTCCAGCCATTAATCTAAAGATTGTTGATGACGTGAGTATTATAATTCTTCATTGTTTCCATTGAATATGAGAATTTAACAATCGAAAAGCATTAAATAAAGGTTTTGCAACCTCCTAAAGCTAGGTGATTAATTATCATTAATGTTGTGACATTTGAAGTCTCCCTCTAATTGACTACAAGTTACTATATCTTAAAATCTGGAACGGATTTACACATAAAGACTTTTCAACCAAACTAGAATTTTGGAAGATATTTCCTCGTGAGAGGTTGTGGATGATAATCATCATAGATCTATAAATTAAGGGGAAAATAAAGAAATCTATGAAAGAATAACTATTGAAATTTGTTTTGTATAGTTGTGTGTCACAGGTGTAAAATAACAGGCATATTACAAGGTTTATTGATAAGTTTGGTAAAACATAGCAGGTAAATAACATGATTTTGCAAAACCTATATTTTGTTACTCAACAGAATTTCCTTTGATATCTATGTAGATTAAGTTTAATTGAGTCTGGAAAATTCTTCTTTAATGACCAAATTGTTTAAAAATGGACACAGTTATAGATAGAGCTCGGATTTGGTTCCGAAGCACACACAGTTACGAACACATGGAGCAGTCAGTGGTATAAAGAGAGGATAGCCGGGAGGGATTTGCAGCAAAAACATGCACACTTGAGGTATCATCTGTTCCAAAAGTATATCATTACATGTATCAACATTATATGCATCGTTCTAATTCATAAAGTATTACAATAAAAAAATTACTTCATAATGTTACTAAATAAAACACCTTGTACCTTAATAAATAAAAATATAATGCTTGATACAACAAATTTAGGGCAATAACAAGCAAGGACAATGAACATAAATCAACCAAACCCACTCAGATTCATTGCAGTGAATTGAAGATAAATCTTTATTGTATCGAAAGAAAATGCTCTTCTCCACTCATTCAAATCATGTTTGAATCACCCACAAATGTGTTGACTGTCGAACGTCTACTCTTTCGCATTTTCGACATTTTTTAATCTGCGCTCGCTTTCGGTGTTCACTGGTTTATATACCAGCAGGAACTGAACGAGACCAGGCAACGAATAATGCTAGTGCAACATGTTTCAAAACGGCTGTAGAGAGCATGCCTACGTCATCACGTCACAGTTACACTCTGTGTGCACCGAACCTCAATCCGGTAAAATTGTGACCCCGGACCGAGCTCTGTTAATACCATACCTATACTGAAATTAATGTACAGCATTTAATTATGTTATGACAGAAATTATAATAAGGAATTTAGCTTATGAAGGCATTTCTCTTTACATGACTACTTTCATACTATAAACTAATTTAAAGTGTATAATAATCTTTGTTGCTTTAACTAAATTTTAAATGTATTTTCCAGTTTATACGTGACTTCTGGCGTCTATATCTAACCAATGCTACGCTATCCGTTGATACGTTCTTCTTTCTAAGTGGACTTCTGGTCAGTTATGTGTTTCTCAAACAGATGAATAAACACAAGAATTCTTCTTTTAACATTCTGCTGTATTATTTTCATCGATATATCAGGTAAGAATTGAATTAAATATAGCTGAAAAGCATTAAATCAAAGTTTTGGAGAACATGTTCATAGTTATAAAATATTTTATGCTCAACCATGCCATACTGTAGTATTTATACGACTGGTAGCAGTACTTTAATGGGCCTCAATGTTACCAATAACTTGTTGCCTTATCAAGAAAGATGTACGAGAAATTCTATTCACAATTCATGGATTGGAGAATATCAAAAGGTATAAATTAATTTCACTAATTGTACAATAAATAACCTATATTTGAAATAAGTCAGTTCTGTTCATATTATCATTAATTCTAAATGCTATTTCCATAAATTCCATTTGTTCTAGTTTCCATTGTCTGTACTTTTTTTTAGGTTAAAGTGTGTAACATGTTAACAGCTGTTTATAGGGAAGTAGTCAATATTTCTGCGTCTGCGTAGTACGTCTCACAACGCTAGCAATTTTGTTTGACACATGTGCTACAAGGTCATTATATTGTAACCACAGATAGAGGAATAACGATTGTAACACATCACTCTAACCAGAAACGAATGCTTATGAAACCTTTGATTTAGATACATGGTCGAGCATAAACAGTTGTGTGAAACTTGGCTATAATGGTAATTAAAACGCTTTATTCGCTCGGTTAATAATAATACTCGCGTTTTAATGACTACCATTATAGTCTCGTTGCATAATATACTATAAATAAGCTGGAGGCTGATAATTTATGCCTATATTTGTACGCAAAATTGCTGCTGCGCGTAAAGTAGCAGAAGAGAAAAGCTTTAAGGCATTGACTTCTTACCTTTCAGCACAGTAGTGTTGCTGTATGTGGCTATTATACTAAATTGGTGCATTTTTGTTCTCGCATGGATTGGTATTCATATATGCTCGTATACTTGTGCTAAAGTGAGAAAAGACAACGATTTTCTATATTATAAATATAAATGCAATAAGTAAATCACCACTAAGAAAAATCTTCATGCTAATGGAGATAAACATTAGCAGAATCAGTCTTTTTACTTGTTTATTTGTAAGTAGGAGGGAAATAAGGGAATGCACTAGGTTAAAGCGGCGGCGCCGTGGTTGAGTTGTTAGACCGCTTGCCTCCCATTTAGGAGACCAGGGTTCGATTTTTCCTATAAAATATTTGTATAAATTATAAACATTATCAAAATTAATATAATTAAAAATAATTAAATAAGACTTTAAATTATTCACTTGAAACCATTGATTTAATCCACTTATCTTTATCAAAACATAATATAAATTTTGAGCACCAAAAAGTTCTCTTCAATCGCCCGCATGTAGGACATCTGGGTGGGTTTCCTCCGGTTTCCCCCGCCACTCATTTCACCAATCGCTCCATCATTTCCAATCATCAATTTCGCTTATATTTCACATCATCCACTTCCTCATGTTCATGTCTGACTTCGGGCTGACCCCTCGTAACATTCTCCATTATATAGTTTCGAGCCGTTAGGCTGATGACTCCTAGGCATTGGCTTGTAAGTCCTTGGGGGTGTCAGTCCTACAAATAGGGGGAGGATAAGCCGATTTCGAAACTAGGTTAAAGCCATAGTCAAATATTTTAAAAGTCGGTCGATGTGTGAATCAATTAAAATTCGGTTCTGTCGGCTTGCCAGGAGACAAAAAGAAAAATGTCTTCTCGTTTGAGTAAAGTTCAAGAGCTTAAAATTGAAACGAATATCTCAAAAACAGTTAACTCTACAAAAACTGTATACGGACAAAGTGTGTTTTAACGATACATATATTTTTGTATAGTAGATGTCGTCTATCACTTGTACAAAAGTTATAAAAAAAGTCATCCAGAGGTCTTCAGAGGCTTATTCCCAGAAAATAAATGATATTCATTTTATTTGTCATATAAATATGCGTATTTTAATCAAAATCGTTATAGTCATTTTTGAGAAAATGAAAACTTTCGACAATTTTTCCATGTAAAGGGTAGTTTGGGGTGTTTTTATTTTAAACCTTCAAGTTTGGTTTTTAACAAACGTTTCGTTTTTTAATTGTGTTGTCCACACACACAGAAGGCAGACATGTACACTAACATTTTTGTAAAATTCAAGGGGTCTCAAAACATAAATTTCCGGTGAAATCTCGGTATAGAATCTTCGGGTGGAATACAATGCTTCTAACTATTTAGTTGTACATATGCGCTGGAAAAAGTAAAATGGTACCGAATAGGATGGAACCCCCAGATGTCATTTCCAGAAAAGGCCCGAATGTGTCTGTGAAATTATGCTAAAATCAAAAATTAATATTTTGAAATTCAAACATTTTATTGTATGAATAGAAATTAATATAATACTTATTTTGTTTTGTAATTTAATGCAAAAATAAGCATTTTTACTTTCTATAGCACGTATGTAAACAGGTACATGGTACGTAGAATGAGAAGGTATTGTATTGCAACAAAAATTTCGATACCGAGATTACACCAGAAATATGTGTTTTGAGACCCCTAAACGAAAAAAAAAAAAACACTTTTAGAAAATAGCCCAGTGTTTGTGTGTGTCATGACTAAAACGAAAAGTTCGTTAGATACCAAACTTGTACTCAATGATGCGACTCGAAGATTTTCAGGCATATCCCCCAACCACAACTATTCTTTTCAAAACGTTTGTATTCTAAAAATGGCTACAAAGATATAGATAAAAATGTCATCTATATGTTTAAGCTATTTTTATTATAAATTAAGTGTATATCTTGAATTTTCTGAGAATATCTTCTTAAGACCTCTTCTTCCGTCTGAATGTTATCTTACTGATAAACCGTAAAAGATAGTCAAAACTTAGTACAAAAAAATTAGAGCTCGTCAAAACGCACAATATATGTTGTATACATTTTTATAATTAACCATTTCCTGATATTTCTTGTTATGTATTTCAATTCTAAAATAGTTATACTTTATACTTTTCTCATACTTATACTTTCCATATTTGTTTATTTGTTTACTCTTAGTTATGCAGAGAAGCGAATTTCAGTGACAATCATAGAGTGAGCTTTTAAAGCCCTTGCTTTAGTCTAAAGTATTCCCTTAGCTACCTTCTATTTATAAGGAACTAACAATAATAAGACCATTCTACTAATGTTTATCTCTGTTAGAAAAAAATAGAACGAAAAAAATTCTGATGTACTCCATTCATATGACTTTCCCTATCGCTCTAAAAAATTATTGTTAAAATACATGTTCTTCTATCTAATTTATGATAATCGAGATAAACATTAACAGAAGTTACTTGCTTCCTTGTAAGTAGAAGGAAAATAAGGGAACACACTAGGCTAAAACGAATGTTAAATCTCTTAAAAGTTGGTTGCCATGTGGTTGAAATCCATTTCTATGTACCTATAGCCAGGAGCTTACAACTTTCCGTGTGAGAAAAGTTAAGTATTTTAAATCTGAAACAAATAACAAGGAATGTCTTAGAAATGGCCAATTCCACGAAAAATTATATGACATAAATTGTGAGTTTTAATGTGCACCACAGTTTTTGTATAGTAAGTTTCTGTCTATCTCATACAGTTTACCAGTTACGCAAAATTCAGCTAAATTCATTCAGGATAAAGAGGTCTTTAAAGGCTATGCCCAGAAAATGCAATATATAAATTTTATTTTCCATATAAATATATTTATTATACAGATTTTAATCAAAATCGTAAGGGCCATTTTAAAGAAAATACAAAATTTCGAAAGTTTTTCCATATAAAGGGTAGTTTGGGGTGGGGGGATTTTTCTCAAAATCTTTGTGTCGCATCCCTGGAAGATAATAACTTAAATACCAAGTTTGGTATTTTACGCGATTTTGAGTTCGTGTTCACAGACACACGGGCTAATTCAGGGGTTTCTGTAGAGAAAGTAATAAACCTTTGTAACATATTTGTTTGAAGAGCAGGTACAGGGAATCGTGTGAATGAAACACATTGGATTTTTAACTTTTGAAAATTAAGTAATTCATTACACTACTTTTCCAATGGATAAGATAGCTACTTTACATCACAACCCATGCCCCTCCAATAAGGACGTGGCACGTGGCTCACTCTTGTCTGCTATAGAGTTTTCTTGCCTTATTATGGAATTTACTTCACTTCTCGCCGCTATATTATATAAGTATTTTGAGTTTGTAAACTTTGGGTTCTAATCCTTGTTTAATGGTAATTTTGTTTCAGGCTGACACCTCCTTACGCCATAATGATCATGATTCAGGCCACACTGACAAGATACATGGGCACAGGGCCTATATACGATACCTTAGTATCGACCACAATAGCACCTTGCAAAACACACTGGTGGACGCAGTTACTTTATGTGAATAATTATGTGGAACCAATGAAAACGGTGAGTGTAGAATTAAAGAAACATTGTCACCACCTCGGAAATTATGCTTATGTCAGATATAATTTTATTTAAATAAGACATTTGTATTTTTACGTTCCCTAGCACTTATGTACAATGTACATAGAAGACAGAGAAGGTGTTGTATCCCACCCAGAAATGTGTAAATCAGATTTCAGCGGAAATACTAGTTTTAAGACTCCCTAAATCCTCTCTTAAAATAATAGTGTGTGTGTGGGGGGGGTAGCATTTCTGAAAAACTATAAGTCCGTTAAATAGAAAAGTTTGTATTTAAAGTCAGTATCTTCCAAGGATATGGCACGATCATTCTCAAAAACGTCCTCCATCCCCAACTACCCTTCGCATAGGATATAATTCGAAAATGTTCATTTTCTCTAAAATGGATGTATATATATATATATATATATATATATATATATATATATATATATATCTTTAATATTCTGGTAATGATCTCTGAAAACCTCCTCATTCTGGATGACTTTTGTGTAACTGAAAAAAAAGGACAAAAACTTACTGACAAATGTTTTGTTCAAATAGACAATTTATGTGATGTTTATACAAGATAATCCTCTTTATTGGTTTAGGTTTTAGCTACTTAAACTCTTCTCCTCTTTCGTTTTGCTCCTAGCCGCAGCAAAACAACCGAATTTCATATGTTTCACATAATGATAGCTTATAAAATATTGTATTAGCCTTATGTGTTCCCTTATTTGTCTCCTACTTGCCGCGAAGCAAGCAATAAGACTGGTTCTGCTGATGTTTGTCTAGATTAGCATGATACAGACAAAAAATAATATGCGTAAGAATAGTTTATTTGTAATACAGCTAGCGAAGGTCATGTGAATAGAATGCAACAGTTCTTTTAACTTTAGCAGAAAGCACACGCTAATAGAATTTCGTTTGGTAACGTATTTCCTGCTTCTTTCTAAATACAAGGTAAATAAGGGAATGCAGTAAGCTAAACCGACAGTCAAATCCTCTAAAAGATGGTCACTTGATGCAAGTGAAATTCGGTTATCTTTGCCTGGTCAGGACTAAAACAAAAGATATGTGAAACGAATCATTACCTCCCGTTTGAGAAAACTTAGGTATTGCAAAATTGAAATCAATATAAAGAAATATCTTGTAACAGGTCAACTCCACACATATGATTTTACATAAATTGTATTTTAAGAGATCTACATTATTTGTGTTGTAAGTTTTTTCTCTCTCCTCGGGCTTACCATTAATACTAATGGAGTAATTTTTGAATTGATAAAATAATGAAGCAATTCATTAGATAAGGAAGTAATATTAATGGTGTAAATGAAGAAGTATATTAACCATGCATTTGATCACATATTAGACAAAAGTCATTCAGAATAAACATGATTTCAGAGGTGTTTCCAGGAAATTTTTGAACATTATTGGCCAACATGTAAATATGGATAGTATATGGCAATTTGAGAAAAATCGTTGGAATCATTATTGAGAAAATCAAAATGTTTGAAATTTTTCCATGTAAGGGGTTATTTTGAGTGGAGGAATTTCCTTGAAAATTTTTGTGTCGCATCCTTGGAACTTAAATACGGACCTCGGATTGATTCTATGAGGTGTTGATTTCTGATATATTCAAAATTATTAATTACGTGTGATTATAATTCATTTTAAATATGAAGATGTATTACCGGAAGGTTAAACCGCTAAATAATTTTATATAAGAAGAAATAGGTTTGATTCCCAGCAGGACATGGAGATTTTTGGATTTCTTATGCAGTTTAGCTATAAAATGTATAAACAAAACAAAAAAAAACTTCCCTGGAAGGCGATTATTGTGGCATATAAAATTGAGAATAAATGAATATATAATTCTAATCATGGTGGTTGTGGTTTTGAATACAGATTCTCTAATACAGATTCTCTAATATATATAATTCTAATCCTGGTGTTTGAGGTTTTGAATACAGATTCTCTAATATATATATATTTCTTTTTTACTTTGCTTTTTTGTTGGCTTTTTTTCGAAAGACTTGTTTCTTTCCTTTTACAAGACGTTACAATTACTTACGAATTTAATTTCCCTGCTTATCATAAATATTGGAAGGCTGTTTGCTCTCATTATGTATAACTTATTTTAAATAACCTAGACAAAAATATATCGTTAAAAACGTAATTTTGTTAGAAGATTTTAATAGTTCTGTTACATAAAGCATGGATGCGAGTTTATACTGAATAAAAGTTATGTGACTACTACATGATAATTTTAATTTTAATAACACACTTGTACATAGCATATCTTGAGTTTTTCGTTTTCTTTAACTTTCAGTGCCTTGGGCAGGGCTGGTACCTGGCAGTCGACATGCAGCTCTTCGTACTTTCACCCATAGTTCTTATTCCACTCTGGAAGTGGTCCAGGAACCTGAGTCTTTCATTTTTGAGCATCCTTGTACTTTGTGGTCTTGCTGTTGTGTTTTCCGTATCTCAAATCAAGGAGTTTCCAGCTAGCATGATAGCTGCTGAGTAAGTTAGATTTGAACTCATACAATTATTCAGATATCTAAGTATAAATACAGACTGACTGGGGCACATTTTATTTCGCTGCTTACGGCATGGTCCGGAGGTAGCGCTGTGATTGAATAGTCTGTGTAAAATTATAATTAACGCAAAGAACAAATAAATAATAATATAGCAATAATAGTATCCTGTAGGCAATGTCTAAAAATAAACACAATATTTAAAAACAAATTTATCATAGTGTTAATACAATATATATTTACTGTTCTGACTTTAAATTATTCTTCCTTAGTGTCTCTCCAAAGTCATTTACACTTTGAGGAAAAGTCTCCAGTAATTCTATAGGTACTTTGTTCCAGTCTTCAACTGTTTTATTCGTAAAAGAAAATTTACATATGTTAGTTTTCTGTTTTCCATTTATTATTTTTGAGGGTGATCATTTCGCTCCCAGTATAATGGCGTTAATAACAGGTTTATCATATCTTTCCATGCAAATTTCCCCTTATATGCTCTAAAATGTGCATATATCCATGCCTGTTTTCTAAGTTTTTTTTAAAGTTTCTCAAGAATTAGCTGCGCTGCATGATTTTATACTCATTTTTCTCTATCTACGAATTTAGCTGCTCTTTTTGAACCCTCTCGAATGCTAATTATTGCCAACCCGATACGAATCCCAGCATGCATCACTATGTTCTAATGTTGGTCTAACTTTAGATGTGTACGCTAAACTTCGCGATTTCACGATGCTGGGTTTTAATATCTTATTACAAAATGGAACGCTTTCCCCTCCTTCGCAGTGACCAAGTTCACTTGTTCCGCTCCCCCCACTCCAATATCTCATTGAGACTTTTGGAAATGATAAAGCACGAGTTCTTGCTCTACTCTTGATATAAACTGAACTTATATAAAGATAATCACACCATGGAAAAGTACCAGAAACTACAATATATAAAGCAGTTACAAATAACTTGGAATATTTTCTCGTGAAGGCACATTTTGATATTCATGAGGAACTACATTTAATCTGTAATATACTTTACTCTTAAAAAAGTTATTCTTCCCGGGGGGAGGGAGGGAAGCCAAGCTTTTAATAAGCGCCATACATTAAAATGGCTATTTTGACTGTAATTCCGAGACTAACTTTCTATCCAGGATAAGCGCATATAAAATATGAACTGAAGTTTTCCTTGCAAATATTTCCCTGAAATTATTCGCGGATTCGTGAAGGATTCAAATTCCATGTTTCGAAAACTTCCAGCATCTTCGTCTTCAGGGGTACTGAATTGTGCGTGTGTGTTCGTGTGTATACATATGTGTGTGTGTGTGTGTGTGTGTGGAGGAGAAAATTAGATTATTGCATTCGACCCCCAGCTTAAGTGCAGTGGTTGGAGGATTTGTGGGGCTTCCGCTCCTTGAAAGCCCCTCCACATAATAACCATGCAATACTGTGTTATTCGTGCTGTCGAGCTCATGTGAGCTCATGTTTTGGTGCAGTTCCTCATAGGCTGGCATTATTGTTGAAAGATAGTGCTGCCGGCTCAAGGGTAAGTTATAAGTCACAGCCATGAAACCTGACTGCTGCCTACAGGATTTAAGGTGATTATCAGTAATGTGAAAATGTAATGGAAGGTAAATACGGTATGTGGAGATCACCCATGATTCCTCCTGTTCTTGGGTTTCCAGTCCCAGTTGAGAGAGATTCCCTTGTAGGCTAAGTGTTCGATTTTGATGAAGATGTGACATGTAGTCCTGTAGCTTACTGAGCCTGCAGCTGCATTGATGATATTGACGATATATCGTGCTGAATAGACCCCTAATGGTTGCGATGTCGTGCGGTTGGAGTGCCGGTCCAGCTCTGCTGAGGCGTGCTGACGATATAGATGGTAACTTGCATGTTCTGGAGGTTCTATTAATGATGGCAATGAACACCTCTTCCAATGCAGCTAGGCGGGCACTGAAGGAGGATCCTAAATGGCATGCAGCGTCGTCCTGGTGCTAAAGTGTCTGCGTCAGCGTCTGGAGGTGATGGTGCTGACCGGACCTCTCCTTAGACGGCTGCCACTCCTACTGAAGTGTTCTATGCCTCCACAGGAAGACTGGTGGAGTGCCCAATGCACTCTGCATGCATTCCTTCACGGTGGGGTAGAATTTCATTCGACCTCTAGCCGAAGTGCAATGCATGGAGGCTTTATGTGGTTCCCCGACGTGATAACCGTATAATGCGTGTTATCTGTTCGTCTGTTAGTGCGGTCCCGAACAGCATCCGCGTCAGTAAAGCGAACAGTTAGGCTGTTGCCGCTTAATACACGGGAGCGAGTAAAGACTATTTCAAGGCTGCAGCCATGAAACTTGACTGCAGCCTTGAGATTATAGTCAAGGAGAAACTTTAAGAAGGTGAAGAAGAAACTGCAGAAAAGTTAGGCGTGTACAAAAATCCACTGTAACTTAGTCTGACTTCGGCAAGTCTTCTTAGAAAACTCACGGGTTTTAGCGGATTTCTTCTGATGGAGGCATCAGAAAGAGAAAAAAGTTGGAAATCAGCGTCATGCTTTCAGTTTCCCCCCTCAGGAGATGGCTAGGGTCTCTTTTACTCTCCTGTCTTAATAGCGGGAGCATTTAGTTATTAATGTGGTTTCTTCAAAGCTTGCTCTGTGGCCATATTCAACATAGTGTTCTGTCAGCTCCTTTGGTGTTCAGAAATGTGCGAGTTGGTGCTTTCTGTCCTATATAACACGAGTCACATTCACAAGAAAGGCGGTATGCTCCAGGCGTTTTGAATTATAGATTATCTTTACTGACTTAATGTTTAAGAACAAAGGCCCATACTAATTAGATGCAATCGCGAGAACCAAATGAATTGAATTGAAAATATATTGAGCATCTGATCATTAATAATATATACATGGAAATGGATTCGACAAAAACTAAGTTATTTGGTGTTTTAATAAATCTAGGTGCTGTGTGGTGTATCGCTTAATATTTACCGATTGTGCAAGCTGACACAAAACTACATTCCCTAAGAAGAGGACTTCACATGGTGTTCCCAGAAAATTTAGGATAGGTATACTTTTATTTGGCAGCTGTAATAGATAATGTAGTGTCAACTGAGAAATCCAATGCTATAGCCGGGATTTAAACTACTCCCAGTCTCGGCTGCTCTTCCATTGAGCTACCATGGCAATATGCCGGTAAGGAATTAATTAAATTTATCGACTGACTCGCTTGCTTCCCAGTAAATCGCAAGATGTTCTCAAATTATTTTGAGATGTAATCCAATGGCGATTTACAATGTTGTAGATACCATAAGTTCCGAGCTTCAATTAGTGTTAATTTAAATATTTTTCACACAAGCCGTGTGTAAGACATAAATTGGATAGGTGAAGTGCAATAGCCGGGATTTGAACCACTTCCGTCTCTAGCTGGTTGCTCTACCACAGAGCTAGCATGGTAACATGCCCGGTGTGCCATTATATTTCTCAACTGAGTCACTTAATACTACTGGAACACATTAATTGGCTAAACTTAAAGCACTTGCGACAATGTAAGTTGCCATTGGGATAGGTCATCTTAAAATAATTTGCGATCACCTTGTGGTTTACCAGGGAACAAGCGAGTCAGTTGAAAAAATTAATGCTATGCCGGCATGTTGTCATGTACTTCAGTGGTAGAGTTATCGGTGACAGACTGGGAGATCCGTGGTTCAAATCTCGGCTATTGCATTGACTTTTTCAGTCTGACTCTACCCATCAACTCCTGTCCTACACATGGCTTGTGTAAAAAAAATATATTATTTAACTTTAAACTCGTAATAGGATTTTTAAAAAGATTTCTAAGATTTTGTAAAAAAAAAAATCCATGTAGGGGGTAGTTTGAGAAGGGAGAATTTTGTTGAAAATCTTTGTGTCGCATTTTTGTAAGACAATGAACTTAAATAACAAATTAGGCATTCTACCGATTTCGTTTTATGAGCAATACTTTCACAAAGACACAAATATTCTGAATCATAGACCCTTTTCAGGTAGCCTTAAAACGTGCATTTTTTATGAAATTGCGGTATCTAACTTTCTGGGGGGGAAACAATATTTCATACTTTCGTTACTTATAGATAAACAGTAGTATTTATATAATAATTTAAATGATTTAGTTTTTTCGTTATTATATATGAATGATTATATAACTTCATATTTATATATTATAGAAGGTAAAAGCATCATTCCCTCTGTCTGAAGAGCAAAAGTGTTAAAAAGTTCTCCTTTTAAAGCTTGATGACGGAGTCTTTGTTTATTCGGTTTAACGAAACTCGTTAAACAACTACATATTACTCCAAGGTCAAATAGCAGGATTCAAAGTATAAATAAGGATATTTAATTGTAATTTACAATTTAACTTCTTAATATCCTGAGGATATTCAAAGGATTTGGTGCTAAAACTTAATTCTAATGGTAGTTATAATAGTAGTGCTAATGAAATGATGACATTAAACAACAATAAAATATTTTTTGCAGCCAAGATTTAACAACACTTCTGTATTTTCCGACGCACACACGTTTTACTCCTTGGCTGATTGGAATAATCTCTGGATATATTATTTACGAAACCAAGAGAAAGAAGATAACTATATCCAAGGTAAGTTTTCCCTTTGTTATAGTTTTAAAATCTAGTTTTATTACGTTGTCTTTTGTCAAGAGCGAATGATTCTATGTCAAGCTTCTTATACGATGATTAATACTGATTATATCCTGGCCATTAACTGAATTTGACCAAACAAAGTTTAAGTGAACATAGTTTTGTGTCCAGAAACAAATATTTCACAAAATTCGGTAATAGTTTAGTTTAACTTTACAATGGGTGTATGAATTTTTTCAAGTATGACTTAATTTTGAGCCATAGTTCTACATGCTGTTAACGAACTACACTGAAATAATTTGAGAGATTGTACACGTGACCGATATAAGTAATTTGAGATCGGCGATGCATGGTCCCCGGTTCAACATAACGCAGCTACATAGCGTTAAACGTGTGGTTATCAGGTGCTGATAAGTCGGCGTTAAAGCAAAGCAGGTTGACAAAATCGCTTAGAATGTTTTTAAAACTGCTGCCCGAGTATAGAAATATCGATTTTTAGCAACTCGTTACTAGCGTTCTCAAGATTTAATGTCGCAAAACTTTGTAAAATCTCGAACTAATCACTTGATAGTGCGACAGTGAGCATTCTTTAACTACGTTCTTGAGGTAGCCTACTCTGGAGGCATTTTTTCTGGTGGCTTAATGCGTAACGCGGGGAAACTGCTATCCCAAAGGTCATGAATTTCCATTCCTGTCACGGAGTAAATGTTTTTTATTATTATTTTTTTCATTCCAGACGAAGTGCCGCGATACGTGAACGAGACCCGAACTCGGAAACTATCTTTCATTTGAAAGTCAGTATCAACCACTACGCTAGAGAGATACGCTGTAATATGTCCCTTCGTTTTCCGTGTTATGCTCTCGAATGGTTGATAAATTAGCCAGTGGCGTACTGGCCCTTCAGAAACTTATAAACGTTACTTCGACATTTCAATAAACAGACCATAAGTCTCCTATCTCAAATTATTTATTTAAGTAATCAACATATTCTGTGAAAATATTTCGGTATAATTCATTAACACCCGGTATATGGGCTATGTTTCGTGCTTGGTTCTAGAGTAATTAATGATTAAAGTGCTTACTTATTTCAAAGACTTAGCAAATTTTCCAGTCTTTAAAATAAGATATATAAGATGTATATAAAATAAGATGTGTGTGTTTAGTAAATCATGTATTTTTCAAATTTGTGCCAAAATAGCACATTAAGAGCCAAATTAGCTCCTGTTTAACCCACGGCTGTCAGTGTTTCGGAGGGCATTGTCTCACTGGTTAATTGTTCTGCCAAATGGTATGAGACGATTTTGTGACCAATTATAATCCATGATTTGATCAGTGATTTCGATGTTTTAAGTTGTCCAACAGCTGTGAATTGAAAAAGAAACAGTAATGACCATAATGTTGTGCACATGTGAAAGTGAAGCGAGCTGAGTTATTTTCGGAGTATTGTTTTCCCCAGAGGATATTAGTCAGCTATTTATTAAACACGGATATATAAATGTATACTTACAGAGTAGTTGTTCAAGTGTAAATATGAAACTAAGAAAATCAGCTGATGTGTTGCATCAGCCAAAATATTAAGGGAGCTAAAGTTGAATGGATCGTGTGTTTTCTAAGTGTTTTTGGAAAAGGAATTTGAGGCGAGCGGAGCCGTTAGGCTTAGTGTAACAACCACAGCGAATGACAGGTTAGGTTGGGTGTATATAAACGAACTAGATCGAAATAAGGGGTAAAATGAAGTTTCCGAAAGCTATTTATAAGAATTTTTGAAAAAGAAATGCAAGTTAGAGGATTTTGTAGAAACAAAAACCTGAAATCTGTTCTGCAGTCAAAGTAAACTTTTACCCAAATCCTTATAACCATTTGATTGATTAATCCCCAAATAGCTATAAATTTATTCTTGATTGAGCCTACCTCTGCTTTCTCTGAATGAAGAGAATTACAACATTAACATTTGTTTTAAACACGGTTGCGGCAAAAGTAATATATTATTAATGTCAGTACACTTTGAATTCTCAAACAGATAGAAATGGTGAGACAAGAGCAATGGAGAATACCAACGGAAAAATTATTAGATCTACTCAACAGTAGATTTCAAGACTCACCACTTAAAAAGTATTGCATTGAATAAAAGTCGTAAATAAAAATATATCGTATATAGTGTTAGAGAAACTATTTGGTCCTATGAATACACTGTCTTTGACATTCTTTGTTTCATTTGCATTTGGCAATTTTTCTTTGGCAGTAGGATCATATAGTCATTGCATTTTAACTTTTGAATTTGTCTTATTGGTGTGGATAATGAGTCTCCTCGAGTTAAAGAGCGCACTGCATATATGACGCCAGAGATGTATGAAGGTACATTGTATTGCAATAACTGATATTAATTCTATCCATAGCAATCAAAATCGTCTAAGGAATTGATGTTGATGAAATTATTCTTTAATGATATCCACGAATGTACACAATTTTTATTATCTCTTGCAGATTATCAAATAATGCCTACAGTTTCTGCCTACATGTATATATTTCACGATTAAGATATGGCGAACACTTGAATTTATAGCATCAGAACCCCAAACCTTAAAATACAATTCTTTATTTGAGGTTTACAATGCAGTTCTGCGACTCTTATTTATTTATTTATTCATTTTTAATGCTTTAATTCCTATGCGAGAATCCATTTCTGCTCCACGTCATATTTTCTACTGTCAATCCAGTAGATTTGAAAGTTGCGCAGATTCCATTTTCAACAACATTGCAAATTCTAGCCCTGGCGGCTCACTGAAAATACATACGATAGAATTGAAAGTAATCAGTTAAGCGTCGCACTCATTGTTATACAATTTTATTGAGTTCAATTTACTTTACATCCCTCATTAGGAAAGAGCAGCGAGAAACGGATCATATGGAGAGACGGCTCAGTGGTAACATATAGGCTATCATTTAGAGGTCACAGGTTAAATTCCAGCATTCCGGGATGGGCGCTCTGGCCCTAGTACTTTCGTGGTTTCTACGGGTCGGAAGGCGAGCGTGGTCTTCCCTTCTATCACAATTTTCAATCGTTTCCTTTCATCTTTTTCACCTTTGTTTCAGGTTTGTAGTACCAGACGACCAGGTTGGTGGGTAGTAGCAGGTGGGTGAAATATTCGCTATGGAACATGTTCTCCCTGGCGCTTGGCAAGAGTTCTTGGACCACCTTCTTCGGAGTGCCTCACTTTTCCCTGGGGGTTCGCAGTTTGCAACGGCTAGGTGGCGCCCTGTCGGAATCTTTAGGGACCGCTTGCTAGCTCGCATGGTCATCTGTACCCGATTCCTCTTCGAATCTTTCTTCAATCTCCATCCCAGGGGTCACTTTTGAAGCATAAATGCCCAGTAGGGCCTACGTGCGGTGCTGTGCGCCAGCTACTGGAGGCCCATTTATTACACCCAAACGGCAGCACAAAACATTTGTGTAGTCTAAATTGTTATTCAGCAATAGTAGAGCGTCAAAGTTCAGATTTTTTTTGGTAGTGTTTAACACCCGCTTTAACTACTAATCGCACCGCAGGCGGTGACACTGATGATACATGAATAATGATGGAGCACCGGTGGAATGTGATGGCGGGGGAAACCGGAGTACCCGGAGAAAACCCGCCCAGCGCCGTTTTGGCCACCACAAATCTCACATGCGGTCGCTTGGGATCGAACCCCAGCCGTCTAGGTGAAAGTTCAGAATGCTTTCGCCTTGCATGAAACACTAAAAATATTGAAATAAACGCTTAAACTTACACGAGTGTATATATTAGTATGTATATATCTATGTATGTATTTTCGTTTTGTTTGCAGGTGTACGCTTTGCTGGGATGGCTGATAGGGGCTGGTGCCTTGCTCGCTTCTTTACTGTGTGTCTATCCATTCTATAAAACTGATGCACATCAAACTCAAATTGAGAACTCACTTTATGCCACTTTCAATCGTCCAGTATGGTCTCTTGGAGTTGCCTGGGTAGCTTTTGCGTGTGTATCTGGTGTCGGAGGTAAGTTTTCAGATTAAAATTTTCCTTTGAACTGAATTACAGTGTGGAAATCAGAACTAGCTCACAATGGAAACGTGGTTTAATAATTTCTGTACATACTGTATTCGAATTGCTATCACATCCTGAAGTTAAATTATGTAGTTGTGCACGGTGCACCAATAATGTTGCATGTTGAAGGAGAGATAGAAATCTAATTATCTATGTGTAGTAGGTCTGTTGGAGTCAAACATCAAGAATATTTGATGAAAAGAGAATCTTTGGGTTGTAAGCTCATTTAATTCTTATAAACAAAGTGGTTTTGAGAGCATTTTCTTACTAGAAGAAGGGAAGGATTTAAACACCACGCTGTTTAGAGGCAGTTTGGTAATGATGGTTAGTAAGGGTGGTCTTTTATGCAAACTTGGTCTTATTTAGAATGAAACAAAATCTTCTAGTAAAACAATTTTATCATCTATGTAAAAATGATGGGGAAATATTATTGATAAGCACATTAAGGAACCTCTCTAAGAGAGAGGCCACTCAAATCATGCGAAACGGTTCTTTAGCAGTTGACCAAGAAGGAGAAGAAAAATGTTGAGCCATCATAGCACTGTAAGAGGAACGCTCATTGATATAGGAGGTAATATTGACAATGCATCATACGAATATATAATCCTAGCAGTTAAAAGCATGTCATAAAAGAAATCTTTTGTAGTGGATAAAAACTATGCTAACAGCTTTTAGGATTATCATTAATGTACTTGATGAAACTTTGTTGTTGTCTGCAGCGAAGAGATGTTTCCACTCCTGTGGAGAATGGTTTTAGATGATCAGCTGGAGAAATTGAACGACCTAGTGTCTATATCCAAAGAGTCAATTTATATATTGTGATAACCATCCAGGGCAAGCATGTTACCACATTATCCCAGCTCATTATTGGGCTGTGAAATATGCGAAAAAGTGATGTAAGGAGGTAAATCTTAGGGTGAACCCTTTTAATACAGCACTTACCCCATTCAAACATACAAAGAAAATAGATGGTTTCAATACTATTCCGTTTAATGAATATTGTAGATTAGCTCTAATGTTAAGCATCTGGGCTTACTGCAAAGATACACACTCCTGCATGGAATTTACCTCCACAAGGAATAATGAACAAAGACAAAATTTCTTACAGTAGCTAAAGAACCGTTGGTAACACATAGGGATTCAAACCAAACATGATGATTTGACTTTATAAACTAGTTGTGAGACCCATAATCTCCTATGAATTACTTGTGTGGTGTTATTAAAAATAGGTAGCTAACAAACTTAACAATGTTCAAAGATTGGCTTGCCTTTGTATATAAGGACTATGAAAACACCCAAACCGTCACAATGGATATCTTTCTCAACCTGTCTCTTATATGGCTGGCAGCTTAGTGGGAACATAAATTTAAACGGGTATGCAATTGTTGCTATAATCAACAACTTTCACCCTGAAAAGAATAGCGACTATATTATGTTTCAAAATAACGTTTTGATAAGTCACTCAATTGGGTGATTGCATGGAGATAAAGGCATTTTGGATATGAAAAAGCAGTACCTGGGCAAATTAACGTTTCCTGAGCCATTCGCTTAATATTTCCCAAGTACGAATACCATTGCTCAATGGATTAATTACCACGACTAATTGTGGTGGGTTTTAACAAAGGGATAACAGCACAATAAGTGAATGGTGAGCAAAATACTGTAAAGGATCTGGGGTCCGTGGGTTACTTACCCTCTCAGCACCAGCCGAGATTCCAAGGAGGTTGTGAACTCAGATAGATTTTTGCTTCCGAGAGTTAAGGAGATGGAGATCATCAGGGAAGGGCGAATTTGGAAAGGGAATGATTTTAACCTATGATCAGAGGTGAAAAGAAAAGAGGATACATAGTACATACAATTAGTTTTAATGGTATCAATTTAGAAAGATTCTGCTGAGCCGAATTAAGAGCAGGACTTTAGCTCGCCGACTTACCTGGGTTTATGTTGGCTTGATGCACTATTACACTATTTAAATAAACAGCTCTTCACAAATAGTGACATACCCCCGGCTTGTTGACCGTCCGTCATGCGATTGCACTACAGGACGGGCCGGGTTCGATCCCAGCCGACCGCATGTGGGATTTGTGGTGGACAAAGCAGTACAGGGGTAGGTTTTCTTCGGGTTCTCCGGTTTCCCCCGTTATCGCATTCCGTCGGTGTTCATCGCCTGCGGGGGCCATATGCAGCAATAGTGGACGTAAACATTACCAAAAAAAAAGAGGAGGAAGAAGACGGCAGAGCCAGCAATAGAGAGACTCAGAGAACGTGAGAAATGTCGACAGACAGCTTATAAAGCGCTATCTGCACTTAGGTGTCATAACCTCAAAAACTCTGCTCAGTGTCATATTTCGACTATCTAAATGGTTAAGACTTTCTCCTTATGACATCTGGACTTTTCCAATAAGTCAGGCCGGTACGCTACAATATTCATCTCATTTACTGAAGATGTGTTTGCACTAAAATAAATATCAATTTATAAATCTGGTAATCAGGCTCTTGACGAAACATTACAGACTTAGGAGTCATCTAGGTATAGGTAATGGTAGTTTTCAAAGAGGAACCAGTGTGTATGTTATCATATAGTCTTCAAATCCGACGCACGTATAGCAAAATATATAAATTACTGAGGTTGACAAATCTAAATGATGATTTTCCTAAGAAACATTCAGTTAATAACTAAAAAGTGATATTTTCCCAAGACGATAGAAATAATAGATAATACAACAAATGTAATAGGTTTTAGTTCTTTTACACCTGCACTACACTTAGCTTAGTCGGATTCATACATAACAACAACAACAACAATAATAATAATAATAATAATAATAATAATAATTTATATGCGTATTACAAACGCTAGAGAGAAGACAGAGTCATACGCCTGAATTTAACACAACAGAATGTTTGGTATCCTTAAAGAGTTGTACTGAAAAACGTAATGAGTTTTTTTTTTTTTTTTTTTTTGGTAGTGTTTAACGCCCGCTTTAACTACTAATGGCATCGCAGGCGGTGAAACTGATGATACATGAATGATGATGGAGCACCGGTGGAATACGATGGCGGGGGAAACCGGAGTACCCGGAGAAAACCCGCCCCAGCGCCGCTTTGTCCACCACAAATCTCACATGCGGTCGCTTGGGATCGAACCCCGGCCGTCTAGGTGAGAGGCTAGTGGTCTAACCACTCGGCCACGGCGCGGCCCGTAATGAGTTTGCGCGTATAATTGGGATAAGAATGATTGTCTCGAAAGCCGTTGATAATGTTAAATGGAGGGAACAGGGTCTCAAAATACAGAAAAAGTAATCTGAAATGTAGCATTTACAGGCTCTTCTCCAAGAATTCTATTTACAAAAACTGACTCGTCTATCTATTTCTTGTTAGTACAGATAAACGTTTATTACTCATTTACACATTCCCTGTAGGTATAGAAGAATACACTAAGCTAAAGTGGTCACCAAATTCTCTCAAAGTGATACTATATAGCGGATTTAAGATTATCTTCTCTTTAGATTAACAGAAATCACAACAGGGATTTGCATTTACGGAAAGCATAAAATATTTAAAAATTCCAACCAATAATAAAGAATATCTCAGAAACGATAAGCGCAACAACATATATATTTGAAAAAAATTGGGTGTTTTAATGATATTTATAATTTTTTGTAGTAGATTTTTACTATTGTTACGATGTACGTGTATAAAAAATATTCAGAATTAAGAGATAATTACACACAACTCCAGCTCTCAAAATATCAGTTTTATAACTTATGATGACAAAATGTTTAATAAGCAATACGTTAATGAATACTATATTCTTAGAAAACAAAAAATAACGATACATTTTCATGTAAAGGATCATTTGGGATGTGGAATTATCCTCAAAATCTTGATATTACATCTTGAGAAGATACTGAACCTGTATACCGAGCTTCTACTTAAACGACTCTTCGTGTTTGATAGTATTGTTTACAGGCACAGGTGCGCGCGCGTACACGCATAGACTTTTCTTCTAAAAGTACTTATTTTGGATCCAAGGTGGCTCAAAACATGTATTTATGGTGGAAGCTTGGTAGCAAACTTTTGAGTGGAATACATTTAGTTACTTCTTCTTCTTCTTCTTCTTCTTCTTCTTCTTATTATTATTATTATTATTATTATTATTATTATTATTATTTCCTACTTTATTAAAGTTTCCTAAGGCTCCTAAATCTTTTTCTTGCGACTGTCTTCTTTATTGAAATGATGTATCCTCGAGACTTTAAATTGTTTTAATTTTTTTCATTGTTATACATCGCCTTTAACGGCATGGTCCTATCGGCGGCATTTCCCTATGAAACGTATTTCCTTTTGATAATGCTGCTGACTCGTGTACTATTTGAGGTCGTTGGGTTTCTATTTTCTGTAACGTTATTCATTAGATTACATACATATACACACTCTCACTCATACTTCCAGACTCTGGGGAAGATAGGGATGGAGAAAAATTCCCATTCCCAACCTGGAATCGAACCCGGGACCATTTTTACAACAAGCAGGAACTCTACTCCTGAGCTACGAGGTCAGCCAGTTTAAGTTTACATTCGTCCCATACTATGCTTCCTTTTGGCTATGGAATATTAGACATTAAGCTATTTATAAATTATTAAAAATATGCATTACTTCCCACTCTAGACCAAGTGTTAAACACATTCTCTAGACCAGGCTATCAAGTCCACTCAGTCCAGTCAAGTCAGAGTAGGTACTCATGACACATTGTGTTCTTAACCACAAACCTCGGAGTCCCGCAAGAGGGTAGGTCAGATAGCTAACACAGTATTGGGCGAAGACTATAGAAGAATGTTTGCGCTTCAGCCTTGTCATAGTTTGCAATGATGAGACTTATTGCATACCGCAGGCATACTCCTATGAGTGATTAACTTCATACTTTTAGGGCGCAGCTTAGGTGAGACTGACTGTTCCAGACCATCCACAGTATTCATATTAAATACCAAAGCTTAAAGTGTGGCCACGCTCGCTTCGTGGGCAGGGGATCGTGGGTTCGAGTCCCGCCTTGGGTATATGGGTGATATATGTTTGTGGAATGGGTATATATGTTAAGTTATATAAGTTATATGTTATATCAGTGTGTTTAGATTGTGATACAGACAGCCAAGGTCAGTGCATCGTGCTTTTCTCCATTACGGTTGCCTATACCGGGAGCAGAATCTCCTCAGACTCCAAAACTGGCTAGGCCTATAGAAAAGATTAAAAAAAATCGAGGATAATTAACAGGAGTGTCGGGAGCTTTCCGGGTGAGAAGAGAACCCTGAAAAGAAAAAGGTTTATCCAAAGCTCACAATAAAACTGGAATTCGAATTCTGTCCCTTCAAATTTTAACGCATGGATACATAAGGCAGACTAATCGCAAACATTTCCTTTTATAATTCTTCTTAGACCCCATTCACAATGAAAAGTAAGTACAGATGCAGCATATCTTAAGCCTTTGCACCCATGTCCTTTAATGGAAGCATTCATACACCAGGTGGCCCAACGGCCCCGATTTTGACATGTTAAAACAGTTGCAGAACTCAACGGTGATATTTTAATTAAAACTTGCCGGTTAGGATCTGGTGTGAGTCTCTTTCGTCTGAATAACTCCCAACCTCTTTCTCAAACATGTTATGTTCGTGCAATAATTGTAGAGATATAATTCCATTTGCAGTTTGTATAGATCCAGTGAAAATGTTATGAAAATGATACTTCCCGTGTTTCGAAGCTGATCTTCTCTTTATATTTCACTTTACATTTAAATGACAGTATGTGTGACTCACCAAAAATGTCCCCACCTTGATTCAGTCGGAGGAAACGAATTATGACGTCGGTACTTCGCAAGCGTTACCTTTGGACATGACTGGTCTCACATCTCACTGGCATTTATGCTGTTAATTGCATTAATAAATGGGATCTGAATAAGTTTATTGTTTTATTCGAGAAAAAGGGGGGAAGTAATACGCGATGTTTCCGAATTGTTTTCCTGTATTTCTACATGCTGTTAAGTGACTTCATTTGTGTTGTGTATTAGTTTATTCGGTGAACGAAGTTTCTTATCGCCCTAGTACCCGATTAAACAACACATAATTATACCCGTAGATTCTTATTTACTTATCTACAACATAATATCAATAAATAAGGAAGGTTAACATTGCTATTTTTATCATTTCAGGACCAGTGAACACATTTCTTTCATGGAAGTTATTTCAGCCACTCAGCAGATTAACTTACTCTGTGTATCTCGTACATATGACCTGGCAACTTGTAAGAGCGGCTTCAATGAGATCTCCAGGATATCTGGATGATATTGTCTTTGTAAGTATTTTCTTTTTAATTGTTTCGTTTATTATATTTGTTTGCATAAATATGTTCTCTCGTTCTGTGTGTATAGTACCTAGTGTTGAAAAACTGTTGCAAGACAAAAGAATTAAAATATATCGACGAAGTAGTACTTTATAGTAAATTATACTCTAGTTACAGTAACAGTGTGTGCATTGTAAAAAGAGTAACCCATTTTAGCAAGGACAAAGTATGGTTTTATTAAATATCAAGATTTAATTATTATTTTTAAGACATAATAAAGAACTGGATAGGTAGAGTTAGAGTGAAAAATGAAATGCCATAGCCCGGATTTGAACTACGGATCTCCTAGTCTCTTGCTGTTTGCTCTACCATTGAGCTAACATGACAAAATTCCGGCACGACATAAAAATCCTCGACTGAATCGCAAGTTTCCCGGTAAACCGCAAGTTAATTTCAAATTAATTTGAGATTGCAGATCCCAATGGCAATTTGCAATTTCCTTTAGTTGGCTAAACTATGAAGTCTCTGTTTACTGTTATTTTATATAAAATTAATAATATTGAACACCCTGTAGCTATCACCAATAGTTTAAGATTCATAACACCCTATCTGTATCGCATAGAAGATGGCTACTGCACGCTATTTGCCCCATCGTCAGTCGTGCTGAGTAAACAGTGTCCGCGCTACCGTTGCCCTTGTTTCCAGGCGAACCTGTTCTGGTGATTGTCACAGGACAAGTTAGTGTCTGTAATTGATATAGCATTTAAGAAAATCTTTAACCTGAAACGATATGCATTTGTTTTTCTGACTAGAAGGGGACTCAACATTGGTGTCCCGATATTTTGCTAAAAGTCACATAACTATCTGTCTATTTACAGTATGCCCATCCATATATGGTTTTGTTTTATTTTGTTTGTTTTAGATACCTACATTCATCAGTGACCTGATGATCAGTTTGCTGCTGGCAGCAATACTTTCTCTCTGTTTTGAATCTCCCGTTATAATTCTGGAGAAACATCTTCTTGGCTCAGGTAAATAGCGTAATATAGGCAAAGCAGATACAGATTTTATAACAATTTAAGACAATGTATCCATTAAGATCCAATCACCTGTGTTGCAAATATTGTCTTCAATAAAGAAATAGCTGCCAGCAAAACATAATATATGACACAGCGACAGGAAGCTTGATTACTGAATTTTGCACTTTTTTTAGATCCAGCAAGAAGTTCTTAAAATATTGGAATTTATCACGCCTGTCGCGATTGTGGCTTAAAAGGAATTTTGACCATATTTTGTACATATTTTGCTGCAGTATGTTTTCGGATGGCAATAATATTATTGATTAATGGACTTATTATTTTAGTATTTTTCCATTATGTCTAGTATTATCACTATAATCCTACATGGAATCTTCTAGAATTTAAAATCATCTTATTCATTATTTCCATGATTATACTCACAGCTTTAGAATCGGTTGAGTGCAGCATTAAATGACCACCTAACTGACTGAATACATTTGAATAAATAATAAATAAAGCTATATTTCTTTGGATTATGTATGTTTCAGGAGGTAAGGAAAAGAAAACAACAAAGGAGGTACTACGAAATTCAAAAACGGAGACACCTGCAAATGAAGAAGAAGGTGCTCATGTAGAAGCTTCCACAATAGACATGGGAAATAGTAACAATCTGCAGGAGACGATTGCAACACCTTCTGGTTCAAATAATAAATAGTCACTTTAGTAAGACTGTTTAGAACTTCATGCATATGAATGCATTCTACTGTCAGAATGAATACCTAAATGTGGGAAAGAAAGATATTGATGATTAGATTTGCAATTTCTGTTGACAATGAATCTGATGATGTTCGAAACACAAGAATGAGATAAGGTATGATAGAAAATGAGAGGAAGAATTATTTATGGTTGCCTTCAATGCAATGCAACTCAACAAACATATATAACAAAATCCACAACAAAATGTTGCTTGCAAAATGTAGCCTTCATAGAAATAAGTTCTCCTGGAGAATAAACACAATAAACAGCGATTCCATGAGAGTAGTTGGCAAAATAAAGCTGAGTTTTTGAACTTTTATTAAAGTAATTTACATCTTCTCTGAAGGTGTATGACAAACCCTTAAGTTAACACAGATTGTGTTTTCAAATAAAAACAAATGTTTGCGATATCCTGGGTCATATAATAAGTTAGTGAAAGATTCACTTCTGGAATATAATAAAGTTTACATTCGAAAGCATAAAAATGTTTTACTATGCGCTTGGAAGCAATGGTGGTTCTGTTCTTGCAATTTGTAAGGAAGCTTTTACATGGTGAATGTTTTACACGCTAGGTTTTACAATTCGACAAAATCCGATTTTTAGTAACATTAATTAGAAGTATATTAATTTTGTTATGTTCTAATATTTAGATCATAAGTATAAAGTATATTGAATTAAAGTATTTATGAAAACCAGGTTGTGCTGCATAAAATTTCTTGATTATTCAGTTGGCTGCGTGTATTTTTCAGCACTTACAAAGTTCTATGCATTAATGAAATTCAGAAATAAAAGATGCAATAAAAATAACTTTTAAAAGCGAATGCACAATTAAATTATATAAATTATTATTGTATCATACTTTTAATTGCAAAAAACCTTGACACAATTATATCATACGGTGCATCCGTGCGTTAATGAATATCATTTGACATTTGGAAAAACACGCAGTTTTGTAATAAATTAGATTTCTGTTCTTTTTTCACTTAATATATTATTTAGAAATCATAAGCTGCTTGCATACTTACAGAATCTTATGCGTTTTGTTAGCACATTTCTTTTAAATTCTGGTTTCCACTATATATATATATATAGTGGAAATATGATATATATATGTTTTCGTTTTCTTTCAATGCTTTAATACTGCATAAGGTTTCTTAAGTCATAATTCGAAGTTCATTATTTTTTGTAAAAATATATGATCCGTAATGAATTAAATTGTGTTTTTTACATAACTAATTGTACATAGGTAGTTAATGTAAAAAGAAGGAACGGGTGAAAGATAAAATAAATATATTTGCAAGAGAGGGATCAATAAGGAGCAACTGTTAATATTAAAATATATTTCAAGCGCACTCCAGAAAATAGTTGTTCACTTTTTAATGACGATATTTTATTTTACTGTACATATTTAATACTAAATGAATCAAAAGATGTGTGATAATTTTATGATTTAAACATAATTTCATGTCATGTTGGATATTATTTTTATTGTGCTGATATATTTTTATTAATTAAATAGTATTAATTTGTGGTGTAGAATATATACATTTTGTATATGTTTGTGCAACACTTTAAATACTTTCCTTAATATTATACGTATATTTTTCTGGCTTTGTATATTTATGTATACATTAGTAGGTTTTACTAAAAATGCAAGGCAATATCTTAAGCTTTGTTTTAAATTTAAAATAACTTCAACTTGCACAACGTGAATGGAATAATTTAGTTCATAAAGCAATGTTTATTACTTATACGGCGTCATATTGTTCAAAAGCATATGTTCAGGACCTATAGTTTCCATTATTGTATCCAGCAGTAACCAAAATAGGAACACGGGTCCTTGAAACATATTCTACCAGTAATTTTATGGGCGGAGTATTATGTCAAGTCAATTCAACCAATTTTTGTTTTATTCTCATCTTTCAGAAAAATTAACAAATTTTTGTACGGATTATTGAAACCCCTAAAATACAAAGAGCGAAATTATGGAGAAAGAACTAAGAATGAATTGAACTTTTCTCCCATAATAAACAAATGCATACCTACATATAAATTATAAAATATTTAAACATCTTAAAAAAAATATGGCGTGTTATTTAACTACTGTGGTTCTCAGCGTCCCATTCTAAATTGTGCGTGAAAGACCTTAATTTTGCTCAGAGCCCTTCTATCAGGCTTGAGGTTCTTTTACGTGCCGTAAATCTACGACACGGGACCAACGGCTTTACTTCCCTTCCGAAGGATGCCATGCCAAGGATTTTTACACCCGAAAAAAATCCATCGTCCTCCGCCGGGTTTGAACCCGTGACTTTGGGTATATGAAGTTAGCATGGTAACCATTACACCACGGAGAGCGATTTTAACATCTTAGATTTTCTTTAAGGGGAGATTAAAACCGCTGTCTTGTGAATGTTAAAACGTTTGTTAAATTCATAACCAATTTTCTCAGAAACTATTTAAGATGTAGCGCTACTGCTTGCCAAGCGGAAGACCTGGATTCGATTCCCGGGGGAATTTTCTCCCATCGGGAGCCCTGGTCCAGGGTGCACTCAGCCTCGTGAGGTCCCTGGGTTGGGGAGGCAATTGAGAAGCTACTTGATTGAGAAGTAGCGGCTCCAGATCGAGAAGACCGCATTAACCGGTCGGGAGGGACTCGAGACGCTGATGTCCCACACTCCACCACTGCACTCCATTCATAACGTCTTCGGGGCGAGATGGGGGATGCAACGACCGTGCGGTAGGTCCCTTGTAGACTGTTCTGCCATGGAGTTAAGTATCTACTTATTATGCTGAGATAAGAAGTTTCTGCAGAGGCTGATGTAAAGGAATAATTCTACTCCATGTTCTACATGTTATAAATATCAGCGGGAAAGCTTGTCTTATATTATTTGGGCTACTGAAGGTGAAACAGGTTTGAGAAGAATGGGCAAACAGACGAAACAATGACAAAATCATATGCAAAGGTGTCAAAAGAAAATTAACAGACATAAGTCGACAGAAAATTAAATCGAATTGTAAAACGAAACCCTCTCTAACTCTAACAAACGAAATCAAGAAGCATACTATATACTTCACTCAGGGAATCTGCCCGTTCTGTGGTTTGGATGACATATCTTGGCGGGATGTGCACAGTGAGAGAACCAGTGAACAAATAGATTAAAAGATTAATGTTTAAGTCCTACTAGAATGAGATTGGCATGTTGGGATCTACTGGCGGACCAGAGGAACTGGCAAAACACGCGCAACTTCTTGGCCAGACTACGTAAGCCAGATCAATTTTGTTCAGTTAGTCAGAGACAATTTACCTCAATTTTTTTCTTTTATTTCTTTTTGTCACCTTTAACTTGTAACTAAAGAATGCATGCACGGTCAACGACCTATGCAATAAGTGTTTGTTTAATAACTTAATTTGAACACCGATCTACCGACCTACCCAGCCAACCAACCACCTAACTACCTAGCCGCGCTGTAGCTGAGTATTCAGACCCCTCAGCTCTCAACTAAGCGGCCCGAGTTCGATCTCAGGCGACCGTATTTGTGGTAACCAAGGCGGCGCAATACCGGGTTTTCTTCAGATTCTCCGATTTCCCCTGCCATCGCATTCCACTGGTGTACCATCTTCATGTATCAGCAGTATCGTCGGCTGCGGTGCCATAATAGTAAAATCGGGACCCATTCACATGACTTTTTCTCATCTCCGCAACAAATTATTGTTAAAAAGCTTATGCTTCTTTTTACTTCATGCTAATCGAGAAAAAATTAGCAGAAATAGTCTTATTACTTGCTTCCATGCAAATAGAAGGGAAATAAGGCAATAGCATAGGCTAAAGTGTTAGTCAAAAGCTGGTTGTTCTGTAATTGAAGTTCCTTTGTTTCTATGGACGGGTGTTGACAAATTCCCTTATGAGAAAAGTATAAATTTTTTAAAGCTGAAACCCATAACAATAAAATATCTCAAAAACGATTCACTCCACAAAAAATGTATATAACTTAAATTGTGTGTTTTAACGAGTGCTATATTTTCTGTTAAGTAAGTTTTTGTCTGTCCCTTACGGTTTGCCAGTTACGCAAAGTTTCGTTAAATTCATCCAGAATAAAGTAATCTTCAGAGGCTATTCCCAGAAAATTCAAGATATATATTTTATTTGTCAGGTAAATATTTTTAATATACGACATTTTAACCGAAATCGTTGGAGCCACTTTTGAGAAAAAAAAATTCGAAACTTTTTCCATGTAAAAGGATGAGCGTTTTTTTCTTGAAAATCTTATTGTCGTATCCTTGGAAGATACTGAACTTAAATACCAAATTTGGTAATTAACGGACTTTTCGTTTTTGAGCTACGCTGTCCATAGACACTCACACACACAGACACTCGCACACATACGTGGACCTTTTCCAAAAAATCCTTTTTTGGATTCAGGGGGACCCAAAACAAGTATTTCCGATGAAATCTCCGTATCGAATTTTTGTGTGCATTACAATACCTTCTCTATTCATTATGTATGAATGAATGAATAAGTGTATTTATTAACATAGCAATATCATACATAGGATTTGAACAGTCGCACGGGTCCACAGACCGTACGTGCTTTTGTAATACACATTACAAGCAATATTAAAACAACAACCACAACAACGAATTAAAAGAGTAAACACGAAAATAAAAAGACAAAGGAAATACACGTCAAAAGCAATATTATACAACAATAAAAATTAAGAGTGAATCCGAAAATAAAGATACAAAGATATTCAAATATAGCAATTTAAATTTACAGCACAGAGTAAACCTTCATAAATGCACCCTCTTATAATAGATAATTACACTTAAAAGACATATATACACATAATATATACAACCCTAGCATAACAGTGACCTAAGTATGATATAATATACATGTATGTAGAACATTGTAGTCACTTTTGTTTAGTTGATCTTATCCCCCCCCCCCTTCTCTATTGGCAGCCTCCTCAGATCTCAGCTGTCTTGCCTTAAGTATAAATTTACCTAGCCCGTCCATGTTTTCCGTGCCTGCCAGTAGCGACCAACATGCTTCTATTCCTACATTCGCAGTGGTAAAAAATCGCGGCAAATATTTTTCCCGCCATTCCTCCGTACCCCTACATCTTGCCAAGATGTGAGTCCACGACTCTTCCTCCTCGCAAATGGGACATATTCTTATACCATTCTCGTCAGAAGTTTTCGTGCTCCTCCATGCTCCTAGTCTAATCCACGCGAGCCCCTCTCTAATGAGTTTGGTACCTGTTTTGATGTATTGCTCCATACCCCACTCCGATTTCAGCCCAGACTGTACTTCTAATGACACCTTCTCTGTGCATTGCGCAATTATTTGCTGTCTGTCAATATCACAGAGACGTTTCTTAATTTTTCTCCAAATACTTCGCCTGTTTTCCTGCCCCGCCATCCAAATGTCTCCCATCCCAATGGTTTCCAACCCTTTCTTTAATTTTGATGCCCACGTCAAATTACCTTCCATTCGCAACTGTTCACGGTAGCAGACTGCCCTAATTAGAGATTGGTTTCCGTGAACGATTCTCATCCAATATTTAACTGCTCTGATTTTGCACTCTATCGTTTCACTATGTACCCCGAATTCCCTCATTATTCCGCAGTTTGCCGTACCCCTCCCTACACCCAGAATTCCTTTCAAAAATTGGGTCCTCACTTGATCCAGATTCCCTGTTTGTTCCCACCCCCATATTTCTCCTCCATATGTCATCGTGGATCTAACTGTCGCTCCGTATACAGTTTCCATTAAGGTTATGGAGATATTCGGAATTCTGCAGCGTATCCGGAGAGCTTCCGCCGCTTTCACCCTTGCCTTGTGTTTCGTAATGTCAATGTGTTTTGTCCATTTTCCGTTCATTGTAAATGTGAGTCCTAAGTACACAAAGGATTTAACATTGTCCAGTATCTGTCCTGCATATGTCCAAGTCTCCTCCCTGCTATAAACACAACCCTTTTTGAAAGTCATTGCCTTAGTCTTATTCACATTAACTGTAAGTAGCCATTCATCGCAATAGTTCTTAAGTTTGTCCAGTCCTCGTTGCAATCCGTTTACTGTCGTAGAGCACAATACTAAATCGTCTGCGTATAAAAGTGTTGGGATCTGCAAATCCGCTACTACTGGTGCTTGAATATTCTCTGCTATCATTGTATCAGTAATATCATCCACAAAGAGATTAAATAGCAAGGGAGATAAAATACAACCCTGCCTCACTCCCCTATAGCTTCGGCAGCTCTCGGACACACTGTTTCTGTCGTACTTCACACAGAATTGGACATTTTGATACATTGCCTGCAATGCTCTAACCATTTTACTTGATAACCCCTTTCTGCCTAGTTTGTACCATAATGCATTTCGATTGATAGAGTCAAATGCCTTCTGAAAGTCCACAAAAGCACAATGAAGCTTTCCCCGCTTAACTAACAGTTGCTTCGCCCTTAAAGTGTCTAATATAAACGCGGCATCTATGGTACTGTGTCCTTCTCTGAAACCCATTTGAAATTTTGAAAGTTTTCCAAATTTAGATTCCCAGTCCTTTATCCGGTTATATAACACTCTACAATAAATTTTCTCCATAATTGGCAACAGAGTAACCCCCCTATAGTTATCCGGATTTCCAATAGTTCCCTTCCCTTTATAAATGGGATGAATAATGCCCTCTCCCCAGCAGGTAGGGTAATTCCCCTCAATAAACAATCTGTTACATATCTGGAGCATACTCCTACCAAACTCATTAACATTGGCTGCGGCTTTAAAAACTTCCGGGGGCAGCCCATCCAACCCTGGAGCTTTGCCTCCCTTCAGACTCCTTAGCGCCTGTGCTATTTCTCGTGCTGATATTTCCTCGTCCAGTATTGGGATCTCAAAATTTTCCAAAATTTGCACTTCCTTTATAAAAATTCCTTCCCTTTCACCTTTCCCGAATATTCCCATAAAATGCATTGCCCATTTTCTGGGAGAAATTTCGTTGGGCGCCTGACGGTTGCCTCTTAAATGTTTTACTACTTGCCACATCTCAGCGTTATCACCCCGCGTTAAAATATTACTAATTTTCTGAGTAATTTTGTCTTGCCACGTAGTTCTCTTTTCCCGTAAGAGCTGTTTGTACTCCCTTCGCTTTTTTGTAAACATTTTCCTAATGTCATCTCCCCCCTCCCTTCTGAATTTTGACAGAGCCTCCTCTGCTTGTTTCTTTACAGTTCTGCATTGCTGGTCATACCAACCATTGAATCGTTTTACCTTACCATGCATTTGGACTTTCATTGTCCCCGCAGCCGTTGCTATTATATGAGTTAGTTCCTCCGCTGTGTCTGCGTTCCTTTCCCCTAATCTTCTTTCTAAGTTATCAACAAATACTTCTTTTTCTATAGGTTTCCATATAAATTTACTAATGAATCTCCCTTCGTCCCCCTGCCCCTCTTCAGGTGCATGCGCCACCATGGCCGTCTCTATATTCAGTTCCAGGACAACCGGACAGTGATGTGACTCGATACGATCCCCCACCCAAAAATTTCTAATTCTGCCAATTAAACCCTGACTTATTAAAATAAAATCTATTACACTACCCCCATTTTCATTTATGAAAGTGAGTTCTCCCTCTCGATCCTCACCGTACTTGCCATTCATTATTTCTAAAGAGAAGGCATCGCAGAAAGCAAGTAATTGTCTGCCCTCCCCATTAATAAAACTATCCTTGCTCTTTCGTTGACCTTCGCGGAATTCCTCCCCCCATTGATGACCCCCCGTTAGAGAAATATTCTCCCCTCCTAACCTCGCATTAAAATCTCCTAAGAGAATTAATTCAGTTCCTGGAAACTTTTCCTGTAACTGCACTAACGTTTCAGTTAAGTCACTGAAGAAATTCCTGTTTGCATACTTGGACGTTGCTGGCTGGTTGTATAATCCTATAACTATTATTTGTACTCCCCCCTGTGCCAAAGATACAGCAATCACCCCTTCCAAATTGATTTCTAATTTAGTTATCTCAGCCTCCAGCTCAGACCTGAATGAAACTGATACCCCTCCTGGCCACCTTCCCCTCCTTCCCCGTGTCTCCCTTCCCCTACTAAAACTATGGAAATTAGCAAGTGTTACATTTTCTCCGTTTTTCAACCAAGTTTCTGTTAAACATACAACGTCAAAATCACTAAGGAAATACAAGAAATTCTCGCTACCCAACCTTTTTTTGAAGCCTTCGATGTTCCATGTGACAATCCTCAGAGAAGGGGTTGGGTCCTATTGTTTCCTTGCTGATGGTCTTCCTACAGCTTGGCTGACCCTTTGTCGAGCTGTTGTTAGCCTAAGGGCACGGAGGGGCGTTGTTTTTGGTTTTTCCGGCGAAGACTGTCTCACCCTCCTCTCCTCTTTGCCCCTCCCTGTCGACATAACTTGAGGCACCTGATGTTCTGCTGAGGGACCTGCTACCTGCTGGGCTGATGCACTGGCTACCTGCTCTAGCTGCCCTGTCCTGGGTTCGGTTTCCGCACTACTTCTAGGCTGTTCCATACGCTCCAGCTCCTGTCGGTTCCAGGCTCGTCCGTTAATGAAGAGCTTGTCATAGCGCAATACGGCATGACATTATGTACATAGTACGTGTAGAGAAAGCAATACCTATCTACCTTTCTAACTATATAATAATTATGCGATTGTTCTGCAATTTTTACAAACGCAGGGTGAGCAATCTTTAAAGTGATACAAATGCAAAATGATTCTCAGAAAATATCCACATGTTTTAAATGTATGATATAAAAAAGATAACTTTTATATTTCAATGAGCAGTTAAACTTAACTCAGGGATTTTAAACGTTTCACCAAATAAATGTCCAGCTTGTTCTATGTGGATAATAGTTTGTCTTTGATAATAGGAGGCAGAAATACCGATGAATTTTTGTCAATTTGGGAAAAAAACTTATGTAAAATCTCATCCACTATTAAAATCTTTCCAAACTTTACAGCCAATTAAGCATTACAATTAGGAGGTATATTATATGTGTTTCTTTTTAATTAATCTAAAATGTTAAAAATAAAGACATAGAACTGTATATTTACAACTGCATGGGAAAGTGCTAAACTTCAATAACAGAAACAATAAACCTCCAGTTTACTAAAATACTTCAAAGTAATAAAGCAACAAGAGCTAAATTGCCTTTATTGAAAAAGCGATTCCGTTGTGAAGTCCAGAGGTATGGGGTGCGTCGAATATATTCTAGATACATCAAATTACGATAAGTAATCTTATTATCCTTTTTAGTTCACTGATTGAAAATTTAAATGATTATTCTATATTGCTCAACGAAAGTTTCAAGCAACAAACATCGCGCAAGAATGATACTTAACTTTCTCGTTACCAAGCAGATATAAGTCTATGGTTGGTGGCATATTTCGGAGGGGATTTTACACCGCAGCTAACTACAGGCTTATTATGCATCAGCTCACAGCAGAATATAATATTGACGGGTAACTGAAATCGGACCACGAGGAAAAGGTGCGCCCCTAGTCCCAACAGTTAATATCGACGCGGGGAGCGTGGGGAGCCCACACGCGTGGTATGACTGAAAACTGATACCATAAACGACTCCAATCCCACCCTACGACCGAGAGCTGTATTTTTAAAGCGCACCACCACCACCATAACCACCACCACCACAACCACTACCAACGTAACCACCACCACTACCACCATCACCACCAGCACCACCACCATCAACACCACCACCACCACGACCACCACCACCACCACCATCACAACCACGACCAATATAACCACCACCAACACCACCAGCACCACCACCATCACCACCACCACGACCACCACCACCATCACCACCACCACCTCCAATGCCACCACCACCACCTCCAATGCCACCACCATCACCACCAACACCACCAATACCACCTTCAACACCACCAACATCACCACCAATACCACCATCACCATCACCACCACCAACAGCACCAACACCACCAACACTAACACCATCGCCACCAACACCACCACCAGCACTACCAACACCACTACCAACACCACCACCATCACTACCACCACCAATACCACCACCCCTCACCACCACCATCATTACCACCAACACCATCACCGCCACCATTACCAGCACCATCACCATCTTCATCACCAACACCAATACCACCACCACCAATAACACCACCACCAACACCACCACCACCAATAACACCACCACCACCAATACCACCACCATCAACACCACCACTAACATCACCACCACCATCGCCACCAACACCCAACACTACCATCAATACCATCACCATCACCAACATCACCACCATCAGCACCACCGCCACCAACACCACCACCACCACCATCACCAACATCACCACCATCAACACCGCCACCACCAACATCACCACCACCACCATCACCACCACCACCTCCAATGCCACCGCCACCACCACCTCCAATGCCACCACCATCACCACCAACACCACCAATACCACCTTCAACACCACCAACATCACCACCAATACCACCATCACCATCACCACCACCAACACCACCAACACTAACACCATCGCCACCAACACCACCACCAGCACTACCAACACCACTACCAACACCACCACCATCACTACCACCACCAATACCACCACCCCTCACCACCACCATCATTACCACCAACACCATCACCGCCACCATTACCAGCACCATCACCATCATCATCACCAACACCAATACCACCAACACCAATAACACCACCACCAACACCACCACCACCAATAACACCACCACCACCAATAACACCACCACTAACATCACCACCACCATCGCCACCAACACCCAACACTACCATCAATACCATCACCATCACCAACATCACCACCATCAGCACCACCGCCACCAACACCACCACCACCACCATCACCAACATCACCACCATCAACACCGCCACCACCAACATCACCACAACCACCATCACCACCAACACCACCACCACCAATACCATCACTATCAACACCACCACCAACACTACCAACAAAACCACCAAAACTACCAATACCACCACCAACACCACCACCCCTCACCACCACCATCATTACAACCACCACTGCCATCACCACCACCATCACCACTACCATAACCACCACCATCACCATCATCATCACCACCTCCACCAACACCACCACCACCAATACCAACACCATCAACACCACCACTAACATCAACACCACCACCCATCACTACCATCACCATAACCAACATCACCACCATCAACACCACCAACACCTATATTAGCCTATACATTTCCTATACTGGGCTATGCTTTAGCTATAGAGGACAATTCATTACCTATACTAGCCTATATTTTACCTATACTAGCCTATACATTACCCATACTTGCCTATACCTTACCCATACTAGCCTATATATTACCTATACTAGTCTATGCATTAGCTTTGCTAGTCTACATTACCTGTACTAGCCTATCTATACCATACATTTACTAATTTATACCTTACATATGCAAGCCTCTGCATTACCTTTAGTAGCCTATACATTACCTATATCTGCCCACACTTTGCTTGACCAGACTATGTATGCCAGACCATGGAGTGCTTATATTAGCTAAATAACGTCCATACTTACCTATACAACACCTATACTATCCTAAACAGCTCATATACTAAACTATACAGCACTTATACCAACTATACAGTACCTTGACTAGCATATACAGAAGCTATACTAGCCCATTCAAGGTCTACATTATTTTGACTAGCCTATACAATACATATTCTAGTCTATACGAAAATCTATACTAGCGTATACAGTAGTCTATACATTACCTATACAAGCCTATACAGTAGCTCATACTAGCATATGCATTATTTATTCTATATATCTACATTATTACTTATACATTACATTACTTTACTAGCCCATACACTACTTATAATAGCCTATACAGTTCCTCTACTGGCTATAGAGCACCTATACTAGCTTTACTGTACCTCTACTAGCATATACGAGTACGTTACGTACACCGACTAATCTAAACATTGACTATACTAGCTGTGCAGTACCAATCAAAACTAGTCTATACATTATCTTAACTATGCTGTATAGTATATATGTAGCCCATACAGTACCTATCTCGCCTATACATTACCCATAATACCTATACAGTAGCCCATGGTACATTGTACATTACCTCAACTAGCGACAGTATCTGTACTAGCTATACTACCTTATACATTACCTTTACCAGCGCAAGCAGTACCTATACTACCCTATACAGTACCTATGCTACTGTACAGCTGTATAGTAGCTACAATAGGCTATATATTACCTTTACTGGTCTATACGTTATCTATACTAGCTACAGTGTACCGGTATTTGTTGTACAGTACCTATACTATCCTACACTTCATATTTACTAGCCGATAAATACTACCTATACAGTACATATACCATCCTATACACTATCAATACTAGCCTAGCACACACTAGCCCATATACTGTCGATATTAGCGTATACATTACCATTTCTAGTCTATACATTAACTATAGCAGTATATTAGCTCTACAGTAGCCTATACCAGCATATGCATTAACTATCCTAGTCATAAAGTCCATATGCTAACTTATACACCTTCTTTACTATCCTATATATGCAGTATGTGTACAAGCATATGCATTACGTATATTAGCTATATAATATCTATAATACTCTATACATTAACTATACTTTACCTACACATTACCTTGACTAGCCTATATATAATTTCACTAGCACATATATCACCTCTACTAGCCTAAACAGTTGTATATTAAAGCTTATTCATTATCTTATCTAGCCTATTCAGAGCATATACTAGCCCTCTACATAGCCTATAACCTATGATTGCCTATACAATAGCTACAAAACTTATACTCACCTACATGGTAGCCCATACTATACCATGCATTACCTATATTAGTCTTTACATAACCTATTCTAGCCTATTTAGAAGCCCATACTAAACAAATCATTACTTGTTATTTATACAGTAACCTTTAGTAGCCCATACATTACCTATGCTTGCTGCACAATACCTCTATTAACCTATACATTACCTTCACTAGCTATACAGTATCTATACTAGCTATAGTACCTATAATAATCTTTGTATTAACTGTAGGAGTGCTACAGTACCTATATCTGCCTATATAGTACCTGCACTAGCTATACAGTACCTATACTAGCCTATACAGTACATTTACTAGCCTGTACAGTAACTACATTAGTCTACATAGTACCTTTACTAGCCTGTACAGTACTTTTACTAGTCTGTACATTAGTTTTGCTAGCCTGTACAGTAGTTTTGCTAGCCTGTACAGTAACTATACCAGTCACAGTGCGTATGCTAGCCTATACAGTACCTTTACTAGCTTGCACAGTTAGTATTACAGCCTGTAAAGCACCTGTACTAACCTATACAGCACCTTTACCAGCCTGTACAGTAACTATTCTACTTTACATAATACCTATACTAGCTAATACAGTAACTATACTAGTCTATACAGTAACTATACTAGCCAATACAGTACGTATACTAGCCTATACAGTAACTATACTAGCCTAAAGAGAACGTATACTAGTCTATACAGTACGTATACTGGCGTATACAGTAAATATACTAGCCAATACCGTACGTATACTAGTCTATACAGTACGTATACTAGCCTATACAGTAACCATACTAGTCTAACAGTACCTATATAGCCTGTACAGTAACTATACTAGTCAATACACTACATATACTAGCCTGTACATTAAATATACAAGTCTATACACTACCTATACTAGCCTGTACAGTACCTATACTAGCCTGTACAGTAGCTTTACTAGCCTGTACAGTAACTATACTAGTCTATACAGTACTTATACTACCTTATACAGTACCTTTATTAGCCTATACAGTAACTATACTAGCCTATATAGTGCCTATACTAGCCAATACAGTACCTTTACTAGCTTGTACAGTAACTATACTAATCTATACAGTAACTATACTAGTCTATACAGTACTTATGATAGCTTTACAGTACCTTTATTAGCCTATACAGTAACTATACTAGTCCATACAGTAACTATACTAGTCTATACAGTAATTATACTAGCCTATACAGTACCTATGCTAGGCTATACACTGACTACAATAGTCTTTACAGTAAATATACTAGTCTGTAACTATACTAGCCTATACAGTACTTTTACTAGTCTATACACTGCCTACAATAGTCTTTACAGTAAATATACTTAGTCTATGCAGTACGTATACTAGCCTATACAGTAACTATACTAGTCTATACAGTACGTATACTAGCCTATACAGAAACTATACTAGTCTATACAGTAACTATACTAGTCTAGACAGTACGTATACTAGCCTATACAGTATGTATACTAGCCTATACAGTATGTATACTAGCCTATACAGTAACTATACTAGCCTATACAGTAACTATACTAGCCTATACAGTAACTATACTAGCCTATACAGTAACTATACTAGTCTATAAAGTACGTATACTAGTCTATACAGTAACTATACTAGCCAATACAGTACGTATACTAGCCTATACAGTATCTATACTAGCCTAAAGAGAACGTATACTAGTCTATACAGTACGTATACTAGCGTATACAGTAAATATACTAGCCAATACCGTACGTATACTAGTCTATAAAGTAACTATACTAGTCTATATAGTACGTATACTAGCCTATACAGTAACTATACTAGCCTATACAGTAAATATACTAGTCTATACAGTACGTATACTAGCCTATACAGTAACCATACTTGTCTATACAGTAACTATACTAGCCTATACAGTACCTATACTAGACTGTACAGTAACTATACTAGTATATACAGTCTCAATACTAGCCTATACAGTACCTTTATTGGCCTATAAAGTAGCATTACTAGTATATACAGTAACTATATTAGTATATACAGTACCTATACTAGCCTATATAGTAACTATACTAGGCTACACAGTACGTATACTAGCCTATACAGTAACTATACTAGTCTATAGAGTAACTATACTAGTCTATACAGTAACTATACTAGTCTATACAGTAACTATACTAGTCTATACAGTAACTATACTAGTCTATACAGTACGTACACTAGCCTATACAGTAACTCTACTAGTCCAAACAGTACGTATACTAGCCTATACAGTATCTATACTAGTCTATACAGTACCTATACTAGCCTGTACAGTACCTTTCCTAGCCTGTACAGTACGTATACTAGCCTATATAGTAATTATACTAGTCTATACAGTACGTATACTAAGCCTATATAGGAACTATACTAGCCTATACAGTACGTATAGTAGCCTATACAGTAAGTATACTAGACTATACAGTACGTATACTAGCCTGTACTGTACGTATACTAGCCTATATAGTAATTATACTAGTCTATACAGTACGTATACTAGCCTATATAGGTACTATTCTAGCCTATACAGTACGTATACTAGCCTATATAGTAAGTATACTAGACTATACAGTACGTATACTAGCCTGTACTGTACCTCTACTAGCATGTACAGTACCTATACTAGCATGTACAGTAACTATACTAGTCTATACAGTACGTGTACTAGCCTGTACTGTACCTTTACTACAATGTACAGTACCTATACTAGCCTGTACAGTAAATATACTAGTCTCTACAGTCCGTTTACTAGCCTGAACTTTACCTATACTAGCCTGTACAGTACCTTTACTAGCCTGTACAGTAACCATACTAGTCTATACAGTACCTATACTAGCCTGTAATGTACCTTTACTAACCTGTGCAGTAACTATACTAGTCTATACAGTACCTATACTAGCCTATACAGTACCTTTACTAGCCTGTACAGTAACTATACTAGTCTATACAGTACCTATACTAGCCTATACAGTACCTTTATTAGGCTATACAGTAACTATACTAGTCTATACAATTGGTATACTAGCCTGTACAGTAGCTATACTAGTCTATACAGTACGTATACTGGCCTGTACTGTATCTTTACTAGTCTGCACTGTACCTTTACTAGCCTGTACAGTAACTATACTAGTCAATACGGTACGTATACTAGCCTGTACTGTACCTGTACTAGCCTGTACAGTAACTATACTAGTCTATACAGTACGTATACTAGCCTGTACTGTACCTGTACTAGCCTGTACAGTAACTATACTAGTCTATACAGTACGTATATTAGCCTGTACTGTACCCTTACTAGCCTGTACAGTCACTATGCTAGTCTATACAGTACGTATACTAGCCTATGCATTACCTTCATTAGCCTGTACATAACTATACTTTTCTATACAGTACGTATACTCTCCTGTACTGTACCTTTATTAGCCTGTACAGTAACTATACTAGTCTATACAGTACGTATACCCTCCTCCTTTACTAGCCTGTACAGTAACTATACTAGTCTACACAGTACGTATCCTAGCCTATACAGTACCTTTATTAGCCTGTACAGTAACTATACTAGCTTATTTAGTACCTATACTAGCCTGTGCAGCAACTATACTAGATTATATAGTGCCTATACAGTACTTATGCTGTTGATACAGTGTCTATACTACCCTATACATTACCTTTATTAGCCTATACGGTACGTGTACCTTTACTAGCTTATACAGGATCTATACTAGTCTATATACTACCTATGCTTCCTGTACGCTATCTATACAATATCTTTACTAACCTAAGCAGCACCTACACAGTACCTTAGCTAGCCTATACAATATCTTTACTAGCCTAAACACTACCTATACTAGCTACACAGTACATGTACTAGTTATACGCTACGTACCTAAATTAGAGGGTACCTATACTATCCCATATATTACCTTTACTAGTCTATAAATTACCCATTTAGCTAAACAGTGCATGTACTGTCCCATACATCACCAACATTAGTCTATCAGTAACGCACACTAACCTTGTACAGTAGCTGTACTAACTGATACAGCAGCCCATAATATAATTTATTATGTATTACCTATACTAACTTGTGCATTACCATTATTTGCCTGTACCTTACCTATGTCAGGCTAGACAGTGCCTTTATAGTCTATATAGCATGTATATACAGCCTCCATTTATGGCTATACAACACTTATACTAACTATACATCACCTGTACTAGCTATTTAGTCCTATAGTCCTATAGTAGCACCTTTGCACTACCTTTATTCCTATATGGTGGACCGTACTAGCCTATCCATTATGTATACTAACCTATACAGGAGCTATATTAGCCAATGCAGTACCTTTTCTAGCCATTACGGTACCAGTATATGTTAATACGGAACCTATAGGTACCTAATGCATCGTGTTCAGGATAGCATTAGGAGTGCAAGAAGAATGTGGAAAATGTTTGTGAATGTAGCACTTGAAATTAATATGGGTTATTCAGTACATAAATTACTAATAGTATATGTGTTGTAGTTATTTCAATGCACATTTATGGCACTTCTTAATGCATTTACAATACTTTTACATACATACTAAGGCTATATTTAATTTAACCTTTTAGCATTTAATGTTACAGGGATTTAAACACCATGCTCCGTAATCGACAAAAAAAAAAACATGAAGCCCTTTAAAACTCATATCAAACTTTAAATCGCTATAAATATAATATTTAAGATATAATAAACCCGAAAAATACAACGGAGTATGGTTTTCCTTTATTTTAATTTCAGTTCGCCGTTATTATAGGAATAGTTTTTTGAGTAAAACATTAGTAATTTTATCCATGCTTCTATGAGAATTGTAAATTACAAATCAAGGCTCTTTACTAAATTATAGAATATAGCTTAATTCAATGCTGTTATGGATGCAAGAAGATTTTTTCTCAAATTGAAACTTTGAGAAATCTTCACACGCTTCATTCGTGAAGTTCCAACAAAGAGGTCGCCCCGATTTCCAGATCTCAATCCGACCGAGTTTTAGTTATGGGGTTAACTTAAAAAAATCTGATTTGTTCCATTCACATGACTTTCTCCTCATCTCTGCAACAAATTATGTTTAAAAAAAGGTGTGCTTCTATTTACTTCATACTAATCGAGAAAAAAATTAGCAGAAATAGTCTTATTACTTACTTCCTTTTAAGTAGAAGCGAAATAAAGGATGTCATAAGTTAAAGTGGTAGTCAAAAGCTGGTTGCTTTGTGACTGAAGTTCCTTTGTTTGTATGGACAGGAGTTGACAAATTCCTGTATGAGAAAAGTATGTTTTTAAAGGTGAAACCAAAAACAAGGAATAACACAAAAACGATCAATTCCATGAAAAAAAAATGTATATAACATAAATTGTGTATTTTAACGTCCTCTACAGTTTGTATGTGTTAGGTTTTTGTCCATCTCTTACTGTTTAGCAGTTACGCAGAATTCCGTAAAATTCATCCAGAATAAAGAATTCTTTAGAGGATATTCCCAGAAAATTCAAGATATACATTCTATTTGTTAGATAAATATCTTTAATATACGGTGTTTTAATCAAAATCGTTAGAGCCATTTTTAAGAAAATCAAACTTTTCGAAAAAATTTCCATGTAAAGGGTAGTTTGAGGTGAGGGTTTTTTTCTAAAATTCTTCGTGTCGCATCCCTGGAAGATACTAAACTTAAACACCAAGTTTGCTATTTTACCGACTTTTCGTTTTTGAGTTATCGTGTTCACAGACACACACGGACCTTTTTCTGAAAATGCTTTTTTTGGTTACAGGGGATCCTAAAACATATTTCCGGTGAAATCTCGATGTCGAATTTTTGAGTGGAGTTCAATATCTTCTCTATACACTATGTACATAGTGCCTACAGAGAAAGTAAAAACGAGTTTTCCTGGCATACCCAACAATTCGAAGCAACTGAAAGATGCTAACTTGCGAGAAATTGCTAATAATCTAAGACATCGTCTGCAAAATGATGTGTATTGAGTTCAAGAAAGAATGGTGTACGTTGAACAAGAGAACGGATGACATCTTCCCAGAGTTTTATACATGTCCATTGTTTGGACAATATACTTTTGTTTTGTTTTTGTTTGATTTTTATCTTAAATATTATAATATTTATAATGGTTTAAGGTGTAAACTGACTTTTAAAGACCCTATATATTCCAAAAAACTTTAAATTTCTAAACTAAACATCTATTAGCTATCCTAAAAACCCAAATATAGAGATGGATATTAGCAAATTTTAATCACTTAACATCTAAAATCCGGTTTGAGTGTAATAATTGTACCAAATAAACAAATCACTATTTTTTAGATTCAAGCATTTTCTTTCAAATGCTCAAAACTAACATGTTGCAAGCAAATTACTTGCGCGACTTTCGCATAAATATGCAAGGGTACATACTGACCGTTTTGTCAATACTGATGAAAATCTATTTATAAATTTAGATAATGACATGGCGACAAGATTTCTTATTGTGTCCGAGCTTGACTGAATTCCAACTAACTTTGTTTCTTTCGTGATACCTGATAATGAGAGATATTACAGTTATATCTGTCAATCACGTCAGTATTATATAAACAACAGCGTGTGAAGTTAATCTGATACAGTAGCATCCAACAGTGTAGTTTGAAGTGACATCAGAATGTTGCATTTTATTTTTATTCTTATTCCATTACTTGTAAGTTGTTCATCAGATGAATCTCAAGCGCTAGTGGACCTATGGGACATCACTGAACCGGAGGTGCTGCTTGGTCGGGCATTAGATGTTATGCAAAACGACTCCAGCACCTGTATGAGCCACATTAACTTCTATTTGGAGAATATGATGAGCTCTGAATGGGGCATGACAAGTGAGTGCTTTTTGTTGAACTTATCTTCTATCTTAACATGCCAACAGAAAACTCTTTAATAAGTCTTATGCAGTACACTGGAGATTCCAAAGGTTGCTACCAACAACATTATTGGCAACGTTGCAATTTCTTAATAACAGAAAAAATTGTTATCTTCAGAGGTGAACAATTCCAAAACTACGCTAGGTCAATTTTAATTAAAATGTTTTATTCATTTTGAATTGTTTACTATCTTATATTATCATGGCGATGACACTGATGATACAAAACTGGAGGACCGGTGGATGCGATGACGGGGGAAACCGGAGGACCCGGAGAAAACCCGCCCCTGAGCCGTTTTGTCCACCTCAAATCCCACATGCGGTCGCTTGGGATCGGACCCAGGCCGCCTTAGTGAAGGGTGAGTGGTCTAACCACTCGGCCACAGCGCGGCCCCCATAAACAGGTAATAATAATAATAATAATAATAATAATAAATTCAATAATTTATTGAATTTAGGTTACACTTTCAATTATTTACAAAACGATGTCCTGTTACTTACACAATATTATTTATCCTAACGTTCAATTAGGTTTTGAGCACCGCTTAGATGCTAATTCCGTCTACCCCCCCCCCCTGGCTGTTAGCGTGTGTAGTCCACTTTTGTTTGTTTTGTATTGTTTTTTGTGCTGTGTTTTCCATCACATTCTCTGTTTCTTTCTTCTATTGTCACTCTCTTTCTTTTATCTTATCCAATTTTATTTTACCTTTCCCAAATATTTCCTTTTTCTTTAATTTTCCTTTTGTCCTTGACATTAACTTTTTAATCTCTAACGCCTCTTCTGGCATACTATCCCATTCGTGTCCCCAAATCTCTTTCTTCCAATTTCTTACATCTTTACATTCAGATTAACAGTGAACAATACTGTCTTCCTCCCCGTATAAAATACAACGTTCCAATTCATTAACTCTCATCCTTTCAAAAGTAATGTTCCTGGCCTAATCCACGCTAACGTTTCCCCCCTTTTTTATTAATTGTATCTAATTATCCTTCTCTTGATGATTTTTTTTTATTATTTTTAGTTGTAAGTGTACCGTGTGACCACTTCCAATAGAATTTGTTCCAGCACCATTTATGTTCTAGTTCACCCCATATTTCCTGTTTATCTATTGTCTATGTACTTGTCACTGACTTCCAGAATCCGTTTTTATTTTATTCTCATCTTTTAGAATTTTATTATACGCAGCATCATTTTCTTTACATTCAGACATTCTCGTGGTGCTTCATAAGCTCTGAAATCCCTGTTGCTTAGAACGGTGCACCTGTGACTGTAGCCACTCTAGCCTTGAACTCCGCAACCATTTCAAACCGATGTGGCCTAAGCCCTTCTTCATGTTTAAGAATAGGTGATGATCACCCAGAGCCAAACCAGGGTTGTATAACTGGTGCAACAGATCTGGACATGTGAAAATCTTAATGAGAGCTAGGGAGCGAGTAATATATCCGTTGTTACCAGATAAATAGTTCGCCAGTCAATTGCATGCATGCTGAAGGAATATGCGTCAAAGTCAATGTCAAATATGTCTCTGCTTATACATTGCATCATACTCCTTGCACTGCTGAAATGTTAGGGACATATAATATATATTATACAGGGTGTTATAGAAGTATACCGAAATATTTTCACAGAATATGTAGATTACTTAAATAAATAATTTTAGATAGGAGACTTATGGCCTGTTTATTGAAATTTCAAAGTAAATTTCTGAAGTGTCAATACGCCTCGTATCGCGGCTCTTCGTCTGTAATGAAAAAATAATAATAAAAAAAATGTACTCTATGACAGGAATCGAACTTGCGACCTTTGGGATAGCAGCTTCCCGTGTTACGCATTAAGCAACCAGAGCAGTTGAAAATACGACTCCAGAGAGGGCTACATAACTCAAAAATGTAGTTAATGAATGCTCAATGTCGCACTGTCAAGTGATTAATTCGAGATTTTACAGATTTTTGCGACATTAAATTTTCAGAATGAGCTGCTAAAAATCGATATTTCTATACTTGGGCAGCAGTTTTCAACCTGCTTTGCTTTAACACCGACTTATCAGCACCTGATACCCCACACGTTTTTTTTTTTAAACAATACCGGAGTCTGGTCAGGATTTCAGCGCTGTAACCCCGTTTACATTCCCCCCCCCCTAAATTTACTGTATGATTACTGTTTTTACTGTTCCTTTACATAAACATATACACATTGCACAACATATAACACCCATGCCCAAGGCGAGACTCGAACCCACGATCCCCTGCCCACGAAGCACCAAAGCGAGACGCCTTAACGAGCGTAGCCATAGGGATCGCCACACGTTTAACGTTATGTAGCTGCGTTATGTTTATTCGGAGACCATGCATCACCGATCTCAAATTACTTATATCAATATGCACAATCTCGCAAATTGTTTCGGTGTAGTTCATTAACACCCTGTATAGATAAAATAGATATATTTTGTTATAGAGATGTAGAGAAAGTCATGTGAATGTAACACAAAAAGGTTGCTTAATTTAATAGCAATTCTCGATACAAAATAAATGACATCTAATCTGTACGTGCTCTAATGTCTTCATTGTTTCAGTGTTCGACTCCTCGATGAAAATACCTGAAAGCCTTTTGATGTTTCACTTAGTTCATCTTGGGAATTTCGACGAGTGTCTGTCTGTTAAAGCAGTTGTGGGTCCTGCCAACGATACTTTTGATGCCCAACATTGTATGGTTAGTTTCGGTCTTCCTCTCGATCTTCTGCTCAACACCGTGAAAACTCGCAGGGCTATAGCGCGCGAGTTGCAATTGCCCGATGACGTTGTAGAGCTACAAGAACATCGTCCTCAAGGAAGAGTAAGTTTACACACAAATATCTTCATTTATTTAATGCTAAGAGATGAATCGTTTGTCTTCGTTGAAGAATTAATAAACACCCATTAATCGATTATTTATAATCTAAAGGCAATTTATAAAACACAGAGAAGGATTGTTTATTTTATTTTACTTTTTTAAGACTTAATTGAACTCACTCTTTTGAATGCAGTAGAAAGAATTCTCTTACTTTTTCGCCAGTTTCAATTTTCGCCAAGTGAAGCTAGTTCAATGTTGTGTATATTAGAAAACACCAACATTACTTGAGAAGACACAGGGAAAGTGATGATTTATGTTATGCTGCGTGCGTCAATTGTATGTATTGAATGGACATTTCTACCGTCCTTGTCCCCCTCCCCCTTTTTCCCTTTAATCTGGTTGGTCATATCGGATGATGAATGAAATCAGTGAAATGATCTCGGGCTCCATGTCATTTAAAATCATTCATATTTGTCTCCTCAGGAAAAGGGAAACCACGCGGGGAACCTCATCAGAGTAAACTCACCTTTTTTTTTTTTTTTTAAACAGTACCGGAGTCTGATCAGGACTCCGGCGCTGTATCCCCATTTACATTTCCCCCCAGGTTCTAGAACGAAATACAAAAAAAAAAAAAAAAAAAAAAAAAAACAATTATCAGACATTTCAAGGAACAAAACTATTAATAGCAAGTGTTAGATGTCCGCCGTGATCTAGGTGTAACATACAAGCCTCTGGTTACCAAGGTCGTGGGTTCAAACACGACGGAAGACCAAGAATTTTTCGGGTGTAAATATCCTTAGCATGGCTTCCTTCGGAAGAGAAATAAAGCCGTTGGTCCCGTGTCGTAAATTTAAGGCACGTAAAAGAACCTCAAGCCTGATAAAGAGGGGTCTGACCAAAATTAAGCTGACTTTCACACCCAATATAGAATGGGACGCTGAGAACTACAACAATTAAAGATGCGCCCATAAATAAACTCAATTGAAGTTTTAGTCAAACAGATAGTAAATAGAGTGCAAACCCGGAAGTAGAAAATAGTTTTCTTCTAACGTGACCCCAAGAGAAAGGGATAAACAGATATCGCGAAGACCGGCAGATCGGAATATGTGAGATAGCAAGTAGGGGGTATCTAAAGATTCCAAAATGCACCAATACCAATGTCTAAACCTTTCGCAACCTTTGCATCCTGGAAATAAGTAACACACTCCAAGAAGGAGGGAAGCCATTTTAGTCCTGTCAGACGCCAGGTAGAAAAGCAAAATTCCACCATCCTGCTACAACAAACGTATCGCATTCGACTGGTTCTAATGAAACATACGAGATGGAAGAGTTGAAAAGAAACTATGGAGACAGGAAATTCTTGGTAGAAGGGCAATCACCGCAGAATTCGTTACCGACCCTTGAAAACACAAAAAGAACCATGTTTAGAGTAGCCGGGCCGACGGAAATCGCTTCCGGGACCTCCCAAATGCGTATCTTACACGACATATTTGGCATCCCGTTCGGTTAATTCGATACCGAGATTTCACCGAAAATACATGTTTTGGGTTCCCCTGAATCCAAAAAAAAAAATAACAAAAAGGTCTGTGTGTGTGCGTGTGTGTCTGTGTGTGTGCGTGTGTATCTGTGTGTGTGTCTGGGACAGCATAGCTCAAAAACGAAAAGACCGTTAAATACCAAACTTGGTATTTAAGTTTGCTAGCTTCCAAGGATGTGACAAGAAGATTTTCAAGAAAATCCCCTTCTCCCCAACTAGCTTTTATATGCAACTTTTTTTCGAAAAGTTTGATTTTCTTAAAAATGACTAACGGTTTTGATTAAAATGTCAAATGTTAAAGATATTTACCTGACAAATAAAATGTATATCTTGAATTTTCTGGGAATAGCCTCTGAATACTACTTTATACAGGATCAATTTTACGGAATTTTACATAACTGCTAAACCGTAATATATGGACAAAAACTTAATCACAAAAAATGTAGAGCACATTAAAACATTTAATTTATGTCATATTCATTTTTTCGTGGAGTTGATCGTTTTTTACATATTCCTTGTTTTTGGTTTCAGCTCTGAAAAACTTATACTTTTCTCTTGTCAACTCCTGTCCATACAAACAAAGGATCTTCAGTTACATAGTACCGAGCTTTTGATTATCAGTTTAGCCTATAGAACTCCCTTATTTCCCTCCTACTTACAAGGAAGCAAGTAATAAGACTATTTCTGCTATTTTTTTCTCGATTAAACTGAAGTAAATAGAAGCATAAGCTTTTTAACAATAATTTGTTGCAGAGAAGCAGAGAAAGGCATCTGAGTGTAACACATCAGATTTTTTTCTATGAAATGATTTAATTGACAGATAAGCACACACCTTTAATGTAATCACCCCCCCCCCAATATTACTGATCTTTTGCACAAATGTTCGAAGGGTATCGTATACCCTCTGCAAGGCTATTTCTGTTGATAACGTACTGACCGCTCTAACGCATGGATAATGTCATCTCTGGTGTTGTTCTGGATCCTCCGCAGTGGTACTTTACTTTGGCAAAGAGATTGTAGTCACAGTGACCCATGTCGGGTGAGTACGGTGGATATTTTAGAATCTCCCATTGCCAGTGGGACGAGAGGTCCCGAACAGTAGCAGAGGTGTGGCATCTTGCATTGCCAATGGGTTACTGTTCCATGAAATGTCGTGGCTTTCGCCTGAGCGCTGGACGAAGGTTGTGTTGCAGGAACGTGCAATAGTAAGCAGCGTCTCAATAAATGGAGGCTTTCCGGTTTTTCTCGTCCAAAGAAAGTGCGTGCTACACAAAATGCTGTGACAGTGATTCACTGTGGTGCATGACATTGATGGGATAACACTGCATCACTTGATCCTGTACCACCAAGAGAGACGATCTCTTTGCCAAAGTGAAAAAACCACTATCCATGCTATATGGCGGTCAATATGGCACCTCAACAGAAATATATGGTATACGCCTTCTGAATACATAGCAAAAGGCCATAAATATCGGGGCGATTATATTGAAGGCATGTAACTCTAAGTACCTCTGTCAATAAGATAACTTCAGAGTTCAAAAATTGTTAAAAATAGTTCTCCTTACTTTTTATCCAGCCCTTATTTAAGAATTCTTAATTTTAGTTTCCTTGTATGTCCATCACTAGAGGTGACATTTCGCAACCAATGCCCTAGACTGCACCTGGTTAAACTTTCTTAGAAACCAACACTTTGGTCGGTCACTGGAGAGGCATTTTCAACATGAAAAGAGATGAAATTGAGGGGATCAAAATCATGGCAATATTTCAGATTCCTCTTTTCAACCAACAGTAATTAAATTTGGATCACAAGACGCGTGGTCATGATCTATGTTTGAAAGTATTTCTCATTATCTGTCGAAGGACTAAAGAGAATATATAGGAAAATATAATCTGTTTGGTTTATTTTAATTGTAATATTTAACTTGTCTATTTCCAAGCACCTGCAGATATTTTGAGTTATATTAACGTCTCGATACATGTTTTTGTTTTGAATTTGAATATTGAATATATTAAAAATTCAAACATGTCAATAAATATACAGAAATAACCCGGTATATGTAAACGTTAAATTTAAAATTCTCAAGAACTGTTGTAAACTATAATGCTATGTTTTCTAGCACTGCAAAGCTATACATTACCGATACAAATGTATTAAATAGTGTTCTATGAGCATTGCCCTATTGAATCTTTAGTATTTACTAATTATCTATACATGGAGTATATTTACATGGAGTATATTTTAATGTTGGAGTAATATCCAGAAAATTCAAAAGGATATGGTCAAATTCAGCTTGCTGATAAGAACTGTCCCCATATAATGATGTAAATATTCATGTACCTCAAAAGGCACTAAAAATGTAGAAGAGATATATACATATATAATATACTGTAGGCATATACTATATCTCTGTTCTCTTATTTCATTGTCTCTGTGCGCCTTAACCCGTCTCTCAACAAGCTCAATTCCAAAGAATACCGCCAAAGCGCTACAACTTGCTCATGACTAAAATTATTACCAGAACTACTGTGTAATTTGCACTCACCCACCTATATTCATGCTCCCAACTCTAGCATCTGGTGACTTGCTACTGAAGAACTGATCTATACAGGGTTACTACAAAAGAAATAAGACAATTTCAACTGCCTGTAAAACAAAAACTATTAGAGATAGCAACCTAATTATTTTGGAGGTATGTTGAGAAACCCTCAAAGTTTCGTTTGTTACTATTGGTAACGCTGTAGTGTTTTGTTTGTTGTTGCAGAAGCTGAAATGGCAGGAAAAACCTGTGGAAAAGGCATATTGCGTGTTGGAATTTGCTAGAACGCAATCAGGTAGAGGCCCGTGCCCCCAGGAGACACTATGGGCTAACACTAATACTAATTCCCTTCCGTAAGGTAGTTGATGAAGCTTGTAGGAGGATTTGCCCATTATGCGAATATCAAAAAGTCTGGACTCATATTTTGGCAGATTGCATGCAGATGGAAGATGTTAGGAAGCATTATTGCCAGAAGTATTTTTAGCTTCGGACGAAGGACAGCATTCTGGGATTTGATTCTAAACAGCCAAAACTGACCAAGCCTGGGCACATACTTAATGGAAGTTCGTGCACTAAGATATCAAATATTTGTGTAAATATTGCAAAGATTTATTTGGTATTTGAGTAATCTATATGTATGAATACGGTAGTTGTGAGTGCAAATGTGTGTGTATGTGTATCTGTGTGTGATATCAGAGCGTTCTTTCTTTTATTGTTCTGTGGTTCTGTTGTAGCGCACGAGCGTGTGTATGTGTATATGTGTCTGTATGTGTATTTCCATATAGGTAATATTCAAGTATTTTGAGACATGTACGGTCACGCAACCCATGCGACTGTGTGACGCCAATATTGTATTATTTAAACTTAATTATAAAATACTACTTCTATTTCGTTGAATTTCCTTTTATACATAAGAGACTGAATAACACAACTATTTCTCTAATGCTTATGTTGTATAATAGAAGAATAAACTTTTGTAACAATAGTTTGTTACAGAAAAGACAGAGAAAGACATATGAATGGAATTTTAATACTCGGATGGATGACGTTATGCTGCTTATGTAATTGTAACGAAATTGTTGATGATTTTGTTTTGTTTTATTGTTGCAGGAGATGCCCTTGGGATTAGTGGATCTAGGTTTGCAGCTGTCATACTGTCTTCCATCTTCCTGCAGCCCCGAAATGTTACAGCACTACCTCAATGAAACAATCAGTAACGTATCTCAACAACTAGTATCTGTTACGGCAGTAACATGCAGCCAAGGATCCAGAGGAAGACATCTTCAAACAGAGGGCTGCATCGCAGTGTAAGAATATCAAATATCTAAATGAGTCGTTTAAGATGCCTAAACTTATGAATGATTTCTAGAACCCGATATCTTAAGTAATAAAATGTGATGTGTTACATTCTCATGATTTTCTCCATCTGTTCTGCAAACAATCAAATTTCTTTTTTCTACATCATGCTAATCAAGATAAATATTAGTATAAATATCTTATTGTACAGTTCCTTGTAAGCATAGAGGAAATAAGGTAATACGCTAAACAAAAACGATAGTAAAGTCTTTTAAAATCTGCCCATACGATTGTCACGACCAGAAGTAAAACAGAAGAGAGATGAAACTATGAGAGGACTCCCGTTAGTTCTATCACAACATTTAAACTCGGTTAATTCTTTTCGATTGAACTATGATCAGCAACCAGCTTGGGAACTGCGTCTAACCCTGCTGATATTTTTGAATAGCTGATAGTCATGAAATCCAAAATTGTCTGAATACTCATTCATACCCATAGTCAATAACATTCCTGTAACCCAACTAAAAATCATTAATTCAGACAGTGAATAAAGGTTTCATTTTGTGTTTTCTATTGCAGGGTGATATTAAGCATTTTTGGCTGTTTGTGTATTATCAGCACTTGCTACGATCTTTTCACAGGTATGTTATTATTATTATTATTATTATTATTATTATTATTATTATTATTATTATTATTATTATTATTATTATTATTATTATTATTCTGAGTTTATACATCAAATACGAAAAAATAAAGATGACATACTCATTATTATTTTACCAAAGGTTAATATTTTTGCAGACCAATTCTGTAAGCATTGAACTAACCTTGATGGACTGGCTACATGTAACGGGCGCGCCGGATAGTTCATATCCTAAATACCAATTTTATCTCATATAGCTACATACCTCATCGGTTAAGATCATTTGAAATTCTGCATTATTCAGTTGACACTGCCATCCAGCGACAGTTTTAATAACATGGCCAAATTACGCATTGGGCAACATCGGCTTTCCAACGTGTTATCGATATTAACATCGTTATGATTTTCGTCCTTTCTATTGGCAAATGCTGAACCAATTGACAGATACTGTTTTGCTTTCTGTTCTCGTCTCGTTCTTGTTTTCGTTCTCGGGTTATTGAGAAATAGTATTAACTCTCATTTACAAGGTGTTACGGAACTCTTCTTTTGCAGAGAATAAGAAGAGGATGGAAGTACTAACAGCGTTCTCGTGGTACTCGAATGGCAAGAAGCTTCTAGCCACTTCTGACTCTGGTTCAGACACATTACATGCTCTGCATGGTATTCGGTTTATCAGCATGTGCTGGGTTGTGTTCGGACATAGCCACATGTTCTCTGTAATGACTCCAGCCATTAATCTAAGAATCGTTGATAACGTAAGTATTATAATTATTAATTGTTTCCATTGCATATGGGTATAAATTTTTTACAATCGCAGTATTGTACTTTGTACCAATATAAGTGATTTAGGATTCACAGCTAATAACCATTAATTAGTGACGTTTAATCTCCTTCTAAATTACTAAACTTCACAATAATGTTTACGAAAAAGGAAGGCATTTGTACTTAAAGACTTTACAACAAATAAAATAAATATTTACACGCATAAAGGATAACTATAATATTGTGAATGATCATCTTCATAGAGCTATAAATCAAACATTAAATTGAATATACTTACACAGGATCTACATACAAGAATAGTTAACCTCAATTTTCTTAGATTAATAAATGTATAATAATTATTATTTAAATCATAAGTGTCTTCAATAATGTTTGTATGCATTCCCCACTCAACATTCTTATCTTGATGAATTTTAATAAAATCTAATTATTCCTACCACTATTTTGATGTATTTATGGACCATTTTCAGATAGTTCAATTAATAAAAAAACAGAAACTGCTTTAAAATTTATTTTCTGCACTCATCAACATTTTATTTGTCCAGGGGTCTCTGAAAAAGTTTACACAACTACCTAACAAGTATCTGATTATATATGGATGTTTTGAAATTGTAATAAATGTTCACTCAATCTCACAATTCAGCAGTACTGGTCAAAATATTTCGACTGATTTTGTGAATCATCTTGAAAATCAATTAAAAATTAATTGACATACTGTCGATATATGGAAATATTGTTTGCCACTTTACATAATTTTCTAACTTCGCCAGAATCAGTTGTGGCTAAAATAAAAATTTATAAACTAAAAATTTGCATGCATTAGCAAGAGTCTTTGTTTTTGAGTTGTTTAAGTATTGCTAATGTCATTATTATTATTGTTGTTATTATTAATATTATTATTATATTTTATTTGAAGTAATAAAGATTAATCAGGGTTATGGATTTTGTTAGAATAAATCATGAACATAGCAGGGGATAACATACTATCACCTTCGACCCTGTAAAGAAGCCTACGAAGTGAAGGAAGATGTGAGAGGACAGAATTGAGAATTCCAGGGAAATTATAGTTTTACTTTGTCTTCTTTAATTTTAAAACGATATTTTGTACTAATTTGATTTTAAGTTTATTAAGTACTTTAAATAAAACTTATAACTTATTATTTATTCAAGAGAAAGCTTTCCGTTCAGTTTGTTTATGTCATTGCTTTGCCGCCCAAAATCGAGTTCAGCAAAAATGTTTCAAATACTGTTTTCTCACCAAAAGAGAAAATGAGACAAAATTGATAATGTAGATTTGAACGTAACACCAAGTAATGTAAACGTGTTACAAAAACTGAAATTGATAATTAATGAGATCAGATCAAAAGCAGAGGTTTATCTTCATGACAAGCATTACCATTTAGTCATAGGCTTTAATTTGTGCTCTAGCGGCGAAAAAAAAATACAGAGAGATTCCTTCGAACGTAGGAAAGAGAAAAAGAAGAACCAAGCAAAAGCCTATATCCCTTTTCTCTTGCAAGAACACAAACATATGTATATAGATCATGATACTCCCTTTATTTTTATTCATGGTGGGCTTACAGAATACGAGTAATTAAAACAAGATACCTGATTAGAAGTACTTAACTGAGTGGAACTAAGGAACGGAGCGTGAGATTCTCGAATACTTTAGAATGCAAAACAAAATTATGTTTTTATTAGTATAACATAAAGGAGTGAATGTGAATTACTTTTATTAAAATATAAATACTCCTATGGCAAAAATTGTAGATGAGAACTTGAGATTACGCTTCTAATGAAAACGACTCCTATGCATTTATCACGTTCGACAAGCAATGTAGTCCTATTTGATAGCTGAGTTGTACCGTTTATATCTTATTGAATTTACTTCCCTTTATTTGCTAATATTTACTTACAATGTGATCATGGAGTATTTATATAAACATAAATGTTTCGGCGCAAGCAGCCAGCTCATCTTCTGATGATAGCTGGTTGGTCCTCACTATCAGGCGTGGCCAATCGATCATAAGTTTGCAGAGACTAGCGCTTGCAATTGTTTTTGAATAACTGACAGTAATTAGTTTAATTGTCGGGAAAATATTTCATTATCGTCCAAAAACACAAAGTTCAATGCTTGTCCTATTTTCACTCGTCTTCCTTATTCTAGGTTAAGGTCATACATTTTCAAACAGTAAATGTTTCGGTAACAACTGAAAATGAATTTCTATTGGCTAAAGAAAATTGTCATTTTGTCGCGTAATCCACAGGTGTCATGTGAGAAATGATACTAACTCTTTCCAAAATCGTATTATATGCGATATACATAAAATATATACTAGGACATTAATCTTAAAAAACTAAAATAAATATTAGATTTGTACACAAGTAAATGTTTAATGTTGAGTGATAGTTTAGCACTAACTATCCTAAGCGATGCCAGGCAAACGTTGGTCACTGGGAAATATTATTGAGATCTCATTGAAAATCAAATCAACAGGGAATAAAATGTCTTTTGCTACCCTAGAATTCGGAATTTTAGCACTTAAAATGAAATTACACTGGTACCAAAATTTAATAAATGAATTCATTATATTTATTAGGTTGTCATTACTAGTACTCTAAGACAATCTTTATGGAATTTGTTGTAAAATTAGGCAGCATTTTGACTATTATGATAACCTGCTAATAATTTCGTAAGTGGAAAAATGTATGTTTTTAATACGTTGAATATCTTAAGGTTTATAATAAACTTCTTTCTTTTAAACCGCAGTTTTGAACTTTAAATGTGTCTTCCAGTTTTTACGCGACTTCTGGCGGCAATATCTAACCAATGCCTCGCTCTCCGTTGATACGTTCTTCTTTCTAAGTGGACTTCTGGTCAGCTATGTGTTTCTGAAGCAGATGAATAGAAACAAGAATTCTTCCTTTAACATTCCATTGTATTATTTTCATCGATACATCAGGTAAGAATTTAATAAGTGGAAGTTGAAAGGCTTTAAGTTAAATTTTGGAAAAAAACAAAAATTAAGTTGTGAAGTACTTTCATAAAGCTACACTCACAATGAGGTGCAAGCATAGACGTAACGCAAAAACTTGGCACCGATTTTAAATTACTTACGGATATCTTCCAAGCGCACAGCAAGTTTCAAAATAAACAATACAACCACCAATATCATATTATAACATTCCTAAAAGCTTTTTTATATAAATAGTATTAAAATTTCCATATGCACAACTAGCACTTGCGGTGGTGACGTCACAATAATTCTTTGACAAGATGTAGAAAATAATGCAAGTATGGAGACTGTAAAAAGTGATAACGCTGCATATTTAATGAAATGTGAATTATGAGTGTGAGAGCCAAGAAATATAAATGCAGATGCTATGTACATCCATTAAATCAAAGCAGGATTCGCAAGAATACTGTTAAAATCTCTTGAGGGAAATGACGTGGCATGTCTTAATAGAAGAGCTTGATAGGCCCTGTAAAAACTCGCATTTTTTCTATGTAGCAACGCAGAATAAAATCTGAGGTTCGCAAACTCTTGCATTGCATTGCACTGCGAAGCGTGTTGCGTGTGTCTATGTACATGCTTAGATTAAATAACATGGGTACAAAGTCTTGCGTTTTACGCTCCGTCAGCGCTTATATTTCATTCTGAATTGAGCATAAGGAGTCTGAAATGCCACTAAAATAAATAACTCGTGTTTATACTTGCACGAAAACTGCTGATGGGTATTGAAGTACTTTTCCACAGAGGATATATATGTATACACCGTCCGTTTCTTAATTATATTAGGTTTCAGGTAGCCAACTTCAACTGAGTCTATTTTAATTACTTATATATTAGTATTTAAACATTTAAGATTGCTATAAGTATTGTATAATGTGCTCCATTCGCATAACTTTATCTTTCTACAAATAAACTATTATCCCAAAAGATTATTCTTTTATTTACATAATGCTAATCATTACCAAAATGCTATTATTATTATTATTATTATTATTATTATTATTATTATTATTTATTTTCTTATAAATAGAAGGGAAATAAGGGAATACAGTAGACCAAAGTGACAATCAACTCTTTTCAAAGAAAACTATTTGTATTGGCACTGAAATACGCTGCATTTTCCAAGACCAAAAGTAAAATAAAAGAGACATGACACGAAACACAACTTCCCGTTTGAGAAAAGTTTAAATAGCTTAACATTGAAACCGTTAAGAAGGAATATCTCCTAAACGGTTAACTCTAGAAAACGGTATATGATAAATTGTGTGCGTTAGCTAGATCTAATTTTTTGTGTAGTAAGTTTTTATCTCTCATCGTTTACCAGTTATACAAAACTCACCCAGGATCAAGAGGTCCTCAGAGAATATTCGCAGAAAGTTCAAGGTATGCATTTATGTTGTAATAAAAATATCTTAAACATATAGTATTTTAATAAAAATCGTTACAGTTATTTTTGAGAGACTGAAAATTTTCGAAAAATGCTCCTTGGAAAGGATAGTTGGGTACATTTTCCTGAAAATCTTCGTGTCTCATTCCTGGAAGATACTGAACTTAAATATCAAGTTTAGTATTTAATTAACTTTTCATTTTGAGTTTTTTTTTCACACACACACACGGTACTTTTCCTAAGAATGTTTTTCTTGATTCAAAGGTCTTCATAGCTATATTTTCAATCCTGGTAACAACTTTTTTGGTTGGAATACAGTAATCTGTTTCAGATTGACACCTCCTTACGCCATAATGATCATGATTCAGGCCACACTGACAAGATACATGGGCACAGGGCCTATATACGATACCTTAGTATCGACCACAATAGCACCTTGCAAAACATACTGGTGGACGCAGTTACTTTATGTGAACAATTATGTGGAACCATTGAAAGTGGTAAGTGCAGAATTATTAAGGGATTGTGCATGGATAGATCTAATCTTATTTAAACAGGGAATTTTGTATTAACGTTTAACTCTAACTGAAAGCTCATGCAGTTGAGAGTTTGGTAAAATAAAACTTAAGTAATGAGAATTTAGTTACGAGGGTTTGCTGATATGTTCCGGGACTGTCAATGAAAACAGCATTTAAAAAGAATGTTTCCTTTATTTCTCAACATAATCTCCAGAAAGGCTAAATCATGTACCATCTCTGTAGTGCGATTTATCATGGTCCTCAAAATAGCTGTTTACCGCATCAATTTCCTCCTCGTTGCTGTGAAATTGTCTTCCTCCAAGAAATGTTTTGAGGTTTGGGAACAGCGGGGTGCTAGATCTGGTGAATAGGGTGGATATTCAATCAATTCGAACTTTAATGCGCACATTTTTTCCCATTGCAATTCCTGAACGATGGGCCGGAGCATTGTCGTGATGAAACTTTTTTTTTTTTTTTTTTTTTTTTTTTTTTTTTTTTTTTTTTTTTGCCAAATGAGCTCTTTTTCTTTTCACCTCATCACTCAAACGTTGCTGTAAATTTGCGTAGCAGTCACCACTGATAGTTTTACCCTTTTCCAATTAATCAATAAAAATAATTCTCTGTGCAACCCAGAAAACATTCGCCATAACCTTGTTAGCTGACAAAATTTACTTTGCCTTTTTTGGAGTTGGTTCACCTGGCGCAATCCACTATTTTGACTGTGATTTACTTTCTGGAGTATATCCAAGTTTCATCCATGTATTAAGCCGTCTCAAAAATTCACTGGGATTTTTACGATAAAGCTCCACATTCTTAACAGAAACAGTTTTTCTATGCAACTTTTGATCAGTTGTCAACAAACACGGCACCCATCTTGCACAAACCTTGTGAAAGCCCAACACATTACTTAAAAGACCTGCACGTTCTTTTGATACGCTTACAGCCTCTGCTATCTCAAAGAACTTTAATCTGCCATCTTCCAGCACTAAACGATGGATTTCTTCAATGATGTCTGGAGTTGTCACAGAGCGTCCAGAGCGAGCTCATCAGTGGTGCTCGTATGTCCCATTTTAAACTCTTCAGCCCACCTTTTAATCATTGAATATGAAGGGGCAGAGTCTTTCAATGTACTGTCCATTTCCTCCTTGAAGTTTTACGCGTTAAGCCTTTGAAATGGAAGTATTTAATCACTGCTCGTTTTTCCAAATCCTCCATTTTCGTGGAAACTCTAAAGTTGTCTTATTTAAAAGTTTTCATTCGAAAACTGAACAAGCTATTGACCTGTAACTATGGGTACCAGTTATTCTAGAGTTAAATTATACGATGCTACCGTCTAACTGGCCTAGTGGCGCCATATCCGTGTGAGGCCCGGAACTTAGCCGACTGTAGTATATTATGCTTGATGCAATAACAACTTTGGTCGGCTATATTTATATTGGAAACTGGTATTACAGTAGTTATATTAATTCTAGACACTCTTTGGTTGAATTAACTTTCAAATTACAATATTGCATTAAGCTCTTATTCAAGATTATTCTTATCTAGAAGTGTTAACATAATACACTATTAAACCTTTTACCAAAAGCTAGTGCTAATTTGGCACTTAATGTCCCAGCTTTTGAAAATATAATATTTTATAAATATAAACACATATATATTATTTTATATCATATCTAATGTGAAAATTGGAATTAGTGGTATAACATTACAAAAAAAAGCTGAAAATTTAGGGAATCTAGTAATTTTAACACCAGAGCCCACGACGAACACTAATATTAAACGAGATTCTAAGCCCCTTATTATATGAGAGTAAGAGCTTTTTATATATATATATATATATATATATATATATATATATATATATATATATATATTCGATAGAAAATATAATCAAAGTACTTGGAAAATACTTGTTTAGTTTATATTGCATCCAAAATGGAATGTAATAAATTATTACTCTCTTGTAATAGAGGCTCAAAATCAGGAAAATCTTGTACATTATTTAAGAGTATGTTGTTAATAGTATTGAAGTGTTAAAGTACAAAAAATTAATACATTTATACATATTTGAGTTCTTTTTTTATAAAATGCAGCAATAATACCAATATTCACATTATATATAATATAACAAATAATATGTATATATTTATAAAACAATATATTTTCAAAATTTTGGCCAAATTAGGCCAATAAATTAGTTTGCATTAAAGATTCAATAATGTATTATGCTGGCACTTCATATATCAGATAAGAATAGTCTTGAGTAAGAGTTCAATGCAATATGTAATTTGAAAAGAGTTAACCAAAAGTGTCCAGAATTAATACACTAATATATTTTCCTATGAGCTCATGCTGAGAGAATAGAATACATTTATAGATGACAACCATCTTAGGAAATCTTAAACATATAAATAGGAAGTATTAGAAAACAGTTACTACCAAGGAAAAAATATGATGTGTTACACTCATATAACTTTCTCTAGCAGCTCTACAAACAAACTTCTTACAAAAGATGATTCTTCTTTCTACACCATGGTAATCGAGATGAACATTAGCAGAATGTCCTTATTACTTAGTTCCTTATAAATAGAAGGGACCTAAAGGAATGCGCTATGCTAAAGTGATAGTCAAAAGTTTTAAAAGCTGTCGTTATGCGATTGTCATTACAAATCGCTACTTTGCTTGGCCAGAAGTAGAATAAAAGAAAAACGCACTCTTCCTGACTGAGAAAGTATAGTAAGTACCTTACAACTAAAACCAATGCCAAAGAATATCTCGGAAACCTCCACAACAAAAACGTAACAGACATAAATTATGTGTTTTGACGAAATCTACATTTTTTGTGAAGTCAGTTTTTGTCTATCTCTTACGGTTTAGTAGTTAAGCAAAATTCGGCAAAATTCATCCAGAACATAGAGGCTATTCAAAGAAAATTCAAGATATACATATTATTTGGGATGTAAATATCTTTAATGTGCGGGATTTTAATCAAAATCGTTAGAGCCATTTTTAAGAAAATCAACATTTTCGAACATTTTACCATGTAAAGGATAGTTTGTGGTGGGGGGGATTTTCTTGAAAATCTTCGCATATTTGGGAGACACAAAACCTAAGTTTGGTATTTAACGCTCTTTTGTTTTTGCTCTATGCTGTTCACACACACACACATACACACACGCAGATAGACAGAAAAACATACAAGGGCATTTTTCTAAAGATGCTTTTTTTTAATTCAGGGGGTCTCAAAACATATATTTCCTGTGAAATCTCGGTATAGAACTTCTGGGTGCCATACAATACATTGCCTATACACTATGTTACATAGAACGTGTAGCGAAAGGTTTACATACTGTTTAGAATTAAAATGTACTTGGCTAAAACACTACTTTTGAAATTCTCAGCTCTTTGCAAATGACTTCGTTAGTGTGTTATAAGGATATCGTTTTATGCCTTAGAGAGATTTTAGGTATTGACATTAATTTACCAACTTTAACCTTTCTGCTTCATATTTTTGAAGTGGTTATGGAGATGAATACCTACATAGATATAAACAATGACATGTTTTCTGTTTTCTGCTATTGACGTTAGGTGTTCAGTGAAATGGCACGAGTAAACCTTATCAGCATTATGGGCAGAGTGCAGCCAATAGGTACTTTCTATTTTAAAATTATATTCGCAGTCATAAACATAAGTCAACACGGGTTAAAATGATTATTATCCATTTCAATATATTCTTTATTATTGTCTTGAACTATCAAATACTTATATAACATATGTACCCTTTACACTCATGTCAACTCTAAGAGATACAGAAATTACACTATGTAGAAAATGTAGATCTACTTAGAGCTCCCAGTTTATATAAATTAATGCTTTCCTTATTATTTTCTCTACACGTAATATGTACATGTGTATAGAGAAGGTATTGTATTCCACCCAAAAATTCGATACCGAGATTTAACCGGAAATATACGTTTTGGGTCCCCCTGAATCCAGAAAAAGCATTTTTGGAAAAAGGTCCGTCTGTGTGTGTGTGCGTGTGTGTGTGTGTCTGTGGACAGCATAGCTCAAAAACGAAAAGACCGTTGAATATCAAACTTGATATTTAAGTTTGGTATCTTCCAAGGATGCGACACGAACATTTTCAAGAAAATCCCCCCAACCCAAACTACACTTTACATGGAAAAAATTTCGAAAATGTTGATTTTCTTAAAAATTGCTCTAACGATTTTGATTAAAATATCGTATATTAGAGATATTTACCTGACAAATAAAATTTATATCTTGAATTTACTGGGAATAACCTCTGAAGACTGCTTTATTCTAGATGAATTTTACGAAATTGTGCATAGCTGCTAAACCGTAAAAGATGGACAAAAAATTACTCTACAGAAAATGTAGCTCGCAATAAAACACACAATTTATATCATATACATTTTTTTCCTGGAGTTGATCATTTTAAGATATTCTTGGTTTTTCGTTTCCGCTTTAAAAAACATAGTTTTCTCATACTGGAATTTGTTAACTCCTGTCCATTCAAACAAAGGAACTTCAGTTACATAGCAACCAGCTTTTGGCTATCATTTTAACCTATGGTACTCCCTCATTTCGCTTCTACTTACAAGGAAGCAAATAATAAGAATATTTCTGCTAAAGTTTCTCGATTAGCATGAAGTAAATAGAAGCATAAGCTTCTCAACTAAAATTTGTTGCAGAGATGTAGAGAAAGTCATGTGAATGGAACACATCAGATTTTTTTAACAGTTTCGGGTGTATTTATTGTTGTTTACAGTTTTATATACTTACAATTTTCTCAATTGGGAAGTCATTATATGTTTGTCTGTTTCTTTTTCTGTTCATTCAAAGAAAAGAGAATTTAAAATGCATCACATAGGGACTAGTTTTAAAAGAGTTATTGCTTAACTCTACTGTATTAGCTTATTCGCATTGTATCTACAAGTAAATATTTTTAAAATGCCATCTCTACAAATGTTTATCTCAAGATTTTGTAAGAAGATTTTGTTGAAGAACGGATAGAGAAAGTCGTGTGAATGTAACACATATTGTTTTTACTTGATTTCTCTTTGTTAGCATAACATAGCATTTACTGTACTAAAGTTGTACTACAAAATCATGTGCTGTTACGTAAACCAGTTTACTTATCCTAATGTGCATAAGTTTTACCAGCACTAGGGCGCTACATTCGTATAGTTCATAACCCCTATTCCATCCAAATCTCTGCGTTTTCTCTCATGTTATGTATCTCTTTCTTTCTTTTTTCTTATCCAATTTTCTTTTATCTTTCCCAATTACCCTATTTCTTTAGTCTTTCTCTTTATGTTGACATTTAATATCTTCATTGCTACTGACACACTATTCTATTTGTGTTTCTAGATTATTCCTCTATTTTCCTACCACTTTACATTCTGTTAAACAGTGAACAATACTGGCTTTTCCCCCGCATAAAATACAACATTCTAGTTCATTGCTCCTCACTCCTTTGAGAAGTAATGCTCCTGTTATCATCACGCTAATCCTCCCCTCTCTTGTTAATTGCATACTTCTACATATCCCTCTCGTGACCATTCTTCCTTTACTTTTCTGTATAAACAAAGCTGCTTTTTATTTACTGGTTCACCCCAAATTTCCTATTTATCTCTGTCTTATATCCTGTTTTTCATTCACTCCAGGAACCTTGTTACTTTTTCTACAGGTACTATGTACATATTGTATATACAAATGCATTCCACCCAAAAATTCGATACCAAGATTTCACCGGAAATACACGTTTTATGATCCTCGGTATCCAAAAAAGGAATTTTTAGAAAAAGGTCCGTGTGCGTCCGTGTGTCTGTGAACAGGATAACTCAAATACCAAAAGTCGGTAGAATACCAAACTTGGTATTTAAGTTTAGTATCTTCCAGGGATGCTAAGGTTTCGAGAAAAATCCCCCAACTCCAAACTATCCTTTACATAGAAAAAATTTCGAACATTTTGATTTTCTCATAAATGGCTCTAACGATTTTGATTAAAATACCGTATATTAAAGATATTTATATTTAAAATAGAATGCATATTTTTAATTTTTTTGGAATAGCCTCAAAAGATCTCTGAATGAATTTTGCAGAGCTGGTAAACCGTGAGAGATAGATAAAAACTTTCTACTCAAAAAATGTAGATCACGTTAAACAGATAGTTTATGTCATATGCGTTTTCTCTTCTTTTTTTTAGTGTAATTGACTATTTCTAAGATACTCTTTGTTATTTGTTTCAAATTTAAAAAACTTTTCTCACACGAAAGTTGTAAACTGCATTGAAGCGAATTTCATCCACTTGGCAATCAGCTTTTAAAAGATTTAACCACCTATCGTTTTAGCCTAGTGTATTCTCTTAGTTCCCTTCTAATTAAAAGAAAACAAGTAATTAAGACAATTTTTGGCAATGTTTATCTCGATTATCATAAATAAGATATCAGAATATGCAGTAATTTGTTATAGCGATGTAGAGAAAGTCAGGTGAATGGAACACATCAGATATTTTCATTTTTTCTCCCTTCCTCCACATATCTCACATCCGTCTTTTGATCAAAATTTCCTCTAACTATCCGCACCAGCCCTTCTCGTTTTTAATTATCTTGTTCCATGCATGTTTTAGTAGAATATCATCTTAGTTCTTTATACACCTATACCACTATTTTAATACCCTCTTTAGGATCACTCCACTCCTTCCTGGTTTTCCTAATTCTTCCTTTGCTAGCGCTTTTGGTGCTGATCTGCTTATTACTAACATATCTTTACAGAACATTCTGTATCTGTGGTTTTTTCGTTAACAAGAGAGTGCAACTGTAACATGATTTTTATTTTCCTCACATTGTGTATAACTATAACTTAATTTGAGATCATTTCAAGATTAAAGTATGAGCAATAAAAGGAATAATACGACCGAATTGAAATTTTTGAGGTACGCGACTGTTTGTAGTCTTAAATATCACATTAAAAAAAAAACAAGGGCAATATTTAAAATATACATAGCTTAAATAATAAAATCAGTAAATATAAAATGGAAAGACCATATTTCTTGAATGCCAGAAGAAATATTGAAAAAGCTGGCCTTTGTACCAGAGAGGAGGATCACAAAGTCTCTGGGAAGAGTCTGAACTAGAACTGGCCTATTTGGACTATTTTGACGGTTGTTGATGATGACTAAAATATATCGTGAATTATCGAATGTATGTACAGTCGAAGGCAATAAAAATTCGCCTGTGGCTATGACTTTGGTGATAATGTGAATGTTTGACGAGGACTCGTGTTTTAAGACAATTTTCATTGGTGCCATTCTGGTACAACATACCACCCGAGTAAGAAAAGACTAAACCAATTTGGCAAATCACCGCTTCATCCCTCACCGTCAGAACAGAATAAGCAGTGTGTTAATTTTGTCCACCTGTGCATGAATGGTGCATTAGAACTTCATTAAGCAGCGCAGAGAAAGGATTAACCTAATTTTATATCACCTGATGAGAGAGCTGGATTATTGTCCAACCAGAGAGTTTAGAGATTTCCAGTTCGCAACTCGGAACCTCATTTGTTGCAAGTCACGTTTCATGGCCAATCCCCTCCCTTCGGCAACATGGCCTGGCTTTTCATAGCAAACAGGTTAAATACATGAGTGGAGTTAGCTTAAGACTTAGTCTTACGATAAGTATTTCCAGGCTAATTGTTAATGTCCTTGACTGTACAAGTTAGAAGAACATTTAAATGCATGATATCATAGAAGGCATGGCCGTGAGATTTATTAAGTAACAATCATGTGACTAGGTTGCTTCATTTGTTTTAGCGTTCATTAAACATAGAGTACATAACACGTGTTTATTTATTTATTTTTACTTTCAGTGCGTTTCACAGGGCTGGTACTTAGCAGTCGATATGCAACTATTCATACTCTCACCCATCGTTCTTATTCCACTTTGGAAGTGGTCCAGGAGCCTGAGTATTTCATTTTTGAGCATCCTTGTACTTTGTGGTCTTGCTGCTGCCTTTTCTGTATGTTATATCAAGAATTTTCCAGGCGGCATGTTAGCAGCTGAGTAAGTTAACTTTCATATCATAAAAATCTTTACTTATCTCTAAGTATAAATGCAAAGAAAGACTTTTGAAAAATATAAAGCACACATTTCTGCTTTACTCTTGATAATAATTGAGTTATTTGTACATAAAGATTCGAAAATAACTATTGAAAGAACAGTAGTTGACAATTTAAAAAGTAAGTTATATGTAACTTAGCAGATTTTATCTAAAAATGCTAGTCGATACCCATTATAAACTGCAAGAAAACTGTACCATATCTAGGTTTCCGAAGTTGATGAAATGTCATATCCTGTTTAGAATCGCAGAAAAGTCGAATAAGATATACACTCCTTCCACCTCTAGATGAACGAATATGGCTTAAATTTATTTTGCCTCTTTCATATTCGTTTTATTATTTATTGGTTATATTTTACATTTTCATTCATAAACTTTCGGTCATAATTTGATTATTGTTTACTGCAATAATGGTTAAAGTATATCTGGAGTGTTCAATACATGTTTCTGACGCTTTATGTTATATTTTAATAAAGGTAACATACTTTATAGGTTCAGTTTACAGTAAGTTTAGATCTTACATTAAGGCTATTTCATAGTCACTTCTGAATATTTCGAAGGCCTATGCATTACTCTTAACAAAATTAATCTCTCCCGAAGAAATTCAAAATTTTAAATAGATTTTTAATAAGCGCCATACAACAAAGTGACCATTATAATGCAACTCAGAGAATGAATTCATATGAAGATGAGCAGATCCAAGAATATAAATAAACACATTAGTAAACACATTTATGTTTCCATATTTACAAAAGTTTGTTGTATACCAAGTGTTCCAACTGTCCTGTATTTGGTGTGTGAGAGTTGCAGAACTCAACGGTGCTATTTAAAGTTAAACACGGTAAGTGGGAGAACTGGTTGAGCGACCTTCGTTTTACCCCTCTTGCTATCAGCGGAGCCGGTGAGGCGGGTGGTGCTCAATGAGAGGTGTAAAACAAAGCTATCTCTTGCTGGTTCTCTACAATCCGGTTGTAATTTCCAAAAACCTGTTGAGTTGTGCAACTATTTTATCGCACGAAGGAGCTTCTGCACACGCCAAAACGGGGTACTTGGGTAACCTGATACCAGCAATTATTTTTAATGTGCTACTTTATGTTCTTCCTGTGACGCTTGCTTGAATATCGTTACAAAATGATTTGTTTTAAAGGGCATACTAATTCTGTTAGAACAGAATAAAAACATTGAGCGTATGCATGTGTTATTCTCAAGTGCCTATGTGAAATGTAACTCCATTATAGTCTACAGAGCTTTGTAATATACGTTTTCTCTGTTGATACCAGTGGAGACAACAGAAAACTATGGCAAGGACTTCTGTAATCAACCCACTTCCACAAATATGAGTGATTAGTTCAATGCCCACTAAATGGCATTAGGGAGGAGAAACATTTATCACGCTTTCATAGGGAATATAAATCGATTTGAGTACATATTACGTGTTGAATACTGAATGGAAACCGAATTCATGAATCTTGGATCCGATCCACTTAGAAACTGGGATCGGAATTAAATATGTTGCATTGAAACACCTCCATATTCAAATCGTACTGAAGTTGTATAATATTCTACTGTACTCTTTACAACAACAATACGCTTGTCAGGTGCCAGAAACTGGTGTCATAAAACTCATATCGGTCCTATTTTAATTGTTTCCATAATCTCACAGTTTATTCTGCTCAAAAGCATTTAATAACCCAAAAACTTGCCTATAATACACAGAAGTATGTTTAACAGATTCGTCTATCCAAGTCGACAGACATAAAACTTGAATCACTTCTTCTCGAACCTTGCATATTCAAAAGGAACTCAATTACAACTGAATGTAACAGTTGGAACGCGGATCGTATACAGATGGAATTGAACTCAAATCAATTTCAATTTCATTGAAACTGGTAAATAATTAAAATTCGGAAGCACACACGAAGGCGGGTATGTGTAAGATGTGCAGTAGCATTGCCTTCAGTCACGTGATCTGTCAGTATGTAGTGAGAGAGAATGAAAGAAAGAGATAGTGTATTACCTCTCTCTGTGGTCACTGCCTTCTCTCACTCACCTTTATGTGTATACTCTCGAATACAATTGTGTAGGTAGCCCATAATTATCTCAGGGTACCTTTGACAAGCTATGGGGTTTTAAATGGAGTATGACACGAATAAACGTCAATAGGGGACAAAGGATTTACTTTTCTTTAGAAGGAAGCTATACCTGTAATACCGACGCAGGTGGCTCAGGCGTTTCGTCTGGCACTGGCATTCGGGATGTCGTAGATTCGATTTCTGCTGCCAACCTCTCTGATCAATATTTTTTTAGGGGTTTACAAGGATCTCTGGGCGCATGTTGGAAAGGTATTTTTCATTCCCCAAATATCCTGTTCCTTCATTTCATCTCCATTTTACCCCACCGGGGACTGCGGTGATGGCGCCCTTCCGTGGTGGAGAATGTGCTTTGGAAATACAACTCTCGGCGGCAGGGTGGCGTTGAAGTCATCTGTAGAGGATTCTATCACAGCTGTGGCGCGGGTGCCTAGTGCTCTCCGCGTCGAGACGAAGAACTGTCTTGACTATGTTAGGGGCCCTTCAGGGTGGCTCTTTCCCCGCGGTCCGGTTTCGGCCATCCGTATCGATAATACCCTAATATCACTCTCTCCTTCTAAGGTGTGACCCACAATAAGCTCACAGTGACTGTAGTGTAGAAGCTCCTCCAGAATGACACACATATACACACACCAGGGATTTTTACACTGGAAAATAATCAATTGCGCTGTTTCGGATTAGAGGATATTAGAATAAAAGTACACCGCGAAGGACGCTTTTGCTTACTCACAATACTGCTAGAACAATTAACAGTCCACCGTGGCATCGAAACTAACAAAGTCTTAGATACTGGACGACAGTAGAGACTCCAGTCTGCCATGACTGAATTCCACTTAGATACACACTTCGAATTCTCATAGGATGGCAGTAAAAGTTCGGTCTGGGAGGCTCAGTTGCTTATACGCCAAGCCGATCTCAAAGGGTTGCGGGTTGAAATCCAGCAGAGAATGCTTAAAAGTGACAGTATATTTACTAACAAGTTAAAGAACTCATGATGGACACACCGTGAGGCGCTGATAGGATCTGACAACTGACAGTGTCATGTCATTGTTTTAAATATCCTTAATAGGTGATGTTTTAAGAAATGGTGATATTTTAATAAATCGAAGATTACGAAATATTTCCCGAGTAAAGGGTAATTTGGGATCAGGGGATATTCTTGAAAAGTTTCGTTGGCAGCTTTGGAAGATGTTGAACTTAAATAGCAAGTTTGTACATATTTATCCAGCTTTTGGATTTAAGTTTTATTGTTCATATCAATATATAAACTATACATATAATTTTTATGAGATTTTTAGTCAGGAAATCTCAAAACGTGTATTTTCAGTGAAATCTTACTTGAATTAACTGGTGTAATACAATACACTCTCTATATACTTTAGGTAAGCAGCAGAGAAAGTAAAAGCCTTCCATTTTTTTTTCAAAGATTCTCCATTTGAAGTCTGGGGTGCATATATTGTTTATTAATAATAATACTGTCAATTGCCAGGATCACATCAGCACCACCGGTATGCCGGAATTTCATCCCACTGGTGCTATTGTTTTTAGTAATTATTGAAACATCGGCCTGGGCTGGGTTTTAACCCACGGTCTAACCAGCTAAGCGACTCAGATCTTCATTTGAAGCCCGGTGACGTAGTTTACTTTCTCAGTTTACCGAAATCCATAAAAGAACAAAATATGCTAAGTGCATACTCTAACTAGTTTATTGCTAAAAAGTATGTAAAATATAAGGATATTAAATACATTAAAATGTCTTATTATGACGGCATAAATCGTACGAAATTACTCTATTTTCATTATTTTAATGCTAAAATTGCATAAGAAGTTGTATTTAACGCGTGTATAATCTCATTGTAACATCGTAAAAATAAGCACGTACGCTTTCGCTCTCGCGCTGTACACATACTCTTGTCATATTGCTTACAAAAATATATTAATAGCAGATCAAAATATATTATCATTTATTTCCTTCTAATTTATAATGGTAATGTAAAAGAAATGAGGTTGTATTAAAATATTCTTTACAGCCAAGATTTCACAAGACTTCAATATTTCCCGACGCATACACGTTTTACTCCTTGGCTGATTGGTATAATCTCTGGATATCTTATTTACGAAACAAAGAAAAGGAAGATTACTATCTCTAAGGTAAGCTTATCCTATGATATGGTTATCAGATAACTTATTGCGTAGATACTATTTCAATAGTGGGTGGTTAAATATCGACCTTCTAAGAGGCAAATTAATTCATTTGCATTCAGGTTCAGTGACTTAATTCGATGAAATAAATATTAAGCGGACATATCTTTTAGTCCGTAAAGTACAAACATTTCAGTAAATCTTCCGATTACCCTTAGGTTGACTAATCTGGCAATTTCCTGTAGGTATTCTGAACGTTTTAACACGTGACGTCTGCCTGGGAGACAAAACTGGGTCATTTTTATGGCAATTCTTCCATAATGGACTGAAAAATATTCTATAGGAATGTAGTACGCTCTAAATCACAATTTAAATCATCTCGTTGTTCTGAGCTATGAAAAAGCCTAGTAATGTATACTTCTCAAGGTGAATAGGTAATGTTTTTTCTGTTCTTATGGAGGTATAAACTCAGGGTTTAACAAGCAAAATCATAAAATTGAGAAGGCTTAAAAGGAATGACCAGTCATGTCTGTGCTTCAATATTAGATGTAACCATGTTTAAGATGTAACTGCTGAAATCAGGAGACGCTTCAATGCATACATCAAGATGGACATATATTCGAACATATTATTAAAAATTATGCATTAATACAATAGCATTTAATTCCAGGCTAGCTTTAAAGTAGCATAAATATGTTATAATAGTAATTTCTGTCTATTTTTCAGCACCAACTGTGCCAAAACGGTTATACAACTACGTTCCTCTTTATACCAAAGATGTGGTGTTTGAGTGCGGGTGTACTTGTGTACATGTGTGTTTTATGTCTTATTTAATAACCAATTCGACCGTAAAGAGATATAGTTATATTGACTGTAGATTAATTTTAATGTAAGCGTGACGTAACATACCTCATGCTTTTTCCCAGCGACCGTCCTGAATTCCTATAGGAAATCAGAGAACAATCAAATCGGGGACTTCTCGCACAGCAGCAAATTCTCTATCGACTCATGTAGGGAACCAGCCATAGTACTAAGTCTTTTGTTGCTAAGTTTTCAAGCATTGCTTTTCATTAACAAGATGTCCTCTCTGAATGTATGGAGTCCTCTTTGCAGTTCTGCTTAAGCAAATCTGTTGGTATCCGCACTATCCGAATTTAACTTCAGCGAAGAATGGCTGTGTGGATCACCTGGTACTGTTCGGTGATTAGCATTTTGAGCCAAAACTTAATAAAAGCAGAAATAATTTACTATGCAACGTGGCAGGTAAACTAAAACTATACTATTGCCACTCCACCACCTTCACCAATACTATTGGAAGAACATCCTCACTGAAGAGCGAAGTCCCAGTAAGGGGCTCTGACATGCAGAGTTGAAGGTTGTGCATATCTATTTTCAACAGCCTTGGCGATTCCCTGAAAATACTTGTAATAAAGCTGAAAGTAATCAGTTAATCACCGCAGTGTCCTAATTGCATGGACCCTGTTTTAAGTCTATGTTATTTAAATTCCTCAATAGCAAAAGGCAGCGTGAAACCGGGAGCATACTGGGAGAGATACCTTAGAAGTAACGTATAGGCTGTCATTCAAAAGTTCCGGTTTGAACTCAGGCCATAGTATTTTTGTGGTTTTGCTGGGTCCGAAGGCGAACACTGGAGGGTTCCCCTTTTACCACAGGTTTCTATCACTTTCTTTCATTTGTTTTACCTCATGTGTTTATTTGTTTGTAGTACCAGACGACCAAGTTGCTGTAGCGACAGGAAGGTGGATTTTAAGCTATGGAAAAATGTATCCCTGGCGCTTTGCAAGAATGCTCGAACCGCCTTCATTCCTGGGAGGTCATACTTACCCCCGGGATTCCAAATTCGCGGATGGTAAAAAACGGTTAGCCGGCGTAAGAATTTATGTCTTATCGGAATCTTTATGGACCGCGTCCTTGCAAGGGCACATCGTCATCCGTACCTGACCCCCCTTCGAGTTTGCCCTTCAGCGCTCCCTCTCAAGGGTCAGTTTAAGGCACAAAGGACCCACTAGGGCCTATGTGCGGTGATGTGTTCCATTTGTTCGAGTCTCCTTTCATTACTATCATTTCCAGCATCTAAACGGCAACATGGAGGCTCTAGATATGTGTTCTCAATCATTGTCCAACAATAGAAGAGGGCCAAAATTTTGGTTGGTGCCTCTTAAGTAGCCTCCGCTTATAATTTGAAAATCTTGCTTCTTAATGTATACACTTAAAAACGGCAGAGTAAAATATACAGTCATAGCCACAGTAGATTTACTTTTAATAGTCCAATTAGCGGCTAAAGAGATTCTGGAAGAATACTTTCCTCTTACCTGCACATTGAAGGCTTGAATTAGAAACTTAAATTATTCATATGTATGACAGGAAATACAATCTGAATGTAGAAAAGAAATTATCATTAGAGATACAAAGTAAATAAAATTGGGTGGGGATAAAGAAACATATATTTTATAAAATTGGGTATGAAAAAGGGGATGGGCATAGCGTGGCTTAGGTTGGGAGGGTGAAAAACTAGTAAGATTGTTGACAATTTGCCCATTATACCTGGAACAGGAATACTGACGCATAATTTGGCAGTTTGCATGCAGACGGAGGGTGTAAGCCAAATTATTACGGAGGTACTTCTTTTTAGCTTCAAACAGACAGAGGACAGCATGCTGAGACTTCGTTTTAAACTTTCAAAACTAACCAAATCGGCGCACATGATTAATGAAAGTACCTGTGCTAAGAGATAAGGCGTATGAGCATCCATTTGCGTGAAATACGTGGGTGTGAGTGTGTTTGCGAGTATGTGACTGTGGGATATCAGAGTGTTGCTGTTTTATTTGTTTTTTGTTTTAACGCGCGCGCGCAAGGGTGTGATTCCTAATGTGTTAAAAGTGCCGACCCATATGAAGGGTGACGCAATTCACTTATAAATACCTATATACACTACTACTGCTACTGCTACTTCTGCTGCTGCTACTACTACTATGTATGCATATACGTACTATGTTATATATATATATATATATATACGTATATTTACAGATACGTTTTGTTTGCAGATATATGCTCTGCTGGGATGGCTGATAGGAGCTGGTGCCTTGCTCGCCTCTTTACTTGGTGTCTATCCGTTCAACAAAACCGATGCACATCCAACTCAAATCGAGAACTCGCTCTACATCGCTTTCGGTCGTCCAGTATGGTCTCTCGGGGTTGCCTGGATAGCTTTTGCGTGTGTATCCGGTGTAGGAGGTAAGTTTCTAGATAAGAACATTTATTTGAACTGAATCAAAGAGTCGGAACCGGAAGCAACTCATTGTGGTAATATGACCTAAACATTTCTATTCATAGTGGTCTTGAATCGTGGTACGTTCCTGAAATTATATCATGTTAGTTGTGCACCGGTAATGTCGCATGTTGCAGAGGAGATTTGAATCTCCTTATATATATATATAAGGAGATTCAAATCGCTTACGCTCCCTTTATTATTATTATTATTATTATTATTTACAACTGTCACCCCCCTAGGATATACAAGTGAATACCTAGGATCAGAAGCCTGTTGAGGAGCACGAATTCACAGCTGGAGAACCTGGAACGAGTGATAGGCCCATAGCCAGGCATGAGCGTGAGGAAGAGGATGATACTCGTATTAAAATGCAAGCGAAATGGATGATAGAAAAGGTGATTATGAAGTAATAGATGGAATGAGTGGCGGGGAAACCTGACGACCCGGAGAAACCCCGCCCAGACGCCGCTTCGGCCACCGAAATCCCACATGCGGGCGCTTGGGATCGAACCCGGGCCATCTAGATGGGAGGCGAACGGTCTAAGCACTTGGCCACGCCGCCGTCCATATAATACGTTTATAGAGCAGTTGGAGAATAGCATCAAGAATATTTGCTTACGACAAATTCATTTGATTCCTTTAAATCACGTGGTTCTGTTTCTCCATATAGCTTGTCCCCAATATTACTAGGAAAGAATTTATCACGCCAATTATATGCAGGATGTTAAGACATGTCGGACATGTTTTATGCAAGGGTGGCTCTTTACTAAACCTGAACGTCATGTACAATCAGGCAAGATTATTTAGTAAAATTAGTTTATCATTATTTATATTAAAAGTGACGGAAAAAATGTGTTGATTAGCGTATTATAGAAATGGTTCATTTTACATAATATAATATACAATAACTAATGTATATGGAGACAAATATTGCCGTTTAATGTGATGCAAATAATTGGAATTTCCATAATAAATTCTTAGGCACGAATTTCAAAAACTCTCGACACGGTTCTGGACATTTTACGTTCGTGCAATATGTGTAGAGGTATAATTCAATTTGCAGTTTGTGTAGTCCCTATGAAAATATTATGAAAATGTTACTTCCGCGATTCGAAGCTGATATTCTCTTTATGTTTACTTAAAAACATATCATTCGCTACCTAGTACTATAGGCATGTATGACAGTATGTGTGACTCGCCAATATTTCCTCACCTTGGTTGGACTCGGTGAAACGAGTTCTGACGTCAGTGCCTCGCAAGGTTTACCTTTGGACATGACTGGTCTGACCTCTCGCCTACTCTAATGTTGGGCTTTGCTAGTGGCATATCTTCTTTGTCAATGCGGCCTACATTTCGGGTGGTTTTTAACTCTAAAGCTCTTAATTGCATTAATAAATGCAATTTACATAAGGTTGTGGTTTTATCGAGTTAAAGAGAGGAATTAATTCCTATTAACATGTGTACTCTCTTTCCGAATGGCTTTCTTGTTATTTCTACATGCTGCTAAGTTTCATCATTTGTATTGCATATTAGGAAGTTCAGTGAACGAAGGTTCCCGCCATTCTATTAGCGGTTTAAACCTCACATAAACTTTTAATGGATTATTTGTTTATTTGTAGTTTAATACGGAAGCTTAATATTGACATTCTTGTGATTTCAGGTCCAGTGAACACGTTTCTTTCATGGAAGTTATTTCAGCCACTCAGCAGGTTAACTTACTGCGTGTATCTCGTACATATGACGTGGCAACTTATAAAAGCAGCTTCAGTGAGATCTCCAGGATATCTGGATGATATTGTATTTGTAAGTAAAGGTTTTTATTTTCTTTTTAATTGTTTCGTTTATTATATTGTTACAAAACTCTCTTTTTCTCCAAAAACATCGTTATTTCTTCCACAAACTAATTACAATCAGAATCTGCTTACAAATAACTGCTTTCTTTAATGCTTTGTAACAATTCTGCCTTATATTTTCTTTTCGACGTTTGCTTGCGCGCGATGGATTCTCAGTGAAAACTGAACTCTGGACAGGGCTTCGCTCCCCTTTTTATACTTGTTGACCATGTGAAAGGAAAGTCCCAAAACCACCGCAGGTGTCACAAACTCACTCAGATGTAACAATGCGGGCTTAGACGTCACAGAATATTCCGATAGAACATGTGTCCACTCGTTCAGGTGTAACAATCTCAGCTGCGATGTTAAAGTAACTTGCCACCAGCACTTGTGTCCATTAATACACAGGTGTAACAATAGATGCAAACAATCAATTATGACTTAATAAAACAAAGAAAGTAAACCATCTGATATGCTTAATTTTCATGACTTTCTCTACCTTTTTGAAAACCGTCTATTCTTATAAAAGATTATTCATTTATCTACATCATGCAAATGAATATCATGAGATGAACATTAGCAGAAATTGTTCTATACTTTCTTACTTGTAAGCAGAAGGGCTATAAGGCTAGGCTGATGCCTTTTTCAAATATTTTAAAAGCTATTTCTAGGTGAAACAATTGAAATTCGGTCTCTTTGCGTGGCTAGGAGTAAAACAAAAGAGGTCTGAAACAAAATATATCTTTCCGTTTGAAAAAACTTTAAGTAGCTTAAAACTGAATCCAATAACAGGGAATATCTTTGAAACAGTTAACTCAAAAAAAAAAAAACAAAAAAAAAACGTAAATGACATAAACTGTGTACTTTAACGAGATCTATAACATATTTTGTGTAGTAAGGTTTTGCCTATCTATTACTATTTACCAGTTACACAAAAGTCACCCAAAATGAAGAGGTCTTCAGAGGCTGTTGAAGAATGCATTTCGTCTGTCATGAAAATATCATAAACATATGTTATTTTAATTAAAATCTTTTTCAGAAAATCAAAATTTTCGAAAAATGTTCCATGTAAAGGATAGTTGACGGTGGGAGATTTTTTTGAACATCTTTGTGTCGCATTCTTTGAAGATACTGAACTTAAATGCAATTTTTTTCTTTTTCTTTTCGAGCTACGCTGCCCACAGACACACACACACATGCGCGCGCGCGCGCGGATATACACACATACCCAAAATATGTTTCTAAATATGCTTTTATGGATTCATGGGTCTCAAAATATGTATTTCCGGTGAAATCTCGGTGAAGATTTTTAAAGTGGAATACTCTATCTACAATACATTGTAAAAATGTTCTAGAGAAAGTAAAAATCTGCTCTTAGTTCGTTCTGTTATTTTTCATAAAACTATAAATTTTCTATATTTATAAAAGAAAGAGTCGAAAATAATTCCATATGTGTATCGTATCTTTGGAACTGAAATACCGTATTTACCCGACTTTTCGTTTTACAGTTGAGTGCGAGCAGACTTTTTTTCTTCTCTGGTTTCAGAGTGCCTCAAAACAATGTATATTTCTCTTGAAATCACAGTCGAATCCTTGAGTGGAGTGTAAAACTTCCTATACCCACCTATCTACTAGGTACGTGGTAGGGAAAATTAAAAATATAAAGTAGTTGAGAATACAAATCAGTAATAAACAATATCTCGGAAATAGTTAATGCCACAAAAAATATTGGGTATAAACTGTGTGTTTTAACAATATCTGCAGTTTTTGTATAGTAAGTTTTATCAGTGTCTTAGGGTTTGCAAGTTATAAAGAATTAAACCACATCAAGAGGAACCCATAGGTCATCTGCAGAAGATTAAGGTAATGTAACAAATAGCTTTATTGATTCAAAAATGTGTTACAAATAAAGAATTTAATTCACTGCTGCAGACAATTCACTCGACGCTTCGACGCGAAGACAGCTGATGACGTTCTCCTCACGCCAATGCGCGCTAACTCTTCAGTCAGTCTGACTCATTATTTATTTATTCACTCACTAATTTGCTTTCCAATTCTTCCTTCCTTTTTACTTTCTCTACTCATACTATGTACATAATATATAGAGAAGTGTATTCCACTCAACAATTTATTACCGATATTCACCGGAAATACATGCTTTGGGAAGTCTTGAATAAAAAAAAAAAAAACATTTTTAGAAACATGTCCGTGTGTGTGTTTGTATGTGGGCAGCATAGCTCAAAAACGAAAACTTGGTATTTTATGTGTAGTATCTTCCAAGGATAGGCTAAAAGATTGTCAAGAAAATCCCCCCAGCCACAACTATACTTTAAATGAAAAAAAAAATATTCTCTCAAAAATGGGTTTAACGGTTTTGATTAAAATATCCTATATTAAGGATATTTACATGATAAATAAAATCTACATCTTTAATTTTTTCGGAATAACCTCTGAAGACCTCTTTATTATGTTGAATTTTGCATATCTGTTAAACCATAAGAAATAGACAAAACCCTACTGCATAAAATATGTAAATCTCATTAAAACACATAATTTATCTCGCATATTTTTTTTTTTTTTTTTTTTTTGTACAGCTGGCCGTTTCTGAGATATTCTTTGTTGGAATTCTAACTCGCACGTTTCCCGATATTTATCCAACTCCTGTCCTACATATTGCTTGTGTGAGACAGTTGAGAAATGTAATGCTCTAATGGATATTACTATGATAGATTAGCTAGAAGCCGGATAGAGACCGAGAGATGCGTGGTTCAAACCCCGGTTAAGGTAAGTTATATACGAGAGTCGGCTGATAAGTCCCGGGCCTCACACAGATATGGCGTCACTAAGCTAGTTAGATGGTAGAATTGTATAGTTTAACTCTAGACGCTTGAATCCATAGTTACAGGTCAATTGCTTGTTTAGTTTTCGTATGATAGCATTTTAAACAACACAACTTTTGAGTTTTCACGAAAATGAGGGGTTTGGAAAAATGAGCAGCGATTAAATACTTCCATTTGTAAGGCTTAACGCCTAAAGAAATCAAGGAGGAAATGGACAGTACATTGAAAGACTCTGCCCCTTCATATTCAATGATTAAAGGGTAGGTTGCAGAGTTTAAAATGGGACGTACAAGCACTAGTGGTGAGCCTCGTTCTGGACGCCCTGTAGAAATGACAATTCCAAAGATCATTGATAAAATTCATCGTTTATTACTGGAAGACCACAGAGTAAAGTTTTTTGAGACAGCAGTTTTGTCAGCTAACAAGATAATGGCAAGTGTTTTCTGGGAATTATTTTTATTGATTACTTGAAAAAAAAGAAAAGAAAAAAAAAAGAGTAAATGTATCACTGGTGACTACTACGCAAGCTTACTGCAACGTTTGAGCGATGATGTGAAAAGAAAAAGACCTCATTTGGCAACAAGTAAAAAATCTTGTTTCATCAGACAATGCTCCGGCCCATCGTTCAGCCATTGCAATGGAAAAAATGTACAAATTAAAGTGCGAAATGCTTGAACATCCGCCCTATTCACCAGATCTAGCACCCAGTGACTACCATCTGTTCCTAAACCTCAAACAAATTTGGAGGACGAAGATTTTACAGCAACGAGGAGGTCATTGATGCGGTAAACAGCTATTTTGAGGACCTTGATAAATCGCACTACAGAGATGGTTTAATTAAATTAGAACACCGATATGACAAATGCATTAGCCTTTCTGGAGATTATGTTGAGAAATAAAGCAAAAAATATTTAAATGCACTTATCAGCCGACCCTAGTACTACAATATTTTAATTTATAGTCATCCAGTTATATAGTATATTAATACAGCTTAAAATTATGCTGTAAAACATTTTCAAACCACTCTAGCATACAATATCTTATAATTACAAAAATGTTACTGTCAATAGTCATATATGGTTTTGTTTTATTTATTTTTATTTTGTTTTTGATTTAGATACCTACATTTCTCAGTGATCTGACAATCAGTCTGCTGCTGGCAGCGATACTTTCTCTCTGTTTTGAATCTCCAGTCATAATCCTGGAGAAGCATCTTCTAGGTTCAGGTAAATAGCCAAACATAAGCTAAACAATTACAGATTTTTAACAATTTAGATTAAGATTCAAGTACTTCTCAAGCAGGGAAGCTACTTCTAACATGAAGAATAAATATTAGTTATTTATCACTGAATCATTTTGCTTAATTTATTGTTGCCTGGTTTCACAAGTGCTCTTTTCTATAAAGATGTAGCTGCCTACACAACAGACTGATATATGCCATAGTGAATTTCGCGCTTTCTTTTAGTTCTGAGTAAACAGTTTTAAGAAGAGTATGAGTTTATCACATCTATGTGATGATCATGAACATTGATGAGTTTATCGTCATTTTGTCTTGCAAGGAGTTTTCACCATATTTTGTTTATATTTTGTTATAATATCTATTCAGTTAGCCATAATACATATTAATTAACTTTTTATTTAAGTGCTCCACAATTATGCCCATTATTATCACTATAATCCTGCATGAAGTCTTCTAGAATTTAAAGTCAAGTTTCTTATTCATTATTTCCATGTGTGTACTAACAAGGGATATACTACATTAGGATCAGTTGAGTGCAGCATAAAATGACCTTCTTACTGCCTGAATACACTTCAGTAAATAATAAATAATTATCATGTATGTTTCAGGGGGTAAGAAAAGGAAGCCGACGAAGGAGGAACCAAAAAATTCGAAAATAGAGACATATCCAAATGAACAAGAAGGCGCTCATGTAGAAGTTTCCACAATAGTTGTGGAAAATAGTAACAATCCGGAGGAACTGAATGCAAAATCTTCTGGTTCAGTTCATAAATAGTCACTTCAGTAAGACTGTTTAGAGCTTCTAGCATGTGATTGCTGCAATGAATTGCTAAATGTGGGAAAGAAAGAATGTGATGATTAGATTTGCAATTCCTGCAGTAAACTGAATCTTGTGATGTTCGAAGCACAAGAACGAGACAATGTATGATAAAAAAGTGAGAGGAAGAATTTATGGTTGCAATTCAACTCAACAAACATATATCATAAAATCCAGAAACAACGGTATGTTGCTTGCAAAATGTAGGCCTTCCTAGAAAGGAGCTCTCCAGGAGAATAAACGCCTAAAGAAATTCCACGAGAATAGCTTGCAAAATGTAGACGTTTTAATAAAGAAATGTATTTCTTTTCACGAGGTTTATGAAAAAGCCTTAAGTTAATCCTTGTTGTATTTTTAAATAGATACAAATTTTTGTCAAATCCTCGGCCGTATAATTCTGGCATAACAAATAGTTTACCTTCGAAATCACAAAAAGTATTTACTCTACACTCGGAAACAATGGCAGCTCTGTACTTGCAAGTCGGAAGGAGGGCAGGTGATGTTTTCTGCATTATGTATAATTTACACACTAGGTTCTACAATTCGACAAAAATCACCCTTTAGCAGCATTAATTAGAAGTGTATTAATGTTTATATTCTCATTCCTATGGTTATGCATAAAGTATATATGAACAAAAATAACTATGCAAACCAAATTGTGCTCCATTAAATTTCTTGTTTGTTAAGTTGTCTGTATTCATTTTTCAGCACGCATAAAATCCTATGCATTGGTGAAATGAGGAAGTAAAATATGCACTAAAGCACGCTTATCAAAGAAAATGTAAATTAAACCATTGTAATAAATTATTAATGTACTATACCTTTGTACGTGCACCCGTGCGTTAATGAATATAGGTAATTTACAATCATAGCCGAGAAAAGCAGTTTTGTTAGATATTAATATTCTGTGCTTTGTTTTCACACAATACGTGATTTTGGTCGAGTGGTCAGCGAGCTGACTTCTCATCCGGAGCTCACGGGTTCGATTCCTGGCTGGGGCGGGGAATTTTTCTTTAGCCAGAATTATTCCCTATCCCCCACAAAGTCTGGAAGTATGTATGTGAGAGAGTGAATGTGTGTGTGCTTTAAGAAAAGAAAATTATTTAAACCTTCTGACGAGTTGTTTCAACAGCAAAGCCCCCGATGTGACCTAGATGTTAAAGGGGGCTATATAAATGAAACAATGAAAAAAAAATATGTGATTTGGAAATTTTAAGCAGCTCATACAGTCACCGACTCTTATGGATAAGTCTGCGTTGGGTTGACATATTTCCTCTGGCTTCTACTTTCTATAGTGTTTCTCTTCTCTTCTGTTCTTTTTTTTTTTCTTATTTTTTTTTTCTTTTGAGTAGGGGGAAAATCTTACAACTACTCCTCTGACGCATTGGATTCCCACGAACTAGAATTGATCACATTGCGGAACTACCTGTGGAACAGCTCCTTAAGATTAAATCACAATGAATTATCTCTTTTCTTCCCTCCATAAAGCCGTTTAGTTTTCTTGCAGTATTTGACACTGCATAAGATAAAAAGTTGCATAAGTCAGAAATCGAAGTTTAAATGTTTTAGTAAAAAGAATTGGATGTGTTTCATTCACGTAACTTTCTCTACTTATTCCATATACAAACTATTCATAGAAAGATTATTCTTTATCTACATTATGTTAATCCAAATAAACTTTAGGAAAAATTGCCTGACTATCTACTTCCTTGTAAGTAGAAGAGAAATAAGAGAATACATTAGATTAAAGCGATAATCAAAACATTTAAAAGCTCATCGCTATGTGAAACTTGCATGGTCCTGTTTGAGAAAAAGTTAAGTAGTTTAAAACTGAAACAAATAACAAGAAATACCTCGAAAATGATCAATTCTACAAGAAAAACGTATATAATTATACGTTTTAATGATATCTACCTACATTTTTTGCGTGGTAAATTTTTGTCTCTCAATGTTTAACCGTTATGTACAATTCTTCAAAATCCATCTAGAATAAAAAGATCTTCAAAGGCTGTGTTCAGTAAATTCAAAATATAAGTATATTTAGTATACAAAATTTTAATCAAAAACAACACAAAAAAATAAAAAATTTCAAAAGCTTTGCCATGTATAGATAAGCTTGTGATTTGAGGGGAATTTCTTGAAAATTTTTGTGTCAATACTATACTTAAATACTAAGTTTAGCATTTTATGGTATTTTTGTTTTTGAGCTGTGGTGTTTATTCACAAACATACATGGATCTTTTTTCTAAAAATGCCTTTTTCGAACTAAGGGGACCTCAAAACATATTTCCGGTGAAATCTTGCTTCGAACTTTTCAGTGGAATACAATACCTTTTCTAGCTACTATGTAAACTATATGTACATGTGTTAGAGACAGTAATATGTGATCTGTACTGAGTTATATTGTGCTTAACTAACTGTACATAGAATGTTAAAGTAAAAAGAAAGAAGGGTGAAAGAAAAAAAAATAAATGTATTTACCAGAGCTGAATCAACAAGAAGTAAGTGATAATATCGAGCGTATTCTAGAAAATACTTGTTTATTTTCCAATGACAGTATTTAATTTCAATGTAAAGCCAAAACTCTAAATTCTAATCTTATTAATTTTATTAATAAATGTTTACGTTTAAAAGAAAATACTCATAAACCACAAAAACTATAAAGTAAAATATTATTGTCATTAGATGTTTAATAGTTCAACAAAAAACATTGGTCTTTAACATTTAATACAAATAAAGCAAAAGATATGTGATAGTTTTATGAATTAAGGCATAATATCAATGTCTTGTTGGATATAATTTTTATTGTGCTACATATTTTACTACTGTAACGCTAGTATTTAAAGGTGTACAATACATCTATATAGGTGTATATCTATTTTTTTTAATTTGCAGATTTATGCATACATTTGTGCCTTTTACTAAAACTTCAAGGTAGCATGTTAAACAAAGTTTGTTTTAAATTCAAAATAACTGCAACCTGCTCAACGTGAATAAAATAACTTATTATGAAGAATGTCTATTATTTACACTTCTCAATAGCAGTAAGTGTTTTGAGGACCTATAATATCCATTAATGTATGGAGCAGTAGTAAAAATAGGAACATGAGTGCTTGAAACATATTTTACCAGTAGTGTTCTAGGCAGAGAAATATGAGTGCATGAACTCGATTCAACAAACTTTTATCTATTCTCATCTATTAGAAAAATTAACAAATTCTAGCCTATACACTACCTAAACCATCCTATACACTACCTAAACCATTCTATACACTACCTAAACTAGCTTATACACTACCTAAACCATCCTATACACTAACTAAACTAGCCTATACACTACCTAAACCATACTATACACTGCCTAAACTAGCCTATACACTACATAACCATCCTATACACTACCTAAACTAGCCTATACACTACCTATACCAGCCTATACATTACCTAAACTAGTCTATACACTACCTATACTAGCCTATACATTACCTATACCAGCCTATACATTACCTAAACTAGTCTATACACTACCTAAACTAGTCTATACACTACCTATACCAGCCTATACATTACCTAAACTAGTCTATACACTACCTATACCAGCCTATACACTACCTGTACTAGCCTATACACTACCTATACTAGCCTATACACTACCTATACTAGCCTATAAACTACATATACCAGCCTATACATTACCTAAACTACCCTATACACTTCCTAAACTAGCCTATACACTACATATACCAGCCTATACATTACCTATACTGGGCTATAGTTTACCTATACCAGTCTATACAATAATATATTTAAGCCATTGCATTACCTATACTTATCTATACAGTAGCCCGTTTGAGCTTACACATTATGTAATATTTCCCCTACAGTAGTCTATACTAGCCTACACAGTAACCCAATTAGGTCTATACTTTTCCAATACTAGCCTATTTAAGCCTATATATCACATGAACTAGTGTATACAGTAACTATTAGACCTATTTATTACATATACTAGCCCATTCAGTAGCCTATACTAGCATATAATTACGTATACTTACCTATAGAGAAGCCTGTAGTAGCCTATTATTAGTATGCATACTAGACTATACAATAGCCTATACCAGCATATAATTACGTATACTTACCTATAGAGAAGCCTGTAGTAGCCTATTATTAGTATGCATACTAGACTATACAATAGCCTATACCAGCATATTATTACGTATACTTACCTATAGAGAAGCCTGTAGTAGCCTATTATTAGTATGCATACTAGACTATACAATAGCTTATACTAGCCTATTATTACGTATACTAGCGTATACATAAGCTATACTAGCCTAGGCTTCACCTATACCGGTCTATGCTTTACCTATACAGGCATATATAAAACCTATAGTAGCCTATACTTTACCTATAGAAGTCTATGCCGTGGTACGTAATTAGTATTAAAATTGCAAACAACATGTGCGGAAAATATGAAGTTATTGTGTTTTTTATACTTCACTAGTTGTTTGTGTTTGACATTGATAGTTTCAGATACTCTCTAAGATTATATTTCTCAATTTAAGTTTTAATGTTTTAAATACTATTATTCAGATATAGAGTTCTACAAAAGTCACTTTATACCGCTATAAGTATAATGTTTAAAATATAATAAACACAAACGAAGCAATGTTTGTTATGCCTTTTATTTTATTCTCAATTCAGCGTTACTATAGGTATTGTTAAATATAACTATAGCAGTCTTAAAGAGTTTTTCTCAAGATCTGATAAAATTAAAAAGTCTACACAATTTAGCTGTTCACATGTTTCACTCGTAAACTTCCAACAAAGAGGCCGACGCGATCTCCATATTTTAATCCGATGGAGTTTCAGTTGTAGGGTTAACTTAAAAAACGAGTTTTCTAGACATATCCAAAACCCGACAGGAACTAAAAGATGCTAACCTGCTAGAAATTGCTAATAATCCAAGACATGGTCTGTAAAATTCTGTGTATGGAATCCGAGAAAGAATCGTATACTTTGAACAACAGAACGGAGAAGTACTTCCAAGAGTACTTCCATTGCTTGCACAGTATGCAACTTTTGTTGTTGTTGTTGTTGTTGTTGTTGTGTTTATTTCCAATCTCAAATATTAAAATGTTTATAACGGTTTAAGGTGTTAGTGACTGCTAAATACCCTATATATTTAAAAAGTCTGTAAATTCCTAAAGTGAACATATAACCCTATCCTATAAAACAAACTGCTAATAGATATAATCAAATTTTAACTATTTAACACCTTTACCTATCCTATAAAACCTTAACATGCTGATGGATATAAGAACATTTTAATTATTTAACACCTAACTATTACGTATCCTATAAAATCCTAATATACTGGCAGATATGTGCAAATTTTAATGTTTAACACCTAATCATAACACCTATAACCCTAATATACGGATAGATATAAGCAAATTTTAATGTTTAAACACCTAATACGAGTTATAAAGCCCTAATATACTGATAAATATAAGCAAAATTTAATTATCTAACACATAACTAATACCTTTCCTATAAAATCCTAATATGCTGATAGAAACAACCAAATTTTAACTTTTTTACACCTAGCTAGTACGTATTCTATAAAGCTCCAATATACTGATAGATATAAGCACATTTTAAGTATTTAACACCTAAATAATACCTATATTATAAAGTCCTAATAACTGATAGAAATAAGCAAATTTCATCTATTTAACGCCTAACTAATACCTATCTTATAAAACCTTAAAGTACTGATAGATATAAATAAAGTTTCACTATTTAGCACCTAACTATTACATATCCTATAAAACTTTAATATGCTAATAGATATAAGCAAATTTTAACTTTTTAATACATATTACCTAACAGCTATCCTACACTCAGAAATATAAGCAAATTTGAACTATTTAACACCTTCTTTATGCTATTTTATTGATATATTCAACAATTTATATGTGTTCTCGTTAACGTTTGTATTTGTTAAGCTTTGCCCATGAAACAACCTTACAATGAAGGAAGCTATAAAAATGAAAAATGAAATTAGCTTTCCTATAAAACCCTAATATGCTGATAGATAAAAGCAAATTTTAACTATTTAACACCTATTACCTATCCTATAAAACCCTAACATACTGACGGATATGAGCAAATTATTACATTTAACGTATAAAATCCGGGTTTAGCCATTATTAATATTTGTACAAAATACACAAATCCGCAATTTTCTCAGATTTCAGCATTTTCTTTCACATGTTCCAAATTACCATGTTGCACGCTAATTATTTGCGAGACTATCGCATAATTGTGCGAGTGTTTTGCCAACGCTGATGAAAATCTATTTACGTAATGGTATGGCGTCATGATTTCTTATTTTATCCTGGCTTGACGTCACTAAATTCCAACTGGCTTTCTTTTCTGGTGATACCTGATAATGAGAGATACTACAGAAGTCCTAAGGAGTTTAATCTGTCAATCACAGCACTACTATATAAACAATAGCGTGTGAAGTTAATCTGATACAGTAATGATCCAACAGTGTAGTTTGATGTAAGATCAGAATGTTGCATTTTATTTTTATTCTTATTTCATTGATTGTAAGTTGTTCATCAGATGAATCTCAAGCACTAGTGGACCTATGGGGCATCACTGAACCAGAGGTGCTGCTTCGTCGGGCGGTAGATGTTATGCAAAACGACTCCAGCACCTGTATGAGCCACATTAACTTCTATTTGGAGAATATGATGAGTTCTGAATGGGGCATGACAAGTGAGTGTGCTTTTCTTGAACTCAACTTCTTTTTTAACAAGTGCATGACAACGATTGTGTTTTTGTTGAACTTATCCTCTTTTTATTTTCTCTAGCCCCGTATGTACAATGTACATAGGGATAGAGAAGTATTCTATTCCACCCAAAAATTCGATACCGAGATTTCACCGGAAATACATGTTTTAGGACCCCCTGTAACCATAAAAAGCATTTTCAGAAAAAGGTCCGTGTGTGTCCGTGTATCCGTGTATCTGTGAACACGGTAACTCAAAAACGAATTGTAGCTAAAATACCAAGCTTGGTATTTAAGTTTAGTATCTTCCAAGGATGCGACACCAAGATTTGAGAAAAATCCCCCCCACTCCAAACTACCCTTTACATGGAACATTTTTCGAAAATTTTGATTTTGATTTTGATTAAAATATCGTATATTAAAGATATTTACCTGACAAATAAAATATATATCTTGAATTTTCTGGGAATAGCTTCTGAAGACCTGTTTATTCTGGATGAATTTTGCTTAATTTGGCATAACTAGTAAACCGTAAGAGATACACAAAAACTTACTATTCAAAAAATGTTGGCTTTTTTAAAATACACAATTTATGTCATATACATTTTTCTCGTGGAGCTTACCGTTTTCGAGGTACTCATTGTTATTAGTTTCAGTTGTGAAGTACTTATACTTTTCTCAGACGGGAGTGTCCGTTTTTCTTTTGTTCTACTCCTGGCCAAGAAAAGAAGCGATTTGTAATGACAATCAGGTAACGACAGCTTTTAAAATATTTGACTATTGGTTTAGCCTAGTGTATTTCCTTATTTTCTTCCTACTTATACGGAACTAAGTAATAAGAACATTGTGCTATTGAGTACCTCGATTAGCAAGGTGCAGAAAGAAGAATTATCTTATGTAAGAAGTTTATAGAACAGCTAGAGAAAGTCATGTGAGTGTAACACATCAGATTTTTTAACATGTGCATAATAAACGAGTGTGTTTTTGTTGAGCTATCTTATTTTTTAACATGTGCATGACAAGTGAGGGCGTTTTTGTTGAACCTATCTTCTTTTTTAAGATGTACATCACAAGCGAGTGCGTTTGTGTTGAACTTATCTTCTATCTTAACATAAAACTCTTTAACAAGATTGTATTTTGTCTTATGCAGTACACTGGAGATTCCAAAGGTTGCTTCCAACAGCATTGTTGGCAACGTTGCAATTTCTTAATAACAGAAAAAGTTATTATCTTCGGGGGTGAATAATTCCGAAACTAAGCTAGTTTAATTTTAAGGAACGCTAATTAATTAATGAATAATTATAATTTATTGAACTTAGGTTTCACAAAACTATGCCCTGTTACTTACACAATATTACTTATCCTACGGTTCAATAAGGTTTTGAGTACCTTGCTGTTGACGAGTGTAGTGCACTTTTTTTTTTTTTTTGTAATATGTTTTCCATCCATTCTCTGTGTTTTCTTTACGTTTTCGTTCTCTTTCTTTTCTCTTATCCAATTTTATTTTACTTTTCCTGAATATTGCCCCTTTTCTTTAACTATTCTCTTGTCCTTGAAATTCAACATTTTAATCACTAACGCCTCTTGTGGCGTTCCCATTCGTGTTCTCTAATATCTTTCTTCCAATTTCTTACCTCTTTGCACTCAGCTAAACAGTGTCTTTCTCTCCGCATAAAATACAACGTTCTAATTCATTGACTCTCATATTTTAAAAAGTAGTGCTCCTGTCCTCATCCAAGCTAATGCTTCTCCTCTTTTTTATTACATTTATCTAATTGTCCTTCTCTTTATATTGTTTTAATTTCTTTTTTGTTGTAAGTGTACCGGGTGCACCACTTCCAATAGAATTTGTTCCAGCACGATTTTTGTTCTAGTTCATCTCATATTTTCTGTTTATCTATATCTTCTGTCGTATTTCTCACTGACTTCCAGACTCCTTTTTAATTCTTTCTCATCTTTTAGGATTTTACTATACGCAAGTGAAAAGTAAACAATTAAATTATTTTGCAGCATAATTTTCTTTACATTCAGACATTCGTCGTGTAGCTCCATAAGCTCTGCAATTATTGCTGCTTAGAACGGTGTCCTCCGTGGTGTAATGCTAACTTCATATACCCAAGGTCGCGGGTTCAAACCCGGAGGACGATGGATTTTTTCGGGTGTAAAAATCCTTAGCATGGCTTCCTTCTGAAGGGAAGTAAAGCCGTAAAAGAGTCTCAAGTCTGATACAGAGGCCTCTGAGCGATCTTTCACGCCAATTTAGAATGGGTCGCTGAGAACCACAGCAGTTAAAAAGCGTCCATAAATAACAAGGCATGTTATTTATGGACGCTTATGGACATGATTTTCTATGTTTTCTGCAAAAATAAATGTTCCTACAAAAGTGTATTCTATTATATTCATAATGCTAATCAAGATAAACTTGACCAGCAGTTATCTTTTTATTTAGCTCCGGATAATAGAAGGGAAATAAGCAATTGGGCTAAAAGACTAAAAGCTGTCGCTATGTGATTGTCTATGAAATAGGGTTCTATTTCAAAGATCAGGGCAAAATAAAAGAGATATGGAACGGATGAGGGCTTGGACCAAAGTTTAAGTATTTTAAAATTGAAGCTAATAACAGAGAATGTGCCTAAAACTGTTAGCTGTGCCATATATATATATATATATATATATATATATATATATATATATATATATATATATAACTTATATATAATATATATAACTTATTTGCTTTAAGGAAATCTACAATTTTTTCCAGTAAGTTTTGGCCTATCTCTTACGGTTTACCAGTTATGCAACAGTCATTTGCAATGATGAACTCAGGCCTACTCCCAAAAAAATCAGGATATATATTTTATCTTATACAATTATCTTTACTGTGGGAATTTTAATAAAAACCATATCATTCAATTTTTAGAAAATGGACAATTTCCATGGTCTATGTAAAGAGTAATTTGATTTAGAGGATTTCTCTGTAATCTTTGTGTATTATCCTCGGAAGGTACTGAACTTAAATACAAAGGTTTGCTTTTGAACTAATTTTTTTAGCTATATAGTCCTTAGACACACACACACACACTGACCTTTTGGTTTCAGGAGTCTTCAAAAAGATATATTTCCAGCGAAATCTCGGTATCGTATTTTTTAGTTGAATACAACACCTTACACCGTGGAGATTGTACATACGTACTAGAGAAAGAAAACATAAACCCAAATCCCAACATAGCATGCCGTTTGTCTAATTTGGAGTCCTAAAATTTGTTTAGGCTGAGATGGTACCTGCCATATTTTATTGTTTTGCCGTATTCCATGAACTCCAGACAATTGAACCTTGTGCACCCCTCCCAAAATACCATGGTTTCCTTGATGAAACTTTCGAAGGCTTCTGGGGGAGTATCCTGCCATTGAGTGTCCTTTAGTTTGGATGTTCACGTACCGGATCCACATCACATCTCATCTCAGGGTCGAGAAAAATTCATTCTCATGTTCAATCCACCAAACACAAACCTTGCGCTATGAACCGTCGTTCTGAATCGCGGAAAATGTTCAGCAGCACTCAATTGTTAAATGTTTATTTTATCTTACCATAGCATTCATATTTTGAACAATTTTGTCGTTCTCTTCGAATGATCGCCCACTTCATTCCTCATCTTTGATGTTAGTGCGTCCATCTTGGATTTGACAACATCGAACATTATCCTTACTCATGTCCCCGTGTCCCCTGCAGTGAACCACAAAAGGGTATCTCTGCACTATCTCACCCTTGGCAGGAGCTTCTGTTACTGCGCATTTTTGCAAACTGTTATTCATGTGTATTCTCACACTGACACTGCCCAGAGCATAATGAAAAAACCCCAAAGCGAACCAAGAAGAGCGCTGAAGTCGCTTCTGCTGCTTGAATTGTCGGGACTTACTTTCCGATTTGCTTTGATTATTCATAGATGTTATTTACCATTTATCTGTTTATCTTTTACAAGATGCTACGTTCACAAAAGGTGGTTAATATAGTCATTCCCCTGTCGGAAATACTCCATATAGGTATGTTCTGCATTTTTTAAAATTGAAGGGAAATGCATAAAAGTCGTTATATTTACCCAACAACCAAGCGTTTCGGTGTTAGACTATCCATAAATTGCATCAGAATGTCTTTGGTGTTTACGCACATAACGCCATTTGTTTCATTTTGTAACCCCTTTAATTTCTATAGTCATATCAGGGATTTTGATTTGTCAAACAATCGTTGAATTTAGGTTATTAACTTTGTGTTAATCATTTCCATCTTCAAACACACACCCATACATATTCAATATCAGTATACTTTCAGACTCTGTTGGGGAGAGGGAATGATAATGGTTAAAGAAAACTTCTGCTTCCCAGATTCCGAGTGAGATGCCCCTTGACCACCGAGGCAGTCTTCTGCATCCTTGTTGGCATATTTGCCCATCTTAAGTATCATTCTTGTGCAACCATTGTTGGTTGAAGTTCTCATTGAGAAGTATAGAATACTCCTTTAAATTGTCAAGGACCTCAAACCTTTGACTTCACCTCGGAATCGCTTTACCAATAAAAGCAATTCAGCTCTTGTTGCTTTATTACTTTGCACTATGTAAGTAAACTGGAAGTTTATTGTTTCAATTATTGAAGGTTAGCACTTTCCCATGCAGTTGTAAATACCAGTTGTACGTCTTTATGTTTAGCATTATCGATTAATTAAAAAGCACATATACTGTTACGGTAATGCAAATCAACCTAAGAATAATTCCCGAGGCAAAATAAATGACGTCCAATCTGTACTACACTCTAATGGCTTCTTTAAAATAAAGTATTAATAACTTTTGTTTCAGTGTTTGATTCCTCGACGAAAATACCTGGAAGCCTTTTGATGCTTCAGCTAGTTCATTTTGGAAATTTCGACGAGTGTCTGTCTGTTAAAGGAGTTGTGGGTCCTGCCAACGATACTTTTGATGCCCAACATTGTATGGCTAGCTTCGGTCTTCCTCCGGATCTTCTGCTCAACCCTAACGCCGTGAATACTCGCAAGGCCATTGCGCGTGAGTTGCAATTGCCCGATGACGTGGAGCTACAAGAACGCCGCACTCAAGAAGGAGTAAGTTTACTCACAAGCGTCTTCATTTATTTACTGTTTAGAGTTGAATAATTTCTCTTCGTTGAAGGATTAACGAACACATAATAAACGATATACTACAATTTAAGTGCGAGCTATAAAACCTACAAAAAGGATATATGTACATTTGTTTACCAGTTTATTATATTTTTGTTGCTTGGACCCACTCCCTTGAATGCATTAGAAAAAATGTTCTTACATTTTCATCATTTTCAACGTTGCCCAGGGCAACCTATTAAAAGAAGCAACAAAAAGTATTTAAGACACAACGAAAGCGGTGATTTATGTTGGATAGTGCTGTCAACTGTATTCACTAAACTTGACTTTTTACTTTCTCTACACGTCTTATGTACAAAGAGTATAGAGAAGGTATTGTATTTCACTCAAAAATTCGATACCGAGATTTCACTGGAAATAGACATTTTAGGGTCCCATGTATCCAAGAAAAGCATTTTCAGAGAAAGGCCCTTGTGTTCATGTGCTCCTGTGTCGGTGTGTCTCTGAACACGAAAACTCAAAAACGAAAAGTCAGTAAAATATCAAATTTTATATTTAAGTTTACTATCTTCCAGGGATGCGACACGAGAATTTTGAGAAAAATCCCCTCAACCCAAACTACTCTTTACATGGAAAAAATTTCGAAGATTTTGATTTTCTCAAAAATGTCTCTAACGATTTTGATTAAAACACCGAATATTAAAGATATTTACAGGATAAATAAAATATACATATTGAATTTTCTGTAAATAGCTTCTAAATACCTGTTTATTCTGAATTAATTTTGCTGAATTTTGCGTAACTGGTAAACCGTAAGAGATAGACAAAACTTACTACACAAGACACACAATTTATTTCAGATGCGCTTTTTATTGCATTTACCATTTCTGAGATATTCCTTTTTATTTGTTTCAGATTTAAAATACTTAAACTTTTTTCACACGGAAAGTTGCAAACTCCTAGCCCTGCATAAAACCGGATTTCATCCACACGGCAACCACCTTTTAAAAGATTTGATTATCATTTTAGCTTTGTATATTCCCTTATTTTCCTTCTACTAACAAGGAAGCAAGTACTTAAGACAAACTCCATTAATGTTTATCACGATTATCATAAAGTAGATCGAGAATATGCTTTTTAACAATAATTTGTTACAGCGATGTAGAGAAAGTCATGTGAATGGAATACATCAGATTTTTAAGACACAGATTAGGTCGTTCTCGATATTTAACAAGTAATTGCTGTAACTTCCATACTTAAAATGCGATCAAAGAAGAGGTGTTCGCATCTGCGGATAAATCTATGGAATGTATGTATTACATAAGTAGCTTTACCATCCTTGGTTTTCTATTATTCTCCAAACCTAATGGTTATATGGTCATACATCCAAATACGAAGCAAGTAGTGGACATTCAAGAAATAAATGATTTGATAGCAGGAGTTAGAAGTTGTCAAAAGGTAGATCTCCAGTAAATAGAGCGCATAACGGAAAGTAGGCCATAATGAATCCTTTGTGTTTCCAGCGTGAGCTCGGGAGGAGGGGATAAAGGAGCACCGCAAAGAGTGACCAGATACGGGCATTTTGCGACAGCAAGAAGGCGATTCCTAGGGATTCCGAAGTACACAAATACGAATGCCGGCTAGCTTATTCGCAATCGGGGCATCCTGGAAATAAACGAAGAAGGAAGGGAGCTGCAGTAGTACTGCCAAACAGGGAGAAGTCTTTGCAAAGAGCAAATTCCATCACTATCCCATAACACATCAACTGTCGTCAATTGGACTGAAAAAATGAGTTGAAACAGATGGTATAATTCTTAGAAATTCGTACCTTGTTATGCTGGGCCCAAGCATGAGCAAAGTTATGTGGAAGCTACAAATAGTTTATTACCACAGAAAGAATTCAAACAGGAATGAAAGACTACTACATATATTTAAACCCTTTCCAAGTTAAACGTATAACACAAGTCCAACATTTTCACTTTAGATAGGTAACAACATCTAACAACAGTTTTACAAAGCAAAAAAAGCTGTCATTATTTAAAGAATCCAAGACAGCTAAAATACAATTAATGTTTGCACAGTATAAGTCAATTTTCTTTCACGTCCTGTATTCAAACTAATTTCCTGCTAAATGGATTGCACAAAGCACGTTGTCTGAATGCGAGCTAGGTTCGAACCTTTGTCAAATAAATGTACCAAAGATACGTAAAATGTATGTAAGCCAAAAATTGTTCACACCAGACTTACCCAATACGGCCCAAGTTATGCAATCACTTAACTTTGCTCTCGACGATAGCCGCTGAAAGACTCTAACCGATCCCTGATCAATTTCCCAGGAGTATCTGAGAATGCTCAGCTTGGAGATAGCTCCGCCCATTTCCAACGAAATCAGCTAGATGGAACCGGCTCCTAAGAGGACGTAGCTTGGTTAGACGCTGTGCAGGCGAGTATTTCCCTGTACTCGCCGATGTAATATAGTTGTAGTCGCAACAGCATGCGACAACCTCAATGTGGGTTATGTAAACAAACCGAACTTTTTGAACGTTAAATTTCTCAAATACTGTTCAGCTTTTAAACTATAAAACAATGTTAGTCAGCAAATGATGCTTCTGCATTACCGTTACAATTGTATTAATATTGTTCTATTAGCATTGCATGGTGTCCTTTGTAGTTTTTCATTCTCTGTTTATTTTTACACTAAGTAAATTTTAAAATGCCATCTGTCAAAATATTTGTATCTGTAACCCTAAAACATTAAATAAGGTTTTCTTTAAACACGTTTTAATATGATTATATTCTCCTTTCATTATCTCATATTTCTTCTACATTATATCCCCTAAAGTTTTATTACCATGAAACTGAATCAAGTTGTCTGTATACACATAACAGCTCTGTTATTCAATCAACACCACTATAAGGCATTCCAATGAGGTTGGTAAGCTGATTCTTAAAAAGTCAGGAGTATAAACGAAGGCGGAAGAAGAGAAAGTTATTGAGCATAGAGAAAGAGACAGAGATAGGGTACTATCTCTTTCCTTCATTCTCGCTGGTGCTTTGCCTCCTCTGTCTCTCAACGTGCGTAATGCCAAGAAATACCGCCAACGCCCACATATTGCACACTGGAAGGCAATTGTTAACTGATGCTAATTGGCAGGCAGATCACCTGACTGAACTTGGTGCCTACACTAATCGCTTTTGTTTTTGCTCTCAATTCAATCGGCAGATTAAGAAGCTCGCTACTGCAGAGTTGGCCTCAAACGCTGCACTATATTAACATTATTTAAACTCGGGAAACGTAAAGCAGCGTGATGTTTGTTTGTTTTACTGTTACAGGATGTGGCCGTGGGATTAGCGGGTTTAGGTATGCAGCTATCATACTGTCTTCCATCTTCCTGCAGCCCCGAAATGTTACGGTACTACCTCAATGAAACAATCAGTAACGTATCTCAACAACTGCTATCTGTTACGGCAGTAACATGCAGCCAAGGATCCAGAGGAAGACATCTTCAAACAGAGGACTGCATCGCAGTGTAAGAATATCAAGTACCTTTGCAGAGCCTAATATTTTTAAAAATATAATTAGTGGTTTCTCAGATAAGTTTAACATTCCGAAACACACATATTTTGAGCACATTTGCCCTCACAATAGATTTTTAACTGTTTGCAGAACATTGTTCGTAAAAACAACTGCGCATTAGTGTATTTAATGCTTCGTTTGAAAATATGGTACACTGATAATTAAATTAATCTCTCTGAGAAGTATAATTCATAATATCCATCCTTCAAAATTAAAGTGTGTTTTATTTATGGACGCGCTTTGGCTGCTGCGGTTCTCAGCGTCTCATTCTATATTGGGCGTAAAAGAATGCTTAATTTTGCTGAAAGGCCTTTATCAGTCTTACCGTAAATCTACGACATGGAACCAACGGCTTGAGTTCCTTCCGAAAGAAGTCATAATAAGAGTTTTTACTCCCGAAAGGAATCCATCGCCGAGTTTGAACCCGCGATCTTGGCAACCAGGGACTATCATGTTATTCCCAGTCCTCAGAGTACTACTCCTTCGTTCAGTTAACATGTAGAAATGGAAGATTAATCAGAATAAAACTTCTCACTTTCTCTGCTACTTGCCTATAGTAAATAGGGGAAGTACTGTATTCCACCCAAAATTTTGATACTGAAATTCCAGATGAAATATATACTTTCAGACTCCCTGAAAAAAATAATTTTTACAAAAAGAATATGTGTTTATGTTGTCAAAAAGTCGGTTAAATATTAAACTATTGAAGTACAGCGTCTTACAAGGATGCGAATCGAAGATTTTTTGTTCAGTTCAGTCTTTGGTGAATAGGTTATCTAATTTGCCGTGAACTAGCTGAATTAGTAAACGAAACACAGCGCACGTGCATGTGGGTGCATTTAGATATCCACAGAAAGAATGAAACCCTAGCATAGAAGCCAAGAGATATCAGGCGTATATCGTCTCTTGCTCTTCTTTCGGAATAGCGTAAAACCTACCGACTGAAGAGGAAGCCAAGCGCCCAAGAACACGTACGAGCATAGTACACGTCGTTAGCTTTGTTTACTTTGTACCTGTAGTTACCGGGAAGGGCACACCGGGTCCTAAAGTCGTAAAGATCCATAGTGTACCCTGACAGTTGCCTTACCTCGTGGCCACTTTGTCACACTGTTGCCACTTCATCCCGTCCAAGGCTGTAGCTTGGCAGGGGCTCTTCTCTTCTCATCTTCATTTTGCTTCTAAAGTCAGGGTCGCTGTCATTGTCACTGTCATTATCATTGCTTATATTTACAATTACACTAGGATTATTCGGCACCAACTGAAACTGTATTGAGGAATATTTATTACATCTTGCAACAAGAATGGCATCATTGCTTGCTTAGCATGCCGAGAGACAGACACACCTCTTATCGGCTGAGACAGGCGCTGGCTGTCAGGGATCACTGTGATTCTCCCCGAGTTTAAGTTTCGAACCTTAATTACAGCACAGATTAAAATAGTTTCTGTGGTGCCCTTGTACTCATTTAAAGCTTGCCTAAAAGATTGCTGTTTCATCTCTGAAATATCATTAGTGAAAGCACTAGAAATGAACTTTCGATTTTGTAAAACAGTTGTTAAACATGGAGGCATCAAAATACTTTGGGATTGTAACTCATTCGTACATAATCATAGAATTCACTTGCTTAACTCGGTAATGCTTATCGATTGAGCTCTACTCAGCATCCCTCAATTGCTTGATAACTCTGATACGTTTTGGTGATATTTTTTAACATCTGATATATGCAAACCATGATTTTCTGTATACCCTACCTACCTATATAGCTATATGACACTCTTGCAGTTCAAAATCATTAAACGCGGCAATGATAGGAGTTACGTAATTTTACTAAGCGTTTTCTGTTGCAGGGTGATATTAAGCATTTTTGGCTTTTTGTGCATTATCAGCACCTGCTACGATCTTCTCACAGGTAGGATTTTAATATTATTGTTGTTTTATTGTTATTATACTGTTATTTATAAGTATTAACATTCTGGGATTGTACTTCATTATATGAAAAGTAATAATAATCCAAAGTGTTGTTTATAGTTGACACAAATGTTAATCTTTTCGTAGAACATTGCTATATGCTTGAGCTAACTTTGATGGCCTGGCACATTTCCTCACTGCATAATTTATATACCAAATATGTTGTCTTGCGTGGTCTAGGGGTACCATATTGGCTTCAAACACGGTCCTAAATAAAATTGCTTCGGTGTAAACATTTTTATTATGGTTCCAAGGGAAGTAAAGCCGGTGTGTGTGTGTGTGTGTGTGTGTGTGTGTGTGTGTGTGTGTGAATGTGTACTTTAAGAATTCCGTGCTGCAGCCGTGGGTTTGTTGTATGTCAGAATCCTGGAGGAAGATTGAGATAAGCGAATTTCAGAGGGCGGCCGACATCCGGACCGGAAGAGAGCCATCGTGGAAGGTCCCTAACAGTTCACAAGCAATTCTTCATCTCAATACGGGGAGCGTCAGGAGCCCGTGACTCAGTCCCGGATAGACCACCTTAGTCCGCAGGCAATCACTAGCGCTATTCCGCCGCCGAGAGCTGTATTTCCAGATCGCAGTCATCTCCACGAAATGGCGCCTCTGCCAAAGTCTTCCACTCTTGAAAGAGACCGGCTGAGATGAAATAAAGATGAAATGGAAAGGCAGGAAGTTCGGGGGAATGAAGATCCTCTCCAGCACTCGTCTAATGATCCGTGAAAAGTCCCGAAAAACCTATGTGTCAGAGAAGTTGGCCGCGGGAAACCGATCCCATGACCTCCCAAATGCCAGTCCCAGAAGAAATGTCTGAGCCAATTGGATCGTTAAGTAAAACCGAGTTTCCCGTGGGAAAGTTTTATGGTACCTAAAAGAACCTCAGCCTGATAAAAATCTCGGAACAAAATTTCCGATCTTTCAAGTTCAATACAGAATGGGGCGCCAGGAAATGCAGTAGCTAAACAGCGTCCAGAAATAAAACCATTTTCCATTTACACCCAAAATAAGAGTAATATTCACTTGCTAAGAGGAATTAAAACTATGAATTTTTCAGACGACAGCGAAAATAACATAGAGGTATGCTAGCAAAAATACTCTAAATTTAATGTCTCTTCGGCGGTGTTTTAGCTAGTGGCCTGGGGCGCCCTTTCAAGCAGGTTAGGGTTTAACAATTGGAAGGAGCTAGTGTTTTCTTTGTCTGAAGCAAGTGAGGGGTAAACGCGCGGCAGTAGTTCAGCATACATGTACCCCTCCCGCAGGTTAAAGTGTTACTTGAGCGATAAGTCATTCCAAGTAACTAGTTATAACATTGCTGAACGATATTATATAATGTAACTACTCGATAACTAAACATGGGATATTTTTCGCTCCGTCCCGACTGATACTGTGCGAAGGGTACATATTTGAGATAGTGTGTCGTGTGTCTGTGAATATGATAACTCAAAAACGAAAAGTCAATAAAATGCTAAACTTGGTAAATAAATTTAGTTTCTTCCATGGATGCGATATGAAGATTTTGAGGAAAATGCCCCCAACGCAATCTACCCTTTAGAAAATGTTTGAAAGTTTTGATTTTCTCAAAATTCTAAACATTTTGGTTAAAATACTTACCGTGTATTGAAGATATTTCCAGGACACATAACATTTATATCTTGCATTTTCTGGGAATAGCCCCTGAAGAATATTCATTCTGGAAGATTTTTTTTGGATTTTCCATTACTAGTAAACTGTAAAAGATAGACAAATACTTACTTCACAAAAATCTAGATCTCGTTGAAGCGCACAATTTATGTCATATATATTTGTTTAGTAGAACTGACCATTTTTTAGATATTCTTTGTTATTTATTTCAGTTTTAAATACTTAAAACTGTTCACATACGGGAACCTGTCAACTCTTGGCAACGCAAAGATACGGTTTTATGTACAACGCAACCAGCTTTTAAAAGATTTGACTATCGTTTCAGCCTAATGTATTCCTTTATTCCCTTCTACTTTCAATTAAGCATTTCTGCTAATGTTTATTTCAGTTAATATGAAGCTGATAGAAAAATAAGTTTTTAATAACAATTTATTACAGAGATGTAGAGAAAGTCATGTGATTAGAACCCATCAGATTTTTTTCTGAAAATTTTACTGTGATTGTGTTGCTATATACGAGGTACGTCCAGAAAGTAAGTTCCGTTTGGTAATAAAATTAAATTGTGTACAGATACAGAATAATTATTTATTGCACAAAATTCTACAACTCTTAAACTACTTTTTCACTTAACTGCCGAAATTTTGCAGGCATTTGTCATAGCGTGGCACAAGTTTTTGTATATCTTCTTCGTAGAAGTTTGCCTCCTGTGTCTTCAAAAAGTTGGAAACATTTTCTTTCAGCTCTTCGTCATTGTTGATGTGTTGACCGCCAAGGAAAGATTTGAGATGTAAGAACAGATGAAAGTCGCTAGGAGCGAGGTTAGGGCTGTACGGAGGATGGTCAAAGACGTCCCAGCCAAATCCCTGTAGGAGGTTTTTCGTCACATTTGCAGTGTGTGGTCGTGCGTTGTCGTGAAGAAAATCAACACCTTTTGACAGCAATCCTCGGCGCTTATTCTGTATTCCGCGGCGCAATTTCCTAAGTGTCTCGCAATAAGCATCTGCTTTGATTGTTTGGCCACGCGGTAAGAAATCAATGAGTAAGATGCCTTTCCAGTCCCAGAACACTGTGTAAGGGTGTCATTTTTCGAGGTGTCAAGATTTGTTTTGGCTTAAACTTTGCTGGGGATGAAGTGTGCCTCCATTCCATTGATTGCCGCTTACTTTCAGGGGTGTCGTAAGAAACCAAAGTCTATCTCCTGTGACCATATGTGTCAGAAATTCTTTGCCGTCGTCATCATAACGGGTTAAAAACTGAAGTGCACTACCCATCCGTTTTGTTTTGTGTTGCTCAGTAAGAATCTTTGATAACCAACGTGAGCAAAGTTTACGAAATTTCAGTTTTTCGGTAACAATTTCATGAATTAGTGATCGTGAGCTTTGGGGAAATTCCATAGCGAGAGCACTAACTGTAAACTTGCTGTTTTTCTGGATCTTGTCATCAATCGTGTGAACCAGTTCTTCTGTAACCAAAGATGGACGCCCACTTCGTTCTTTATCGTGCACTTCACTACGTCCTTCATTGAACTGGCGGACCCATCTTCTCACCATTGAATCACACATCGCATTTTGTCCGTAAACTTCGCAAACTTGCCGATAAATTTCAATTGGTTTCACTTTCCTAGCATTCAGAAAACGAATCACAGATCTGATTTCACAAGCGGCGGGATTTTCAATCTACACAGACATTGTAAACAAGCACAACAAAGCGTAAGTGGCTGACAGCGATCTCAAAATGGCGCACGTTTCTTCTCCTTGATACAGAGCGTCTACCGCGCATGTGCGGAACTGCGATCGCAGTGCTGCAGCGGAAATAAATTGAAACGGAGCTTACTTTCTGGACGTACCTCGTATTATACTGTAATACCTCATGTAATCAAATTAGATAAATTCCTTGCAAGATATAAATTAACTCACATATTCTTATTGTTTAAGTATATCTATTACGTAATCAAAATGTTCAACACAAGATTTGATAAGATTGTTCCGACATGTTTTGAAATGAAATTTTTAGCTACACACAGAGCTATTCGTGGTGATATTTCAATTACTTTGGTTACTGAATTAATCTAACCGTAAAATTTGAAATAAGCTTACGTTGAGAAAAATTGAATGTGTTTTATGATTCCATAAAAAAACTGGAATGTAATGAGCCTTCACATAGCTGATACTGTAGGAAACTACATCATTGAGCTAATCCCAAAATGAACTTTCTTATTTCATGGTGCAGACTTTTATGCAGTTTCTTTTGATATGGAGTTTCTTTTATATAACATTACAACCAGTTCTTGAAATCCAAAGTTTCCTCTGATTTCACTTCTAATTCTTCACATTTTGAACAACTTTGTATGATCACGTACATAGTACAGAGGAGCATGCCTTTAAGGGTACTTTTTATTGTAGCTCAATCCCTGAAGCAGGTCAGAAAAAAACGGAATTCTGACAACAAAAGTTGCTCGATTTTTACTTTCTCCACCACATATGTACAATTTCAATAGTAGGTAGAGAAGTTGGCATTTCACAGTCATACATGTTTTGAGAAGCCAAAACATTTTTAGAAAAAGGTCCGTATGTGGGTGAATCTGTATGATTCTGTGGGTAGCATAACTCAAAAATGAAAATTCGGTTAATAACCAAATATTTAAATTTAGTATCTTCTTAGAATGTGACATGAAGCTTTTCAGGAAAATTCATCTACTTGGAACACCTTTCGAAATGTTCGATTTTACCAACAAATGACTAACGATTTTGAGTAAAATGTTGTGTATTAAAGATGTTTACTGGGCAAATAATCTGACTTTCTTGGGAATAGGCCCTTAAGCCCTACATTATGAATGACTTTTGTATAACTGGTAAACCGTAAGAGATAGACAAAAACTTACTAAAAAAAAAAAAATAGACTTGACTATAAATGGTAGCGGTGCTTATAGGCCGTGGTCCAAATGATTTAATTACCGACGTTTCGCCGAAATCTGTGTCCGGCATCTTCTGGGAACCAAGACTTGTTGGACTCCGGAGCTGATCTAATAGCTTTGTAACCTGAAGATTCCGGACGCAGATTTTGGCGAACTGAATTCCTTTCTGTATGGAACTCTCAGTAAAAAGCTTCAGTTTTTTACTTTTCCAAGCACTGAACCGGATTCCTTTTCGCACAGAACTATGCTCACCCATAAGAATAAGTTTTCTTTGCAACATTTTTGTGACTGAAGGTCTTTCTGCATGGAGCGATTCAAATATGTAAATCAAAACTGGTTGTTTTCTAAAAAAAAAAAAAAAAAAAATAATAATAATAATAACAGGGAAAATTACAGAGAACAGCAAAAGCTAGTATAAATTAACATAGAACAACAAACAGCTTTAATATCCGATATTAATGACAGAATGAAGCTTCGTATTACAACTAAGGGAATCGGAAACACTAATGGATCTGATTTAGAAAATGTTTACTCTATTAAAGTTTGATGTTGGCCAACCCGTTGCATTGCTTGAATTGGAATCACGTGAAGTAGTTTATTGGACAGCTACAAATTATATCCCAATTGCACAATCAACTTTTCACTATATATCAATATGCATAACTAACTGTCTTTATTGTCGAATTCTGAACCAAAATGTATTTTCTTTTACTTCTTGTTTTCATTCCATTCTAGTTCTAGTTCAGCTTTATTTCTCATTTATAGGGTGTAACGGAATTATCTGTTGCAGAAAATAAGAAGAGGAAGGAGGTTCTAACCGCATTCTCATGGTACTCGAATGGCAAGAAGCTTCTAGCAACTTCTGACTCTGGTTCAGACACATTACATGCTCTTCATGGTATTCGGTTTATCAGTATGTGTTGGGTTGTTTTCGGACATACCCATATGTTCTCGGTAATGGTTCCAGCCATTAATCTAAGGATTGTTGATGACGTAAGTATTATATTTCATCATTGTTTCCATTGCATATGAAAATTCTACAAACGAAAGGCACTGAAAGCATTAAATGAACGCTTTTTAACCTCCTAAAATTAGGTGATTAGGCAGTATAACTAATAACCGTAAATGCTGTGACATTTAAAGTCTCCTTTAAAAGACTACAATTTACAATATCTCAAAATCTGGAAGGCGTTTACACTTTAAGACTTTTAAACCCAACTAGGACCTTGACAGATATTTCCGCGATAGAGGTTGGTGGATCATCATAGATCTATAAATTAAGGACTAAATAAACTCTACATACAAGAGTAACTATTGCAAATTTGCTAGTACAGTTATTTATCACATGTGCATAATAATAGGCATTATTACAAAATTGATTGATAAGTTTGGTAAAACATAGTGGGTAAATAACATTTTTTGCAAAACCCATTTAGTTACCCAACAAAATCTCCCACTGAATCTCTAGTGATATTCCATTTTGTCTATTTTTGAGAGAAAAAGATTCTAAATGTGGTTACCTAAAGGTGTCCCAAAATATCCTACCATCACTTTTCCCGCCAACAAAACTGATTTTGTTCTCTTCGCTGCATTTTCACCTTCCTCAACTCACTGCTTTGACTGCTGATTAGTCTTGGGGATGCAGTGGTGAATCCAGGTTACGTTTGCTGACACATAATGACACCAGAAGCCTTTTGGTTATGCTGTAGCTTTTCTAAACGTGCTTTGAAATTACCTTTCTGGAACTTTTTTGGTGTGGAGTCAATAAACTGGGATCCAACGCGTCCTCAGCTTTTTCATATGCAGAACTTTGTGCAACATGTTATGGTGTGCCCTTTCATATGAGATGTCTATGCGCAATCTGAATGCGCTGTCTTCTATAACGATGCCATGAATTGTATCCCACATTTATCCAGAACAAACCTCAATTTGGTGCCCGGAAGTGCAGCATCTGAAGTGCTCAAACGGCTTCATTTATCTAATAGTAAAAACTCTTGAGTTATGGGATTCTGCACGTTCTTCAGTTCACTTTGTGCTTGAGTTGGAGCCCAATTTTTAAAATAAAAGTGTCTTATCACTACACGATACTCGACTTTATCCATTTTCTGTAAAATGTGGCAATAATAACTAAAATTAGCTGCCAATACAGAGCCATGTTCTGCATTTATTTGCAATGCAAACATTTTCAAGGTTATTTGTACCAACAGTCATGACGCGTAACAGAATTGTTTGCTATTTCATCGAGATTTAGCACACTTATCAGTCCACTCTATTAGATGACTGATGCATAATCATTTTCCGGCTCAGGCCCAACCGCATATACGGTTAATATTTATTTAATACTCAAATTATTTTAATGTATCTATGCATTTATTGTTGCAAACAAGCAATATAGTCATATTAGGTCATTGAATTTTACCCTTTAGTTCGCTTTAATTCTTAATATTTACTTACGGTTTTATACATGCAGCGTTTAATTATAAGGCTTTCGGCGCAAGCTGCCATTTCACCTTAATTTGTTGACTGGCATGATCAGGATTACCAATCGTGACTGGTCACCAGTTATCAGAGGCTAGCGCGGTCGGCGTTGATACTGTTTTTAATAACTGACAGAGATTGGTTTAAATTTCGTGTAAATATATTTGTTGGTCACTATGGCCGAAAAAATTATAGTCGATTCAGTTCCCTTAAGTCCTATTCAGAAACTCCGAAGAAAAAAACATACTGACTTCGTCTAGCACTTTCAAACTTCTTCGTTCTGTAAAGATGCAATTTATCGCAATATACTGTTAAAATCTGTTCCAATAACTTTGGTTCATATCTCTTAACTACCACGTGAGTAGTGTCTCTCTTTGGCTGGTGGAATAGGTGGTTGTGCGGCGCAAAGTACAGTAAGTATGCTACAAAACTTGGTCGTCAAGCGCACGGTCCGTCTCCCGGTCATATACTGTACACCTGGCTGACAGTCACACATGCGTGGACGTCAAATAAAAGCTCAAATCACATTAACAACTATCAGAATAAACACAAAACATATCGTATCACAGGCGATGTTGGAAATACCGTCCATCTGCATCAATATATCTAGGACATCTTCTGAGGAAGTGTTCATTCACGCGCATAAGCTCAGCTCCCAAAATAGCGTTAATTTCTCACCTGGTATTTTGTTTTGATTCTTGTAATGTGTGGTGATTAGTACTGTATACTTTATTTTCAAGTGGCCCCATAAATAATATGCCGTAAGATCAGGGGACCGAGAGGGGTCAGAAACTCTTACTTATAATTCTATCATCAAACATTTCCGCAATAAACTGTAATGATTCTTCAGCACTAACGCGGTGGCGAATCCTGCTGGAAATATCCAGACTGACATTCAATGTCCGTCAGCTGTTCGAACATGCTGTCAGTATATTTTTTCTGTATCCTTCAGCATTTATGATGCATTCATAAAAATAGGCCCTATTATTTTTTATCCATTTATTGCGCACCATACCCCGGTTTTTTGATCATGCAAGGGAGTTTCATAAATGAAATTGAGTTTGTCTGTAGCATAATATAGGTTGTGCTGCAATATTACATGATCATGTAAATGAAACCATGTTTCGTCACTGAACAATATTAACCCTGGATCGATTGTTTCATCATTCCACAAAATCTAATTACCTCACTCTGGTGATGACTTGCTGGCAATTCCTGGACAACAGTAACCTTGTATGGTTTGAGTTTTAAAAGTTTTGTTGCTTTCCATGCTGAAGCTTTCGAAATGTCACTTTCTTGTGCAAGGCGCCTAAAAGATTTTCGAGGTGACCATTCTAACCTTTCTCTGAATTCGTCTAATTTATATAAGCACACGCTTGTTTACCTTTCTTTGTAATACAAGAAAACGAACGGCCTCTCTGCTTGGAACACGCACGCCAGCAAATTTAGTTTCAAATTGCCTTACAACTTCACTACAAGATGCTTTTGAATTTTTTCCTCATTTTCTGAGGGCATTAATTTTTCAACACTTCTGTACCCTCTTCTAAGCAACTATTACAGTATTGCATTAAAATTCTATACACATTTATTTCCTTCTATGATGAGGATTTGGTGCAGCAGTTTTATTATGATTTACATAGAATTTGGGATATGAAATGCACAGAGATTTTAAAGAAAAACTTGTTTATTTTTAAAAATAATTTAAAAATCGCTGGCAAGAGATTTAAAAACTGCTGCACCAAAATATAATGTCATATAAAAACTCTATATACATGAGTTTTCATACAACTTCTTAGAGGGATAGCGAGGCTTCGGTGATAAATGTTCAAAAGAATATTACAAAGAAAAGGCTGTCTGAAAGGCACTCCAAGTTTAATTCAGTGCGGTGTAATATTCTTCTTTAATAAACAATTGGCTTAGTTAGAACACAGTTATAGGTAGGTATAGTATATGGCATACCGTATGAATAAGTATACCGAAATAAATGTACAAAATTTAGTTGTTTTATGATAGAAATTTTGGTAAGGAATTTACCTTATGTTTGAAGACTATACCTTATGACTGGAGGTGATGATGGCATAATAATAATAATAATAATAAGAATAATAAAATAATAATAAAATAATAATAATAATAATAATAATAATAATAAAGTACAGTAATTCCAACTGATCAAACAAGTAAAGGTATTTGAGCTTGAGTTATAAAGGTATTTCTCACTACACGCCCTTCACTACTAATTTAAGGTTTATAATATCTTTGTTGCTTTCACATTACCTAATTACCTAAATTACCTAAATTATAAATATCTTTTTCAGTTTTTGCGTGACTTCTGGCGTCTATACCTTACCAATGTTACGCTATCCGTTGATACGTTCTTGTTTCTAAGTGGACTTCTAGTCAGTTATGTGTTTCTCAAACATATGAATAAGAGCAAGAACTCCTGTTTTAACATTCCGCTGTACTATTTTCATCGATACATCAGGTAAGTATTGGACTATACGGGACTGAAAGGCATTAAGTCAAACTTTGGGAGAAAAAAAATAATTGCTATGAAGTATTTAAATAAGCTAGAGCCATAGAAAAGCATAAAGTTATACCTATCGTTGTACGCAAAATTGCTGATACACATAAATTTAAGGGGAGTTAAAATTGGATTTTCATAATTTTTTTCCATTTTCATGTTTTAATTGCATATGAATATTTCGAATCTCCCACTCATTTTTGTATAATTTTCATAGACGTGCGCTAATTATAAATAGTTTAAAAATACTGTTGGAAATAATCCTGTAGTAGCTTTTTAGAGCATTCTGGTACATTCACTTGGAAAAGCATCAATAACTTTGTAAATATGAGTGTTAGAGAAGATATTTTTTTGTTTTGTATTTTTGTTTTATGATCGGAAAGTTTTACTTTACCTATTCGTAGCATTCATGTCAGAGTTTCGAAATACTACGAAGTTGTGTTTGGTAAGTTAGGTTAATTTTTTTTTTAATGTGATGCTTGAAAGCAATTTATAAAGAAGTAAAATTGTCTATACAAATGACCCATTATCTCAGAAACTAGTTGACATTAAGGGCTGAAGTTTCTACCACACATTTTCACCTAAATACACTTAATTTCAGCAAAACATTTTTATGTATATGAATTAGTTATTTTTTAAAAAATTAAAAATCATAGTTTTTCAATAAATTTTAAGAGCTTTATTTTAAAAAATAATACCTTTCCTTATGATCAAGAGAAGTATTCTATTTTACATCAATCAACAGCAGAGGTGTTGCTGAACATACCTTCTAAAGTCATTATCTTAAATAATTGCTGAGATAATATGTCAAACTTTAACATCGGCAAGATAGAACATTTCGACTCACCTTAAATGAAGATAAAAAGGAAAACTTATTGACTTCTTACCTTTCAGCGCAGAATTGTTACTACATATCACTATTTTACTAAATTAGTGCTCAATAACTTGTTCTCGTTTGTTTTCGTATTCATTTGTTGTTTACTTGTGCTGAAGCGAGGAAAGGAACGATTCTGTGTACAACGAATATGAATGCAATAAACAAACCATCACTAAAAGAAAATTTCTCTAGCTGTTCAATATACAAACTATTGTAACAAAAGATTATTTTATCTACTTCATGTTTCTGCAAATGTTTATCTGAGTTAATATGAAGTCGAACGAAAAATAAACCTCTGTAACATGTTTATTTGTAGAGTAGGTAGAGAAAACCGTGTGAATGGAGCACATCCGATTATTAACTTAGAAAATTAAGTAATTCATTGCACTACTTTTCAATAGAAAAGATAGCTACGTTTCATTACAGCCCATATGCATCCCATAAGGATTGGCACACGATTCGCCCTTGTCTGCCATAGTTTACTTGCCTAATCCTGGTATTTGCTTCACTTCTTTGCCACTATATTATATAAGTGTTTTGAGTTTGAAAACTTTGGGTTTAATTCTTGTTTAATTGTAATTCTGTTTCAGGCTGACACCTCCTTACGCCATAATGATCATGATTCAGGCCACACTGACAAGATACATGGGCACAGGGCCTATATACGATACCTTAGTATCGAACAGAATAGCGCCCTGTAAAAGAAGCTGGTGGAGGCAGTTACTTTATGTGAATAATTATGTGGAACCAGATAAAGAGGTGAGTTTTGAATTAAACAGCACTAAAGAAACATTGACAACACCGCGAAAATATGATGCTATTAAATTATTTTGTAAAGAACATATGAATCCTTTAGTATCTAATTATTTATTATATTATATTTGACCTTTTGTTTCTTTATTTTTATCTTTGATTTTATGAAGATTAATACCTAAACCGAATTAATAAATAAACTCCTGCTGTAACCAGAGTTGAAGAATGAACTAATGCATATACGTATGTCACCTATCTAAATAGAACATTTATATTTTACCTTCTCTAGCACGTATGTACAATCTACATACATAGTAGATAGAGATGGAATTGTATTCCGCCCAAAATTTCGTAACCGAGATTTAACCCGAAATGCATGTTTTGAGATCCCCTCATAAAATAGTCCGTGTATGTGGCTGTGGGCAGCATGCCTCAAAAACTAACAGTCCGTTAAATACAGAATTTGGTATTTAAGTTCAGTATCTTCCAAAAATGTGATATGAAGTTTTTAAAGAAAATTCTCTTGGCCTCAGCTACCTCTATATGGAACATTATTCGAAAAATTTTATTTGCACAAAAATGGGTTTAACAATTTTGATTAAAATGTTTAAGATATTTTCATTATAAACCAAGTGTATATCTGGAATGTTCTGAAGACTTCTTCATTTTGGATGACTTGTGTAACTGGTAAACCGAAAACTTACTACACAGTAAACTTAACTCCATGGCTCGACAGTCCACAAGGGACTATGACCTACCGCCCGGCCGCTGCATCCCCCATCTCAGCCCGAATACTCATGAATGGGGTGCAGTGCTGGAGGGTGAGATTTGATCAGCGCTTCGAGTCCTTCCCGGCCGGTTAATGCGATCTTCTCGATCTAGAGCCACTAGTTCTCAATCAAGTAGCTCCTCAAATGGCCCACCAGGGACCTCACAAGGCTGAGTACAAGCCCGGATGGTACCGGGAATCGAACCCAGGTCTCCCGCTTGGCAAGCTGCCACGCTACCACTGCGCTAAGGAGACGAATGATACGTAGACCTCATTAAAACACACAATTTATGTCTTATAGATACATGTTTGATAGATTAACGGTTTCCAAGATATTCCTTTTTATTGACTTCAATTTTAAACTGCTTAATTTTTTCTCAAACAGAGAATCATCCTTCGTCTCACATCTCCTTTGTTTTACTGCTAACCACGTAAAGAGAACCAAATTTAAAATGTTTTGCAGAGCAATTTCTAGTAACAAATTTGTCTATCGCCTTAGCCTGGTGTATTCCGTTATTTCTTTACTGTTGAAGAAAACAAGTGATAAGATAGTTTCTGCCAATGTCTGTCACGATTAGCCTGGTGCAGAAAAAAAAATAACCTTTGTAAGAATAGTTTGTTTGCAGAACAGCTAGAAAAGATCATATCAATGGAACACTTCAGATTTCTACCTCTAGCAAAAAGCTAATGCTGAGGAAATTTCGTTTGGTAAAATATTTCTTAGTTCTTTCTACCACATCAGTTATAGAGCGTCCATAAATAAAAACTCAACCTCATTTTGCTTCTTTCTAAGTTTAAGAGAAATAAGAGAATATATTAGGCTCACCAACAGTCAAATCCTTCAAAAGCTGTTCGCTGTGATGCAATTGAAATTCTGTTTTTTTTTTTTTTTTTTTTTTTGCATGGCCAGGAGTAAATAAAACATATTTGAAAAGAATGAGGACTTTCCTTAAGAGAAAACCCTAAATATTGCTAATTTGATCATATAAAGGAATATCTGGGAAAAAGTAAATTCCATAAACAAACAAAAACACATGTGACATAAATTGAGTTTTAACGCAACGTACACTATTTGCAGTATAGTATAGTCTGTCTACTACAATTTACCAAAATTGTCAACCAAAATTAGCAGTAGCTCAGAGGCTGTTCCCAAGAAATTCAAATCTAGATTTTATTGGCCATGTAAATTGTGTGTTTAATCAAATTCGTTAGAAGTAAATCAAAATGTTCAAAAAATTGTCTATGTATAGGGTAATTTGGAGTGGTGGGATTTTCTTAAAAGTCTTCGATTCTGATCCTTGCAAATTAAATGCCAAGGACTTCGAATCGATTCTATGAGGAGTTGATTTCTGATATATCCAAAACAATTAACGATCTGTGCATATAATTCATTTTAAATATGAAGATATATTACTGAAAAATTAAATACTGATTGACTTAAGATGAAAAAGGCCGGTTTTGATTCCCGCTGGACATGGATATTCTTCGATTTCTTATGCAGTTTAACTATAAAATATATAAAAAAAACTTCCCTGGAACGGATTACAATTGAATATAAAACTCTAATCCTCGTGGTGTAGACTTTAAATACAAATTCTCTAAAAACTCTATATATGTATATTTCTAAATTAAATAACTCCATGGATATGACCAATACATTGAAGTAAATTAAAGAGATGGAAAGAACGTGGAATAAGGAAATATTGATGTTGACTGCTTAGGACCGTCGATTTTTGTTCCTGTATGGTTTGTTTCATATGCTATCAATAACGTGTGATACAGATACGCAAAGATTCAAAATAAAGTGCTTTACAGATAGCTAAATGTCCAATATATCGTTGCTGACTAAATGTCTTTAGTTCGGCTCTAGAATAAAAATGTGGTATAAATCTGTTAAAGCTTTGAAATAGTTAATATGAAGGGGAGAAGCTACGGTTTCACCTATTTTAAGACTTTAACTATAATCAGTAAGTGCATGCTGCTTGACACATTTAAGAAGAAAGAAAGAAGAAAAAAAGAACGAAAGAAAGAAAGAAGAAAATAGGAATGAAAATTTCTGAATGATAAAAGTCTATAAACATTTTTAAAAGTTCTTCAAATTGGCTAAAATACTTGAATAAAAGTATTTCCGCTCTATTCTCTACAGAATAGAACCAGAACCTCGATATCTGCTCAAATTCCTTCAAAAATGATATAAGTGTTTGGAAACGTGGTCTAAAAAGGCTATGAAACAGAAATATAATGAAAAATGCCAGCTAATTACTGAAAAAGAGTTAAACTGTGCGTTTCTAAACCTAAAATATGTTCTAGGATCTAAAAATGTTACAAATTGCATGCAGTCGTTCATCACAAAATTAAATTAAAAGCGTAGATCTGCATATTCTAGCTAAAACTATTTCCTGTTTCCTTTTAAACAAAGTCAGGTATCAAAGATGATATTCTGCAACTTAATACAATAATATATACCTCACGTTTGTAAATACTTAGTCTTCCCAAAACTTTGATAATAAGAATTGAGAAGAAATTTACATTTTGCGGTTACCTCAGGCCCGCCCAAAAATAAAGCAATTTTAGAAAATATGTGTGATAGAGTAACTCAAAATCAAAAACTCATATTATATCTCAAATTAGTATTTAAGTTCAGTTTATAACACAGATTTATAGGAGAATCCCCCAACCAAATTAAAAATGATTTCCTTATTTATTACTTCCTTATAAATTATTCCGTTTTGATTCAAATATGATACGTATAAGATGTTTAGTAACAAATAAAATTCATATTTTTAATTTTCTTTTACAAACTGTGAAATTGTTTTTATGTGATCGAATAAACAGCTAATTAAAATATTAAATTGCGTTCATAATTTTGTTCGCAACATTTGCCATTTTCGATATTCATTTTCTGTTTCAAATGAAAGCCTGTCATTCTACGAAAAATAGTTAATGGTTTTCTACCAGTTATTTCTTTATTTTCTGTCTACTTTCTTTACTACACGGAGTAAGTAGGGGAATTATTATTGTATAATTCCATAACAAAATTCCTTCAGAAATATTCGCTTTGATGCATCCTGCCCCAAACAAACCAAGTTTAAAAAATTGCCCCTGTGTGTTTCTGTGAACAGTATAACTCAAAAACGAAAATTCAGATAAACACATTATTAATAAAAACTTATTACATTATTCCATTTTTATGGGTTGTACAGTAAGAATTTCAAGAGGATCTCCCAAACTATCCTTCACATAGATTATTTCTAAAATTGTTTATTTTCTCTTAAATCGTGATTTTGTTTTAAATCCCATATGTTTAAGATATTTTATAACAAATTATGTAAGTGTATACATATATATGAAGGTTCTGGAAATCTATTCATTCTCAATTACGTAAGTATAACTGGTAAACCCTAAGAAATACACACAATTTTATTACAAAAATATAGATCTTATTAAAGCTTAAATTTCATGTTAATTATACTTTTGTACTTTTAAATAGTTTGGAAATGTTCCTTGTTATTAATGTGAAATTCTGAACATTCTACTGCTTAACTTGGAGTAAATGACAAGTTCAATCATTTCCTACAACATTTCAACTCTCAGTTTGTAGCATGCTTTCCAGTCAAATATTGTAAAATATATAATCAGAAGGAAAATAACACCTGGATTACAACAGGCATTAAAACTTCTTGCAAACATAAGCGAAAATTATACCAAGAATTGAAACATAATAAGACCCCATACTTAGAAGGTCACTACAAAAAGTACTGTAAAATTCTAAAAGAAACAATAAAAGCTGCTAAAATATTGCATTACAATAAAGAGATATCCAATTCTGATAATAAAATAAAAACTATCTGGAATATAATAAAAAGGGAAACAGGTAAGAGCTCTCAAGAAAGCCCCTCAATTGCACTGAATTCCGGTAATCAAAAAATTGATGATCCTCAAAAGGTCGCAGATATTTTCAACAATTCCTTTTTGAATATAACAGACAAATTAAAAATAAACTATGGATGTAAAGAATCAGGAATAAATATTTTGAAAACTTCTTTTGTAAACAAAGTCCCTGAATTTAAAGTAAAAATGACTACACCATTTGAAATAAAAAATATAATAAATTTGCTCAAGACCAAAAATTCCTCTAGATATAATGAAATATCAAGTAAAATCCTAAAAGCATGTTCTGACCTAATATGCATTCCCCTTAGCTATTTATGTAACAAATCACTAGAGAATGAAATATTTCCTGACAAAATGAAGTACTCTATTGTCAAACCACTTTTTAAAAAAGGAAAACAAGATAATATATCAAATTATAGACCTATATCTCTCTTGTCTGTTTTCTCAAAAGTATTTGAGAAAGTAATATTCAATAGGCTCTATAATTACTTGGAAAAGAACAACTTATTTGCCAAAGAACAGTTTGGCTTTAGAAAAGGATTAGCAACAGATAATGCAACCTACAAGCTCATACATAAAGTGCTAACAGCGTTAAATGAAAAGGAACATGTCGGTGGAATCTTTTGTGACCTAGCGAAGGCTTTTGACTGTGTGAAGCATGAGATTCTGATAGCTAAACTAAATTTCTATGGAATAAAGAATAACATATTAGATTGGTTCATTTCATACCTAGAGAAGAGAAAACAAAGGGTCGAAATTAATAACTCCAATGGGTATCAAAATAGTGCCTCAGAATGGAAATCAGTAAAACATGATGTTCCCCAGGGATCAATCTTAGGGTCTCTTTTGTTCTTGGTTTACATAAATGACCTCCCATTATACATTAACAGTTTTGCAACTATTTATTTATTCGCAGATGACACTAGTGTTCTAGTAACAAGTAAAGATTTCAATGAATGTGTAGTTAAATTGAACTATGTTCTAAATTGTATGTCAAATTGGTTCAAAGCAAACAAACTCTCAGTAAACCTTGAAAAAACAAAATCAATTAAATTTATAGCTACTCGCTCACCACAAACGCACATAAAAATAGGAATTAATGATACATTGTTAGAACAGCTAAATAAAGTCAAATTTCTTGGCCTTCAGGTAGATAAGCATTTGGACTGGAAGTCACATATTAGCTACATCACACCTAAACTTAGCTCCGCATGTTATGCTCTCCGTGAACTGGTTAAATTTCACTGAATCGATATACCTAAGTTGGTGTATTTTGCCTACTTTAACTCCATCATCGAGTATGGAATAATATTCTGGGGTAATTCAGTAGATAGTAAATACATATTCCGGATACAGAAGAAAGCTATACGAATAATCTGTAATGATTATAGCAGACAGTCATGCAAAGAACTATTTCAAAAATTGGGCATCCTCATCTTACCTTGTGTTTATATATTATCCATTTTAAAATTCTATGCAGTTAATCGACATAGTTTTATAACAAACATGGAAATTCATAACATTAATACTAGACAAAAGGGATTGATTCATCGTCCGAATGCCAATCTTCGTTGCTTTCAGAAAGGTGTATATTATGAAACAATCAAGATATTTAATGCTCTGCCCAGTAATCTCAAAGAAAATGTTGGGAATTTCAGGGCTTTTAAGGTCTCTCTTAAGGAGTGCCTTTGCAATAAATCATTTTACTCTGTAGATGAATATTTAAGTGACAAATCTGTCTGACAATACCGTTAATAATCAATGTATTTATAAATATTGCAATGTATTGTATTTTGTGTATATTAGTGTGTGTGTTTTATATTAAAATTAAACTGATTTATAGTTTGACTTGCACGAATGTGTCAAATGAATTTTTTTAGTATTTAGCAATGACACAAGGTCTGTAAAGCCTGATGTTTTGATATTTTACACTCTAGTACATAATTGTAAATCTTTGCATTGGAAATTCTATAACATATTTGTAAATATGTAATGTAATTTGTTGACATTTATGAAGAGTACATAATACAATAATCATGTTTTAGATTATATAATTACTGCTAGTAACTATTATATCGATAATTTGAAAACTATCATCTGACATAACATTAGTTTTATATATAATGAAATTATATTTATTTATACATTTTAACACTATATTTTGATACTCTTTGTTTTATGTGCATGCAAAAAAATGTATTCTGTTGTTTTTGTAACCTATGCTTTTAGCACTAGAGCTTTATACATTTTTATTCATAGTATATAGTATATAAACATATGTATACATGTATATGCCTTGACAAGTTCTATGTTCAGTGGCTTTCTGGCCTAAACGAACCTACAGAGTGCTTTCTAATCTAATCTAATCTAACCTAAAATGGGAAACCATTATTCGTTTTCTTTCTCTCTCTTTTTTTTTCCTTTCTTTTGCGCATGCAGGCAAAGTGGAATTTATTGCCATCTTAAATAATTTGATTATCGCCTAAGCTTACTGCATTTTTATATACCCATTATATCCACAAGAAAGTATGTAATAAAACATTCCTACAATTTTTTATCTAAATTAATATGAAATAGATAGAAAAATAAGCATTTGTGAGAAGAGTCTTTTGAAGGAGGAGTAGAAAATGCTGTAATGCATTGTATAGTATTCTCTTCCTTGCTTTCTTTCTGTTCACAATACGCTACTACTGCTTATGAATTTAACTTCCTGCTTGTCATAAATATTTGAAAGTTGTTTGCTCTCATTTTTATAACGCAATTAGAAATAACTCAGACAAAAATATATCGTGGAAAACGTAATTATAATATATTAAGAACTAAGCTCTGTTATATAAAATATGACTGCAAATTTATACTAAATAAAAGTTATGTGACCCTACATAGTAATTTTAACTTCCATAAAACACTAGTACATTAGCATATCTTGAGATTTTTTTCTTTTTGTTTCACTTTCAGTGCCTTGTGCAGGGCTGGTACCTAGCAGTCGACATGCAGCTCTTCATACTTTCACCCATCGTTCTTATTCCGCTGTGGAAATGGTCCAGGAAACTGAGTCTTTCATTTTTGAGCATCCTTGTACTTTGTGGTCTTGCTGTTGCCTTTTCTGTATCTCAAATCAAGGAGTTTCCAGCTAGCACGGTTGGTGCTGAGTAAGTTAAATTTGATCTCATACAACGTTATTATTTAAATATCTAAATATAAACATAGACAGACAACCAGATAGATATTTTATTTCCCTGCTTAGAACACGGCCCGTGGCAGCGCTGGCATGAATTAGTACAATGTAAAATTATAATTAATATATAGGATAAATAGTAATAACAATAATAATAATAATACAATAATACCCTGTCAGAATAGTAAAACGTCTAAAAATAAATACAATATTTAAAAACAAATTTATCTTAGTGGTTATATAATATTTATATGTAATATCGTAACTTTAAATCATTCTTTTAAAATCATTTACATTTGAGGCAAAGTTTCCATTAACTCTACAAGTATTTTGTTCCAAAAGTCAATTGCTCTATTTGCAAAAGAAAATGTGTCTATGCCAGTTTACTGTTCCCTATTTCTTATAGAGTTAATACAGTTTTGTTATATCTTTCCATGCAGATTCCCTATTACAGGCTCTAAAAATAGCACATAGCCATGCTTATTTTCTACGTTTTTCTAAAGTTTCCCAAAAAGTACCTTTGCTAGCATGATTTTCTGCTTATTTTCCTCTATTTACGAATTTAGCTGGTCTTTTTTTAACGCTCTCGAGTGCTAGTTATTGCCTACTCGATACGGATACCAGCTTACAGCACTGTATTCTAACATTGGTTTAAATAAAGATGTGTACGATAAACTTCGTGATTTCCCGTCGATGCATTTAAAATCTCATACAAAATGGAACGTTTTTCACGCCTTCCCAATGACCGAGTTCTCATGTTCCCCCCACTCCAATATATCATTGAGTATTTTTTGGAAAAAATAAAGCAAGATATAAATTGAACTGTATATAAAGATACGAAAATAACTACTCAAACTGTGGAAAAGCACCCGAAAGTACAATATATAAAACAGGGCTAATAACGGTGGGTATTTTCTCGTGAAAGGTATTTTGATACTCATGCGGAACTACGCTTAACCCGTAATATAGTTTACTCTCAATAAAATTATTCTGTCCGGAAAGATGTCAAGGCTGTAATTGATTTTAAAAGCGCCATATGATAAAGCGGCTATTTTCTATGTAATTTCGAGTGTAACTTTCTATCACATATAAGCGTATATAAAACTTCATATTTCAGTGGATATTTTCTCTGGAGATGGCTCTGGACTCGTCTACTCTCCTGTCCTAATTACGGGAACGTTTAGCTATTATCTTCAAAGCTTGCTCTGTGGTCACATTGTGTGTTCTGTCAGTCCAGAAGCTTATACTAGTCTGATGCTCCTTTGGTGTTCAGAAATGCGCTTGCAGTTCGTCCTGTTTTCCCATATTCATAAGAAATGCGGTATACACCAGGTGTTCTGAGCTCTACATTGTGTTTTCTGGCTTAAGGGAATAGTGAGCGCTATAAACTAGCCTTAAAAGCTATACTGACGTAATTGCGAGAACAACTGAATACAGAAAGTATCTTAAAAGAATAAAAAAAGTAGTGAGCAATTCTAATCATTTACAATACATATATCGGAAATGGATTACGGCACAAATGAAGTTATTTGTAATAAATTGTGTGCTTTAATGAGATCTAGTTTTAGTATAGTTTATCGCTTAACATTTATTGATTATGGAAGCTGACACAAACATTGGAATCAAAATCGTTAAAGGTATTTTTAGTAAAATCAAAGTTTTCGTAAAAGATTCCATGTAAAAATAGTTTGAGATGGGAGAATCTTTGTGTCGTATTTTTGGAAGATAATGAACTCAAATATCAAATTTGCTATTCATCCGGATTTTCGTTTTTAAGTTATACAGTTCAGAGACACATAAATATTCAAAAGGGTAGGTCCTATTCAGGAAGCTTCAAAATGTGTATTTTCGGTGAGATTACGGTATCAAAATTTTTGGTGGAATACAATATTTTATACTTTCTCTACATACTATGGATAAAAAGTAGAGAGAGTAAAATTATTATCCCCAACCTAAGGAGTCGAAGTCGTGAGTGATTTGAGAGCTCTCCTTCTGAAGCCTGATGACGTAGTCTTTATTTTATTCGGTTTAACGGAACTGGTTAAACAACCACATATCACACCAATATTAAATCCCAGGCAGATTCAGAGGATAAAAAAGGATATTAAATTGCATTTTACAGTTTAATATCCCGGTATCCAAAGGATGTTAAATTTATTTGGTTCTAATTTATAATAGTAATTCTAAGGTAATACGGATGGCAAATAACAATAAAATATTCTTTGCAGCCAAGACATAACAAGATTTCTGTATTTTCCGACGCACACACGTCTTACGCCTTGGCTGATTGGAATAATCTCTGGATATCTTATTTACGAAACCAAGAGAAAGAAGATAACTATCTGTAAGGTAAGTTTTCTCTTTGTTTTGGTTTCAAATCTGTGTTCCCAAATAGATTATTACATTAGTGTTTTTGTCAAGAGTGGATGATTAAATGCCGAGGTTGTTATACATGATTAATACAAATATTCTGGTCTCTAACTGAAACCGATAAAACAAATGCTAAGAGAATACAGCTTTGGGTCCGAAAAACAAACATTTCACAAAACCCTCAGATGACCCTCTTATTGATTAATCCCCAAACAGCTATAAATTCATTCTTCATTCAATTTATCCCTGCTTGCTCTGTATGAAGAGAATTATATTAGCATTTGTTTTAAAGACAATAACATTGTGGCAAAAGTAATAGTGACGTACACTTCTAATTTCCAAACAGATATAAAATTAAGAGGCAAGAGCAATGGAGAATGCCAGCGTGAAAATTATTAGATTTACTCTGCAGTGTATTAGTAATTATCATAAATATTCACAATTTAAAAATTATTTTAATATAATAATATAATAAAAGTCATACATAAAAGTAAAAATACATCGCACATAGTTAGGGAAATTAATTTGACCAGTGAATACATTTCTTTTGACACTCATGGTTTCCATTTTCATTTTATACTTCTTCATTGGCAGTTACATCACCTATTGTACCTTTACTGTTTCAATTTATCTTATTAGTGTATGTATGTCTAGCAAATTATAGCAATGACGAGATTATGAGGCGTGTTCACTACAGCCCGTTTCGAAACGTGATGCACTATTTAGTATTGCTCACTGCCTGGCCTCGTTCAGTTAGTAGATAAACCAGTGATCACTGAAAGGGAGCGCAGATTGTCGAAAATACGAAAGGATAGGCGTTTCAAACGTATTTTGAGTGACAGACAGAAGGAGAGCCTTTTCTTTCAACACAGTAAACATGTATCTTTCAACTCACTGCAGAGAATTCTGAATGAGTTTGATTGATTTATGTTCATTGTCTTTTTAAATCTCTGCACATTTTTAACTTGAATTTTTGTATCCAGCTTTATCTTGTATTTGCAAAAGTACAAAGCATTTTTAATTATGTCATGTTATGAAATAATTGTTTCAATGTGTTACTTTATGAATTAGAACGATGCATGAAATGTCAATATATGCAATGAGCTATGTAGTTTTGGAAGAGGTGATACCTAAACATGTTCATATTTATGATACAAACCTCTCCCAAATACCCTCTGACCGCTGACCTCTCTGTGTGTTCTTAACAGTGTGCACTTCAGAACCCAAAACAGAGTTCTAGTGAGAGCATTATGAATGAGGGATAACAGCACAATTTCTTTTGAGAGTTCTGGTACCAATATATAAATTAAGAGAAGAAAGAAGAAACCGACCGCAGGAATGAGTGGGTCCCTAACTAGTCCAAGGTGTTCTTCATCTCAACGCGAAGAGCCTGGGAGTTCGCGCCCTCGGTCAGACTGAGCATGCTTGGTCCCATAGAGACTCCAACGCTATCCTGCCTATAACTGTATTTTCAAAGCGCGTTCGCCATCCCGGAAGGGCGCCACCACCGCAGTACAACCCTAAAAGTAACTGACTGAAACGAAAGGATATGAAGTGAAGGGACAGGAAGTTCGAGGACATGAAGTAACCTCTCCAGCATTCAACTAGTGACCCGCAAAACCCCCCGAAAAACCCCAAGAGTTAGCGAGGTTGGTTGCGGGAATAGAGCCCACCACCTCCCGATGGTCAATCCAAGACGAAAAACGCCTGATTCGATAATTCCATGCGTTAAATTCACTTGACATTCTTATTTTCATATAAAGGTGTGCCTTAAGGAGCTCTATTGCTCGTTAACATCCCCAGGATGTGACCAAGGGCAGGCGGCAGACATGACATTGAGACACGCGAAAATCCTTAACCTGGTGCTGGAAGCTCTTCATCGCGGCGCCAGGACCTGCCGTGCCGCCGCCAACGCCTCATATCGTCATATGCCTCCGCCCCGCGTCTCCGCGCTATATTTTTATACAATTTGTTCGGAATGTTCTTATACTGGTTTTCTGACTCCTTCGTATTAACCGATTAAGCTTTACAGTAACAGATCCATGCGCATTTCGTTGTGGGTACAAGGGGATACAGGAGATCGAAGTGATAGTCAAATGTTCAACGGTAGATTGCTTTGAGATTCCGATTTTTTCCATGATATCCCAATAAATAACCGAATTGTCATATTACTTCATAAACTACAAAGTATTCAAGAACTCAAATCCATAGCTACGTCAATCAGGTCGTAAAACTCCTTAGCATGGCTATCTTCGATAGATAAGTAGCACCGTTGAGTTTGAGTAATGCTTATTTGCACCTATAGGGACCTATTGCATTTATGAAACAATAATCACGTTCCGCTGTGTATTGCTTCTCTCCCATGGCTCTCTATGTCGAGACAATCCTGTGCTAATGCGCGTATGATGAACGAATCAGTGACTATTTAAATTCACTTTACTCCAGAAGGCACCACTAGGATGGAATATACTCAACGCCGTGGCAAACTATATCAGGAAATCATATACTCTCCATCAGATCAGCCAGAGCTACAGTGAATACACACACACGCACACCAGATGATCCCTAGGTCTATCTATCCAGGTTTTGCAATCCGTATTTTATACTCTAACTTGAAAACATCGACCCCTAATGCTAAGTTTACCTCAAGTGTTGCAGATGGATGTCGACGAAATGAGTAAGAATTTAAAATACTTGAGTGTCAAAGTTCAGAATGCTATCGCCTTGTTTGCAACACTAAAATACTGCAATAAAAGCTTAACCTAGCTGAGTGTATGTATATATCTTATTATGTATTGCGTATGTATATATCTTATTTGCAGGAATATGCTCTTTTCGGATGGCTGATAGGAGTTACTGCCTTGCTTGCTTCTTTGCTGGGCATATATCCGTTCTACAAAATCGATGCACATCAAACTCAAATTGAGAACTCACTTTACATCACTTTCAGTCGTCCAGTATGGTCTCTCGGGGTTGCCTGGGTAGCTTTTGCGTGTGTATCTGGTATCGGAGGTAAGTTTTCAGATTAGAATATTCCTTTTAACTGAATAAAAAGTGGAATCAGAGCAGCTCTTAATAGAAATATGAACTAATAAGATCTGTACATAGAGCACTTGAATCGCCGTCACGTCTTGAAATTAGATAATGTTAACTGTGCATGGTGCATCAGTAATATTGCAAGTTGCAGCGGAGAGTTTTAATTACCCATGAGTAAGGTCTGTTGGAGAACATCATCAAAGATATTTGATGGCAGGAAAATCCTTTGGGCTCTCTTCTCATTTAATTCTTATAAAACACCTGGTTCTGGTAGTATTTTCTCAATCTTACCAGAAGAAGGGGAGGATTAATCACACGCTGTTTGTTTAGAGCTGGTCTGGTACCTTTATATAGCGATATTTTTTTTTTTTTTTGTAGTGTTTAACGCCCGCTTTAACTACTTATGGCACCACAGGCGGTGACACTGATGATACATGAATGAAGATGGAGCACCAGTGGAATGCGATGGCGGGGGAAACCGGAGAACCCGGAGAAAACCCGCCCCAGCGCCGCTTTGTCCACACAAATCTCACATGCGGTAGCTTGGGATCGAACCCGGGCCGTCTAGGTGAGGGCGAGTGGTCTGACCACTCGGCCACAGCGCGGCCTATATAGCGATAGTCTACTGGTCAGCAAGAGTGGTCTTTTACCCAAGCCTGGACGGTATTTAGAGTCAAATTTCTTTAGTAAAATTTATTATCGATGTTAAAATAAAGGGAAAACTTGTTGATAAGCACATTAAAGAACCTGAATATAAAGAGGCTACTCAAACAAACCAGCTTGTCTATCAATAAGCGAAATCAAGTGGTACAATTCTTCACCAAAAGAAAACGCAAATATTATTGAACCTCCAAGGTTTGTTTAGAGCTGGTCTGGTACCTTTATGTAGCGACAATCTAGTGGTCAGCAGGGTGGTCTTTTACCCAAGCCTGGACGGTATTTAGAGTAAAAGTCCTTTAGTAAAATTTAGTTTTCCATTATCTATGTTAAAATAAAGAGAAAACTTTTTATAAGCACATTAAAAAATCTTACTATAAAGAGACTACTCAAACAAATCAGATTGTCTATCAATAACTGAAATCAAGTGAGACAGTCATTCACCAGTTGACAAAAGAAACTGCAAATACTACCATCAAAGTACTGATATTGAAACGTTCATTGAAATAGAAGATGATATTGATAGTATAGCTAAAAACATGGGGTTTTTAGCAGATGGATAAAAACCAAGCTAAAAGTTAGCAAGATTCCCATTATTGTGCTTGATGAAACTTTACTGTTTTCTGCAACCAAGGTGCTCCCACTTCTGTGGAGTTTGGTATTAGATGATCTGCTGGAGAAAATGAACGACCTAGGTTTGAAATGTGCGAAAGTTATGTAAGGAGGTAAACCTTTGGGTACACCCTTTTAAGACAAGACTCATCCCATTCAAACACACAAAGGAAAATGGTTGCTTTTTATACATTTCTATTTAATGAATGGTTGTAGATTAGCTCTAATATGACTTTGCTGTAAAGATAACAAATTTACATGGAAGCTATCTCTTCAAAACCTCGCAAGTATGCCTTACACCTCGTTCGCCCTTCTGCTGCTGTTAGCATTACGTCTCTTTGTCAATATGGTATGCATTTCCGGTGGGTTTTAGCTCCAAAATGTGTTACTTGCATTAATAAATGGAATCCACGTATGATTGTGATTTTATTCGAGATAAAGTGGGAAAGTAATTTGCAAGACATGTGTATTACCTCTCCGAATGACTTCTTATGTTTTACATGCTGCTAAGCGGCATCATTCTTATTGACTAGTATTAGGAAACTCGGCGAACAAAGGTTCTCGTCACCCTAATACCGGATTAAGCAATACATACCTGTATCTACTTTTAATGAATTATTTGTTTGTCTATAACATAAGATCTAAGAATAAGGAAGCTTCGCACGTATTGTTACTCTTGTGATTTCAGGTCCAGTGAACACATTTCTTTCATGGAAGTTATTTCAGCCACTCAGCAGGTTAACTTACTGCGTGTATCTCGTACATATGACCTGGCAACTTATAAGATCAGCTTCAGTGAGAACTCCAGGGTATCTGGATGATATTGTAATTGTAAGTAAACGTTTTTATTTTCTTTGTAACTTTTTTCGTCTATTATAAGTATGTTGCTTACATTAATTGAATTTTAAGACACCAAAATGTATACAAAGAGCTGGAGAAGTAAGAAAATACCGTCAGTAAAGTGGTCTGGGAGGAAGAACCAGTTCGAAGACCAAAGATTCGATAGAAAATAGTGCCATTAATTTAAAGAAAATCAGAAGGTATTTAAATGCGAAAATTGTGTAAGGAGAGAAACCTCTGGGTACACCTTTTTAAGACAGGACAAGAGTTAAATGGGGAGAAGAAGAAGAAGAAGAAGAAGAGAGAGTAGTAGCATTTTAGAAAAAGATCCATGTGTGTGTTTGTATGTGTGTGTGTCTGTGGGCAGCATAGCTCAAAACGAAAAGGCCGTTTAAAACCAAACTTGGTAATTTAAGTTTGATATCTTCCACATATAGAATGATGTTAGTGATACAGAAGAACAAAGAGCAGAGAGAGACTTCTAAGTCTTCCTGCGCCGGCAACCTTCTGGTAGCCAAGATTCAGCAGAGAGAAGATGACTGAGTTAGTGAAATGAAAAGTGTGTAAATAATTATTATAATGTTAAAAACAATTTTGAAAATAAAGACAAATATTTAATTTAAAACTATACTAAAAGAGAGAATGAGTTGCGTGAAATTTTTTAAAGGTATTCTTCTAGTTATATTTAAAATATTATTGGTGTAGATTATTCTGCTTAAAGAAGATAAGCATTGCATTGTAGAGTGAGTTTATTTAAGCATTGTAATTAATCTTTGATTTGTTTAAAGTATAGAGACAAATAAAAATTTACTTCTTACTTCCAGAAATGTGTATTTTTGTAGTGTTTAACGCCCGCTTTTACTACTTGTGGCACCGCAGGCGATGGCACTGGTGATACATGGAATGAAGATGAAGCACCGGTGGAATGCGATGGCGGGTGAAACCGGAGACCCCGGAGAAAATCCGCCCCTGCGCCGTTTTGTCCACCACAAATCTCATATGCGGTCACTTGGGATTGAACCCGGGCAATCTAGATGAGAGACGAGTAGTCTAACCTCTTGGCCACGGCACGGATAAGCTTTAATTTAGCTTAATGTTAGTACAATCATTGCAAAGTTCAAACATTTTTGTTTTCTCAAAAATGGTCTAACGCTTTTGATTAAAATACCTACCATTCATTAAAGATGTTTGCATGATTAATAAAATGTATATCTTGAATTTTCTGGAAATAACCTCTGAACGCCTTGTCATTCTGGATCACTTTTGTATAACTGATAAGCCGTAAGAGATAGACAAAAACGTAGTATATAAGTCGTGTAGATCTCGTTAAAACGCACAATTTATGTCACATACATTTTTTCGTACAATACCCCATTTCAGAGATATTCCTTGTTATGGACTTCAGTTTTAAAGCATTAAAAGTTTTTTTCATGCGGGAATTTCCTAACTCCTGGCCATTTAAAGGAACAAAGTTCAATCACATACTAAAGATTTGATTAACCTAGATTAAGACAAAGTAGAAGAATAAGTTTTTCACAATAATTTGTTACATAGATGTAGAGAAACTCGTGTGAATGAAATTCGATTTTTTCAGTATTTTTCGATTAAATACGCGCATATTCATTCCCACATCCATACTTTCAGACTCTGTGGGAGATAGAGAAAAGGTTAAAGAAAACGTCTCCGTCCCAACCTGGAATTAAACACAGTAGCTCTGGATTGAGGAGACATCGCTGACCACTCGTTCGCAGAGGCAATCAAGTAGGAGGGTCGCGCCGTGGCCGAGTGGTTAGACCACTCGCCTCTCACCTAGATTTGATCTCAAGCGACCGCATGTGAGATTTGTGGTGGACAAGGCGGCGCTGGGGTGGGTTTTCTCCGGGTTCCCCCGCCATCGCATTCCACCGTGCTCCATCTTCATTCATGTATCATCAGTGTCACCGCCTGCGGTGCCATAAGTAGTTAAAGCGGTCGTTAAACACCACCAAAAAAAAAAGTCAAGTAGGATCTTTTGATCGTAAATTCCAGACGATCACATGATTTAACTACAAAATCCTTGTAGTTACTCCATATTTCCCCTATTATAGGCAAGTGACCCTGTTGCTTAATGAAAATGGTAGGTACAAAAATAAATATAAATGTGCCAACTTTACGTCTGATTTCCAGATGTTAAGCTGAAACATCCACCATCATTTTCATTTCCATAGTATGATTTCATAAAATTAAATACACACATAGGTGGCGTCTTAACCACGTGGTTAGACCGATCGCCTCTCACCTAGGCTTATCGGGATCATCCCGGGGAACTGCAAGTAAGATTTGTGGGGATGTTCTGTACGGATTTCCTCCGAGTTCTCCGATTTCCGCCGCCATTTATTCACGATTGCTCCATAATAATTTTTCCTGTCATCCATATCTTCGTCACTTTCACACCAAACATTGGGCTGATCAAACATCCTGGCTTCTCTCTGATTCATCAGGCGTCTGAGCCCAGGCGCTGTCTCGTAAGCCCTGCATACTAGGAGGGTAATAAAGAGAAAGTAAAAAATCTGCACTGTGTTTATTGTGCTATTTGTCATGAAAATATCGAAATATACGGAATTTTAATCAACGTTAGAGTTTACTAAAGAGAGAGTTATATGTAATTTTTTTTTCCTTTGCAGTTTATGAAGGTTTATGTGATAAACGTACTTCATATGTTTATCACATATTGGGGACTGAAATGCCGAGCTTGGCATTTACTCGACTTTTCGTTTTAGAGTAGTCATACTCTAGAGTTGACTTTTAGAGTTGGCATAGAGACACACTCACACACAGGAGTGTACTCAAACCTTTTTCTAAAATTGTTTTTCTTTTGTATTCAGAGGGCCTTAAAACACACCTATATATGCAGTTCGAATTCTTGGGTGAAATATAAAACTTCCTATACTTATCTACAAGTCCGTGATAGGGAAAGTAAACATTATAAAGTATTTCACAATTCAACCAATAATAAACAATCTCGGAAATATTTAATGCCACAGAATATGTATTTTTCAAAAACTACATGTTTTAACAAGATCGGCAGTTTTTGTAGAGAAAGCCCTAATCGATTTCTTGGCGTTTCAAATTTATACATTGTAATTAAATCAGATAAAAGAGGACATCAAAGGTTATTCGCAGAAATATAAGACAATATATACGTTTTTAAAAATGTTTAATAAACATAAGGTATTTTAATCAAAATCTTCGGTCATTTTGAGAAAATAAAAGAATAAAGGAACATTCATATAATTTAGGGTAGAAAAATTTCTTGAAAAACTTCGTGTGATAACTTTAAGCGACGCTGAAATTAAACAGCAAGACAAAATAATTATTTTATTCTGAAATGGATTTTGATTTAAGCTAAATAAGAGCTGAAAACTATTAGGTTTCTTTCAACTCCATTAAACAATATGTGTTTTGTGATAGAATTATGCTTAACATAGCATATTGGCCGTCATAACGAAGCGCAATGATGTTAGGGCAGACATTGACTGTGCGGGCAACACAGTCAGGGCAAAGAGGAAGCCCTTGTAGGTGTACTATAATGGATATAACATTGGTGCAGTTGTCATTTGTTCAGTGGAGATTCATGTGCATAATGTGAGAAGTGATTGAAGAATTCATCTCCAGATTTAAAGAAAATTAATAGACCTGGAACCTGATATTCAATTATTTGCTGTTGCAGTTGATATTATTTCTGCCACACTGCAACGAAGTGATAGATTTGCAGAATAATATAGAACTCAAAGACAAATTCCAAAATAGAAAGGATCTAAAAGATATCTGCAGCAATTTCCTTCGATCACGCTTTCATAACTTCATTAGTTTGCTGCTCTGTATCTTGGCATGATCGCATCTACATATTTATGTGAACAGTTGTCACTGATAGAAGACTTGTAAATCACGTCACAGAAACCAGTATCAGACCGGAACTTAATATGTATTCTTCGTTTCAGTGTGTATAGTGCCGTGTTGAAAAACTGTTACTAGACAAAAAAAATTAAAATATCTCCACGAAGTAGTAAGGTTTACAATAAATGATACTCTGGTTACATCAACAGTGTGTGCATTGTAAAAACAGTAACCCATTTTGGCAAGGTCAAAGTTATGATTAATTTAAATCCTGACATCAACATTTCTAAGAAATAATAAAAAATTGTATAGGTAGTGACAGACTGAAAAATGCGGGATTTGAACCACGGATCTCCCGGTCTCTAGAGCTGCTCTACCACTAAGCTACCATGGCAACATACCGGCGTGGTAGTAAAGTCCTCAACTGACTTGCACGTTTCCCGGTAAACCATAAGATGATCTCAAATTATTTTCAGATTTCATATAGTAATGGCGACTTATAATGTCGTAAGTACTTTCAGTCCCGGCTTCATAGTTTAGCCAACATTTCACTGGTCAATTAGTGTAGACGTAATTATCTTTTCACACAAGCCTTGTATAGGACAAGCGTTAGATACATACATACAGGCTGAAAAATTCAATGCCATAGCCGGAATTTGAAAAGGCTAGCCGGTTACTCTACCATTGAGCTACAATGGCACTATGTCTTTAAATTCCTCGAAGGACTCACATGTTTTTCGGTAAACTACAAGTTAATCTCAAATTATTTTGAGATTACATATCCCAATGGGGATTTAAAATTTCGTTTAGTTGGCTAAACTATGAAACATCTGTTTACTGTTATTTTATTAATAATATTGAGCATCCTGTATCTATCACCATTGGTTTAAGATCCATAACACATGATCTTTAATAGAGAATGAAACACTTAGAAGAAGGGTACGCCACTGTATGGCATGCTGCCCCATCGTCAGTCGTGCTGAGTAAACAGTGCCCGCACTACATATTGTCCTTGTTTCCGAGCGAACCCTCTACGTCATGATTCACAGGGCAAGTTAGTGACTATAATTGACAGGAAAATCTTGACACATCTATTGTTACCTTAAACGAAATGCACAGGAGTTCAAGCATCTGGTTTTGAATAGAAGGGGGCCCAACATTGGTGTCCCGATATTTTGCTAAAAATCACATAGCTTCCTGTAAATTTATAATATATTTATAATGACAAAAGTTCACTGTCAACAGCCATATGTAGTTTTCTTTTATTTTGTTTGTTTCAGATACCTACATTCATTAGTGATCTGCTGACCAGTCTGTTGCTGGCAGCGATACTTTCTCTCTGTTTTGAATCTCCTGTCATAATTCTAGAGAAGCATCTTCTAGGAGCAGGTAAATAGCTAATTATAAGCAAAGTAGGTACATATTTTCAAACAATTTAGAACAATGTATCCATTAAGATTAAGGTTAAATCTGTTCTGAAGCAGATTCAATAGGTTTGGGTGTTACTTCCAACATTAACAATAACAAATATCAGCCGAATATCACTAACTCTTTTGCTTAATTCTTTCTTGACCGTTGTTGCAAATATTGTTTCAATAAATAAATAGCTGCAAGTACAACCTAATGATACATAACACAGACACAGGAAGCTTGAATAGTGAATTCTGCAGTTTCTTTTAGTTCTGAGTAGGAAGTTTTGAGAAGTTTAGAATTTATTACGTCTATTACAATTGTGGCTTAAAAGGACTTTTTATAATATTTTGACAATAATATGCATTAATGAACTTTTCCTTTTAGTGTTGTTCCATTATGTTCATGGAATTTTCTAGAGTTTAAAAATGTTTCTTATTCATCATTTTCATGATTGTACTAAGAAGGAGTGCACCATAAAATGACCATCTTACTGACTGAATACATACTTAAATAATAAACAAATATGTATTTAATTGGATTATGTATGTTTCAGGGGGTAAGAAAAAGAAGCCAACGAAGGAGGTACTACCAATTTCAAAAACAGAGACATCTCCAAATGAACAAGAAGGTGCTCATGTAGAAGCTTCCACAATAGTCATAGAAAGTAGTAGCAATATGCAGGAACTGAATACAAAACCTTCTGGTTCAAGTCATAAATAGTCACTTCGAGACTTTTTAGAACTTCATGCATATGATCGAATTATACTGCCAAAATGAACATCTAAATGTGGGAAATAAAGATGATGAGGATGATGGTCAGATTTGCAATGTCTATAGACAACTAAATCTGGTGATGTTTGAAGCACAAGAATTAGACCAGGTTTGATATAAAATGAGAGAAAGAATTATTTATGGTTTCTTTCAGTGCAATGTAACTCAACAAACATATCATGAAATCCAGAAACAACAGAAGCATTTTGCCTGCAAAATATAGCCTTCATAGACAGAAGTTGTCCTGAAGAAAGCATAATAAACAGCGATTCCATGAGAGTAGTTTTCAAAATAAAGCTGAAATATATAAGTACTATTGCATACATTTACATCATCTCAAAAGATTTCTGATAAATCCGTAAGTTAACACACATTGTGTTTTCAAATAAAAACAAATGTTTGTCACATCCTGGGTTCATATAATATGTTAGTGAACGTTTTACTCCTGGAATGGAACAATGCATTCGAAAACAGTGGCGGCTCCGCACTTCAAAGTCTGGATAAACGCAGGTGATGCGTTTGCATTATAAATGTTTTACATGCTTAGCTTTATAATTCGACAAAAATCTGATTTTTAGCAACATTTATTAGAAGTGTATTAATTTTGTTACATCCTAATTCCTACAGCTATGTATGAAGTGTATGTAAACAAACATGCCTATACCATCCAAATTGTGATGCATTAAAGTTCTTGTTTATTCAGTTGGTTACATTTTCTTTTCTTTTTTTAGTGCATACAAAATTCTATGCATTTGTGAAATTCAAAAATAAAAGATGAAATAAAACGTGTTTGTCAAAGCGAATGCAATTCACGCTATTATAAAATAATTTAATAATTAATAAGAATAGTAATAAATTATTGTTGTACTTAAACTTTAATTACAGGAAGCATTGTAACATTCATATCATACGGTGCATCCGTGCGTTAATGAATATTATTTAAAATTTCAGTGTGTGTGCTTTTTTTCACAATACATTATTTAGAAATCTGAAGCATCTCACACATTTACCGATTCTTATGGATAAGTTTGTCTTTCGTGAACATATTTCTTATAACTTCCAGCTTCTAGTCCCTATAGCATGTTTTGAAAAACAATTCTTAGAAAAAACATCTGGGGAGGGGGATTCCCACGAACTAAAGTATCCTGTAGAAATGCGGATATTGTGGAACAGCTCCTTAAGATAAAATCAAAGCTAAGTATCCCTCCTCTTCCCTCCACAAAGACATTTAGTTTTCTTTCTTAATGCTTTGACATTTCATCATGCTTAAAATATATTTTGAGCATACTCTAATATATAATGAATAAATACGTGTTATGACTACTTTAAATTTTATTATATATTTTAACACTGAATAAACCACAGGATATCTGTCACTTTGATGCTTTAAGACATAGTTTCAAGCCAAGTTGAATATTATTTGTATTGTACTGTTTATTATTAATGTAATTGTAGTAATCGGTTGAGTCGAATAATATATTTTGTTCATGTTTTGAGAAATGGTTTGAATACTTTCTTTAATATTTTAATTATTTCTACCTATCCATCCTCCCACCCATCCACCCAACTATCTACAAACCTCCGACCCACCTATTTGTTCAGCCACATAACTGCCGGCCTGTCCAACTACCTACCCATGCACACCTATCTATCCATCACCCACTCACCTATGTATCCACCCACTCACTTATGTACCCAGCCATATACCTAACTGCCTACCTACCTAGCCACACAACCAATTAACCTCCTACTCACCCACCTATCCATCCAGCTACATACCTTTCTACCTGCCTGCCTACCTACTAACCCACCCACCTACCCGCCCACACTACCAACCCATCTTTCTGCCTGTCTGAGTGGCTGCCTGCACCTACCCACCCATACCTGTCTGCCTGCCTACTTACCTACCTTCCCAGCTACTTATCTTCCCGCCTGTCTGCTTGCCTATCTCAGTGCCTGCCTATTCACCCACCTTCCCACCATTTTGCCTGTCTTGTTGCTAACGATGATCAAGGTGCACACCCAGATATTTATCTGGTTGAACAGAAGGCAACTATGGCACCTCCGTGGCGTACTGTTGAAGAATTGCAGGAGTATGAAGTCTGCTCAAGAGCTTTATCTGATATTTTTCTGGGTTCAGGGCTCTGTTAGGTCGTTAGGTTTGGTTGGATTGCTTGGTTAAATGCCTCCACTTGTACTTTGATAAAAACTTGATATAGTTCGATAGTTAGGAGCGCGATACAGAAAGAATGAATTTGGGAATCCCTGCGTATTTAACATAGTTTTCTTTCACCCTCAAAGGTTTAACATATTGCACATTAAATCAAAAATATATATCAACTTGGTTTGCAAGTTTATCTCTCTTCCATCAATTAAACTAGTTATTAAAATCTTAAGTTGAAAATTATAACTATCTTATTTTCAGTTTTGAGCAAAAATAATTGGAATACACACATATAAACATAACCAATAGGGTACTCTGCTGCAAACTAAGGGCGATAAGGTGCTCTCATATTGCTGAAAAAAAACCCTATTTTATGCTATTTTCTTTTGTGGTAGGAATAAAAATATGCTGTTCGCAGCATTTTTCAAAGTTATTAATATTGAATTGCCGTAAGCCATTTTATATCATAAGCAGACGTCATTAAATGTTAAAATGTTACTCCTAAAGCAAATATACCCATGACAATTAAAATGATCTATGAACTGAAATACAACTAAAGATGTATGCAGCTTTAAGATGTCATGCATTAAGACCCAGATTTATATTTATTTGCAATGACAGTGCATAAATCAGTGAGGAATATATTGAACCTCATATGTTTGACCTTAAAAGTCTTATTCTTATTATTAAATACAATTAGTATGTTAAATGTGGCTAGACATAATCTTGCATTGCTGGACGAATAGATAACAGATTCAAAGAATAATAATATCTTTCACTAATACTAATAATAATAAACAAACTTCTAATAATAATAATAATAATAATAATAATAATAATAAATACTGACGAACAATATAGAGACACTTGTGGTGGACGAACAAAATACGCTTTTACGAGGCGTACAGTGTATTATGATATATTAGATTACATTTACAAATTAATAAAGATATTACTGCTAGAATTGCCTTTTAAAAGAAAAGTATTTACTCATATTTTAGGGTAAGTATAGCTGGAACAAAGAAGCCTTAAAGAAAATATATAGTCTTATTTTTTTTTTAATAAATAAGGTGAAGTATTATGCATGTATGAACTATTTTAATTTATAAATAATCCATTAATTGATTTTGTTAATTAGGCACATGTTTATAATTGTTGCATAAGACCTCCACGCTCTTTATGCTTTTAATGTTATCGATTTCACTGCATACTCGCAAGTCGTAAAATACATTTTTACATTCTCTATACTCACTATGTACATAGTGTATAGAGAAGGTATTGCACTCCACCAAAAAATTCGATTCCGAGATTTCACCGGAAATATTTGTTTTAGGGTCCCCTGTATCCAAAAAAAAGTATTTTCAGAAAAAAAAAGTTCGTGTGTGCGTGTGTGTGTGTCCGTGTGTCTGTGAACACGATAACTCAAAAACGAAAAATTGATAAAATACCAAACTTGGTATATAAGTTTAGTATCTTCCAGGGATGCGACATGAAGATTGAAAAAAATTCCCCACCCATAACTATCCCTTATTTGGAACTTTTTTTCAAAAATTTTGATTTTCTAAAAAATGGCTCTAACGATTTTGATTAAAATGTCGTATATTAAAGATATTTACCTGACAAATAAAATGTATATTTTGAATTTTCTGAGAATATCCTCTGAAGACTACTTTATTCTAGGTCAATTTTACGGAATTTTGCATAACTGCTAAAGCGTAAGAGATGGACAAAAACTTACCACACAACAAATGTAGAGGAGCACTTTGCAACACACAATTTATGTTATATACATTTTTTTTTTCGTGGAGTTGATTGCTTTTGAGATATTCCTTGTTTTTTGTTTCAGCTATAAAAAACATACAGGACTTTGTGAACTCGTGTCCATACAAAGGAACTTCGGTGACATAGCAACCAGCTTTTGATTATCACTTTAACCTATGGTAGTCCGTTATTTCGCTTCTACTTACAAGGAAGCAAGTATAAGAGTATTTCTGCTAAATTTTTCTGATAAGCGTGAAGTAAATAGAAGTACACTTTTTAAGAATAACTTGTTGCAGGGATATAGAGAAAGTCATGTGAATTGTACAAATCAGATTTTTGCTTTTGAACTCTATGCCTACTTCTCTGTTTAGTCTTGCTGATATTCGTTACGAAAACAGTTGTTCACTCAGATACGTGATCCAAAACTGGTTAAAATATATGCATAGCAGCTTCCCTGAGCCTCTTTATTATTTGAAAACGGATTACAAATAATCGTTATTCAGTGCTATATCGCAATTCCTTTCTAGTCTCTGTAACGCTCGTAGACAGCTATTCTCTCTCAACAGCACGCTCAGAACTCGCTGCTGAGACTGGCGTTCCGGCTCTCCTCCGCTTATATAGCTATTGATCACGTAGCAAGAAACTTTTACAAGTAGAGGCCATCATTGCGCGTGTACATTATCACATAGCTGTAACATGTTTAGGTGCATCAATAAGAGCTTTGATAAATGCGCTCACCGACTGCACAAGTGTTCACTCACGCAGGTGTGCCAGTGGGTTCAAAATGAAAAGGAAACCGCCGGCAAAAATTAATTAAAAACGTTTGGCGATTACGGGACAGCAAGACACAGGCGCTGGCATTCGTCGCGGAGTCACAGTATTTTCTCCTTCAAAAGAAAAAGGAAGTTGTAAATCTGGCCAGCACGAACAGATTCAGCAGTAGTGATACTCCAAGCAACTTCATGTGAGATTTGTGGTGGACAAAACGGTGCAGGTGCAGGTTTTCTCCGGGTTCTCCGGTTTCCCCCGCCAACGCATTCCAGCGGTATTCCATTTTCATTCCATATTTCTCCAGTTTCATCGCGGAGCCACAAGTAGTACAAGCGGATGTTAAGCACTACAAAAAAATCTGATGTGTTCCATTCACATGACTTTCTCTACATCTCTGAACAAATTATGTTAAAAAGTTTATACTTCAACTTACTTCATGCTAATTGAAGAAAAGTTAGCAGGAATAGTCTTATTACTTATTTCCTTGTAAGTAGAAGCGAAATAAGGGAGTACCATAGGTTAAAGTGATGGTCAAAAGCCGGTTGCTATTTGACTGAAGTTCCTCTGCTGCTTGTATGAACAGGAGTTGACAAACTCCTCGGGGTCCACAGAGCTTAAAGTTACTCGACATTCGTCTTCTCAGGATAAGGGAAAAACCTTATCCGGGTAACTCACCCTAAGTGAGATTCGAACTCACGACCATTTGAATGTGAGGCAGACACCCTACCACCACACTACTCGGGCGGGCTATTGTTAAGTTTTTAAGGATGAAACCAAAAATAAGGAATATCTCAAAAACGATCAACTCCACGAGAAAAAAAAATATATATATATGTGTGTGTGTGTGTGTGTGTGTGTTTTTTTTTTTAACGTGCTCTATATTTTTTGTGTGGTAAGTTTTTCTCCAACACTTACGGTTTAGCAGTTATGCAAAATTCCGTAAAATTCATCTTCAATAGTCTTCAGAGGCCATTCCAAAAAATCAAGATATACATTTTATTTCTCAGGTAAATATTTTTAATATATGAAATTTTAATCAAAATCGTTAGAGCCATTTTTAAGAAAATCAATTTTTTTTTAAAAAGGCTTCCATGTAAAAGGTAGTTTGGCGTGAGGAGATTTTTCTGAAAATCTTCTAGTCGCATCCCTGGAAGATATTAAACTTAAATACCAAATTTGGTATTTTACCGACTTTTCGTTTTTGAGTTATCCTGTTCACAAACACACGGACACACGCACGGACCTTTTTCTGAAAATGCTCCTTTTTAGATAAAGGGTGCTTTGAAACATATATTCAGTGGAAATCTCAGTATCGAATTTTTGGGTGAAGTGCAATACTTTCTTTATACACTTAGTACGTGTAGAGAAAGTAAAAAGCAATAGTAATAAATCACAGTACGATAAATTGTACTGTACTTACATCCACAAACTTTATTTGCTTCACTTAAGCTGATCTTTCTTCCCGTTAGTATTTTTAATACTATTTTGGATGACAAGACGCATAATGTCGTGAGGTTTTAAGTTTTTTTTATGGTTCGACAATTTTGTTGCTGGTAATTGTTTTATCAAAATAAAGATTAAGGACACTTGTGTTGTATATAAACTTTTGGACTGGTGTTGAGTGCCACTTAATACAAAAGTTTCTCTAAAACTATTTAACATAATGAATGAAACGTTGACACTTAATAAAGCAATTCTTTTCAAACATAATACATGTAAAATTACAGATGTATGCTAAAAATTAATGTTACAAACATCTCATAAATATCATATGTTTTTTTACTTTCTCTAAACGCACTATGTACATAGTGTATAGAGAAGGTTTTGCACTCCACCCAAAAATTCGATACCGAGTTTCACCGGAAATATACGTTTTAGGGTCCCCTGTATCTAAAAAAGAAAAGTATTTTTTACTTTCTCTGTACGCACTATGTACATAGTGTATACAGAAGGTATTGCACTCCACCCAAAAATTCTATACCGAGATTTCACCGGAAGCATATATTTTAGAGTCCCCTGTATCTAAAAAAAGCATTTCCGAAAAAGGTCCTTGTGTGTGTGTGAGAGAGAGAGAGAGAGAGAGAGAGAGAGAGAGAAAGAACAAGATAACTCAAAAACGAAAAGACGGTAAAATACCAAATTAGGTATTTAAGTTTAGTATCTTCTTTATTTTTGAGAAAAATTCCCCCATCCCAACTACCCTTTACATGGAACTTTTTTCGAAAATTTTGATTTTCTCAAAAATGACTAACGATTTTTATTAAAATGTCGTATATTAAAGACGTGTACCTGAGAAATAAATGTATATCTTGTATTTTCTGGGAATTGCCTCTGGAGAGTACTTTATTCTGGATGAATTTTACGGGATTTCGAATAACAGCTAAACCGTAAGAGATGGACCAAAACTTACTACACGAAACATGTAGAGCACGTTAAAACACACAATGTATGTTATATACTTTTTTGTGGAGTTCATCGTTTTTGAGAAATTTCTTGTTTGTTTCTGCTTTGAAAAACGTATATTTTTCTCATACAGGAATTTGTCAACTACTGTCCATACAAACAAAGGAATTTCAGTGATATAGCAACCAGCTTTTGACTATCACTTTAACCTATGGTACTCTCTTATTTCGCTTCTACTTACAAGGAAGCAAGTAATAAGACTATTTCTGCTTTTTTTCTGATTAGCACGAAGTAAATAGAAGTATAAGCTCTTTAAGAATTATTTATTGCAGGGATGTAGGGAAAGTCATGTGAATGGTACACACAAGATTTTTTAAATATACACTGATAGCAATATGTTCAAACTTTACATTATTTCCACTGAATGTTTAGTATGCTGTAATGTAACTTTACTTAACAATTTACACTTAAATTTGTTTCTTATATTTGAAGGCAAGCTCCCCAGTTTTACTTTTTACACGTACTGAATACATGGTATGTAGAGAAGGTATCGGTGTGTAGATTTCACTGGTAATTCCTGTTTTATTATCCCCCGAGTTCAGAAAAATATATTTAGAAAGAATTTCATGTGGGTCTGTGAACAGGATAGTTCAAAAACGAAAGTCCACTTAAAACTAAGCTCCTAAAGCAAATTATTTATGTCCCACACTTCTTTTGTGAAATTAACCACTTCCGAGCTGTGCCTTGTATTTGATGTTAATTTTAAAATGAATATACTTTTCTCAAACGGGAAGTCTTAATTCGATTCATAACTATTTTGTTTTACTCCTGGTCATGCAAAGAGAATTGATTTTCAATTCAACGCATAGCGAAAGAAGAATTTAAAATAATTAATCTGGTAATGTGGTAAATTCTTGTAAATAAAGCTAGTACAATTTTAAAAGAATTGATTATCGTTTTTTTATTTCCCTTTCACTTGGAAGGAAGGTAATAAAATAGTTCTACTAAAGTTTATCTCGATTAGTATGAGGTAGAAAAAAGAATAATCTTTTTAATAATATTTTACTTTTAGTAAAGGTAGACAAAGACATATGAAAGAAAAACATTCGATTTTTATTTTATGAATACAGAATACTCAAATCTTTTAAAACCTGGTCAATATGTGAACAATTGAAGTTCACTTCGCTTTGCATTGCTATAAAAAATGAGAGGAAACGAAAGGAATCTCCATTTGAGAAAACTGTTTAAAACTGAAGCCAATAACAAGGAACGTCTCGGAAATACAACAAAAACGAATGAGACACAAATTGTGTGTTTTAAGATACACATTTTTTGTGTAGCAAGTTTTTGTCTGTTTCTTAATGTTTACTAGTTAAACCGTTTGCAAAATTCATCCTGAATGAAGAAGTCTTCAGAAGTTATTCATAAAAGGTCAAGATAAACATTTATTTGTTTTTGTTTTTTATGGTGTTCAACGCCCGCTTTTTTTGCTATGGCACCGTAGGCGATGACACTGATTATACATAGAATGAAGATGGAGTGCCTGTAGAATGTGATGGCGGGGAAACAGGAGAACCCGGAGAAAATCCGCCCCTGCGCCGCTTTGTCCACCACAAATCTCACATGCAGTTGCTGGGGATCGAATACATTTACTTGTGACGTAAATATATTAGTAGGCGGTATTTTAATCAAACTTGTCAGAGCCAATTTTAAGAAAAACAAAACTTTCAAGAACTTTACATGTAAAGGGTAGTTTGAGGTAGATGGATGTTATTGAAAACTTGGTGTCGCATATCTGAAAGATATCAAACTTAAATAGCAAGTTTAGTATTTAAGCTGCCCACAGACACACGGAGCGTTTCCTAAAAATGCATGTTTATTTATTGTTGTTGTTTCATTTATATGGCTCCCTTTAATATCTAAGGCCATAACGGGGGCTTTGCATTAGAAACATCTCATGTTGGGTTTTTATTTCCCCCAAACACACACACTTTCAGGTTCACATACATACCTTCAGACTCTATGGCGGGATAGGGAATAATTCTGGTTAAAGAAGAATTCCCCGCCCCAGCCGGGTATCCAACATGGGACCTCCGGGTGAGAAGTCAGCTGACTGACCACTTGTCCACGGAGGCAGTCAATATTTTCTTCTCACGGACAATAAAGCATATTTCCGAAGAAATCTCCATATCGAGTATTTGGTTGGAATATAATACCAACGGGGATTATCAAAGATTGGTTAAACGATATTTGGCAAAAGGGTAACGAAAACAGTTATAACCTCGTAAATAAAGTAAAAAGACGACTATGTGATACAAGCATGTAGGAAGTAGACTATGAATGTAGAAAAAAACGGCATTGCAGTTACAAAACGAAATAAAAATTGGTTGGGGTAAAGAAAATATTTTAAAATTGGGTATGAAACAAAGGTCGGGAATAGCGTGGCTCAGGTTGGGAAGGTGGAAAACCCATAAGGTAGTTGATGAAGCTGGTAGGTGGATTTGCCCATTATGCGGGTATCAGGAAAACTGGACGCATATTTTGGCAGATTGCATGCAGATGGAGGATATTAGGAAAAAAATATTGCCGGAAGTATTTTAGGTACAAACAGACGAAGGACAACATTCTGGGATTTGATTATAAACAACCAAAACTGGGCAAGCCTGGACACATACTTCGTGGAAGTTCGTGCACTAAGATAAAATATTTGTGTAAACATTGTACAGTCTTATTTGATGCTTGAGTAATCTATATGTATGAATACGTGGTGTAGTTGTGAGTGCAAGTGTGTGTGTGTATGATATCAGAGTGTTCTTTCTTTTATTGTTCTGTGGTTCTGTTGTCGTAGCGCGCGAGTATGTGTGTATTACCAATGTTGTTAAGATATATAAAATATATATATATATATATATAATATTATATTTTAAATTCAAGATTTTTAGGCAGCATGTAAGGTCACCCAACGCAAATATTGTATTATTATAAACTTAATAATAAAATACTACTACTAAAAATATATGTAATAAAAATAACAGTACAGCTTCCATATTTATGAAAATAACTTATCATGTTGTGTCATTGTATAATAACGACATTACATACATGGGTATCAGAGGAGAGTTCAGCTACTTTAAGTTAATTTCCACGAAGCGTGTTAGACCCTCACCCTGCACACAATTTAGTGCGATCCCCTTTGCCAGAACATGACCCTAAATCCGCCCTTCCTTGGTGTTGCAGTCCCAGGTTGCGGAATGTACACAGGTTGTTAGGGATCCCAGAATTGGTTGAAATTGTTAGTATCCTGAGGGGTGGTGGAGGGTCGGAGGCATAAATCACGAGTAATTGTTGCGGCAACGCGTGGGAAGTGACGTGGACGAAGTAACGCACGCTTGAATTCAAAATGAATTTTTTTTTTTTTTATTTTAAGTTTTATTTTATATAGCTTAACGTCCTTTAACCTATGTTGGTCATATCGAACGAAGAATGAATTGGTGAAATGATGCTCAAATGATTTCGGAGTCCATAGAGCTTAAAGTCAATCGACACACATCTTAGAACAAGGAAAAACAGCGGAGCGAGGCATACACGCTACCTCCACACCAATCAGGCGGGTGAAAACTTCTTGTGTAGGGTCAGTTAGCATGTTTATGATTAGTATTAATTTTCAGTTCCATTCTTAATAAAGTTCCACTCCATAGAAATAATCTGGAATATTTATATGACTTTCTCTACCTATAATGCATAATATATTCTTACACACAACACACTTCTAATTTCTATACACCAACTATGTACTTAGTGTATAGATAAGGCATTGTATTGCACCCTAAAATTCGATACCGAGAGTTCACCGGAAACACATGTTATTAGATTCCCTAAACCCAAACAAAACAAAAAATAAAAAAAAAGTTCATTATGCGTGTGTAAAGCACAGCTTAAAACCGAAAGTCTGTTAATTACCAAACTTGGTATTTAAGTTAACATTTCCTGAGGATGCGACCTGAAGATTTTCGAGAACCCCCATCTCCAAAAGCTTTTTCATGGACAAATGTTATAAAATGTTGATTTTCTCAAAAATGATCAACCATTTTGATTAAAATAATATAATACAGATGTCTATACGACAAATAAAAGGTATATCTTGAATTTTCGGGCAATAGCTTCTGAGAACCTGTTTATTCCCGATGAATTTTGCTAAACTGATAAGCCATTGACAAACGAGTAGATCTCATTAAAACACATAATTTATTCCATACTTTGTTTTAAAGAATTGGCTGTTTCCGAGATATTCCTTGTCATTAACTTCAGATTTAAAATAGTTATACTTTTTTCGTACGGGAATTTTTCAACTCTTACATACAAAGGAATTTCAATGACATAGCACACAGTTTTTAAAATATTTGACTATCCTTCAGCCGGGGGTATTCCCTTCTTCCCCTTCCACTTACTAGGAAGCAAGTAGTAAGATCGTTTCTGCTAATTTTATCTCGATTAACATGATGTAGAGAGAAGATTTAAGATTTTAAAAATAATTTGTAACACAGATGTAGAAAAAGTCATGTGAATGGCACACATCAGATTTTTTTTCTATCTGTATATCCATAAAAACGTTTGCAAAGATTCGTTAATTGCTAAGTCATTGTAGATAGGCATGAATAAGGGCACGCGTAGGCTAAAGCGATAGTCAAATATTTCAAGACTGGTTGCTATTCAGTTCTATTTGCTTCATCAGAAGAAATAATCATTTACACGATTTTCTGCAACTATTTCTCAAGTTAAACATTGCGAAATTAGTTTTATTAGTTATTCTTTTCAACCAGAGGGAAAATAAGGGAATATCCTAGGCTAAAGCGATAGACAGATATTCTAAAAGATGGTTGTGAAGTGAAAAAAATTGAACGCTTGAAAGTATTAAACAAAAGAGAGACGAAAAGAAAGAAATCTTCCGTTTGAGAGAAGTTTGTACTTTAAAACTGAAACCAATAAGTTGGAATATCTCGAAAATGGCTCTCTACAAACTATGTGTAAAATACACAATGTATGTTTTAATGAGATTTACATTTTTGGTGTATACTTTTTGTCTATCTCTTATGGTTAAGCATTTATACAAAAGTGCTACAAAAGGATCCAGAATGAAGAATCAGAGGCTATTCCCAGAAAATTCAAGATATGCACTTCGTTGGTCAAGCAATTAGTTTTAACATATCACATTTCAATCAGAATAGTTGAGTCATTTTTGACAAAATCAAAATTTTCTAAAAATGTTTAAAGTAAAGGGATTGGGGGTTTCGGGAATTTTCCTAAAACTCTTCGTGACGTATCCTTGGAAGACAATAATCTTAAATACTGATTGGTATATAACCAGGTTTTTTTTTTATAATTACATTCTCAACGCACCCTTCACAAACGTATCTAACAGGAAAATGCGAATCGCGACTTGAATAAACCTGATATTCTCAGACGAGGTAATATTTTCTTTCGCACGTAAACAAAAGGCAATTGTCTATCATCCAAAGGGGTCCTGATACGATGCAAAATACTTGGCTTTACCATATTCCATCACGGTTGTGTATCTGTATCGTGTTGGGATCGGCTATCAAGGGACGGTCTAGGTGTGCTGTGACAGGTTGACGATACACTGAACGGTGTGCAGGGCATGGTAATACTCGATAATATTTCGATTCCTTCTGTGCGAATAAGATATCCTGATGGAATTGTTGAATAAATGTAGAATAATCATCCTGTCCACACATCTCGTAAGATTTCAAATTGGTTTTCACAGAGGCAGGATAGAGTGGTACAATGTGTCACCTTTATTTATTATACAATCTAAATAAAAAGTATAATTTTATCTACCAAAATATATCCGTACAATAGCTGTTAGTAAAGAAGGTTGATATAAAAAGTGAACTACGCTCCAATTTACATGCAGATAGGCGAAGAACAAAATATGGCTTCTAGGCACAAATTCAAGAAACCTGGGATCTGGTAGTTTTTCATCCATATTACTGCAGGCATCTAATTTTGTCTAAGCCCCGAAGATTGAGGGCAGTTATACGGCCTGTGTGTTCATACCCCTGACAATTATGTCTATTTTTGTTTGCTTGTTTTAGTTTAGAAGATATTTATAGTTCTTACCTTTTTTTTTAGTTAACACAGTGTTAGCAGAATTATGTTTTTGTATACATAGATAGGCTCATAACTTCAAATACCAAAGTTATATTGATTCAATATTATGTTCCACCTAATCAGTCATAGAATTAACATAAAAAATGACAACCAGTGCCAGATTTGAGCCTAGGAACTTATGAGCGGAAGCAAAACCTTATTAATCTTTCGGCCATCGAAATGCTATTTTGTAACTGGTTTTCCCAAGTTAAGCATTAGGCTGAGTCACAAGACCATTGTACAGTTTTTTCGTGTGTATTTCGAACACATCTTTTACGAAGATTCATAAAGCTGTTTGATCATGAAAACTTGCGATGACATGTTTTGTGTCCATTGGTGTACATTGTACACACGAGCTGGAGATGTAAAAATTTAGTAGTTTCCATTTGAGACATTTATACTTTAAAATTAAAACCGAAACAGGAATAAAATGGAAAATTTATTTGGCATAAGTTACGTATTTTAACAAGATCTACATTTTTGTAGCTCTAAGTGATACTCGTTATTCGGAAGCTTATACGTAAGAGATACAAGACTTAGAGACTATTCCTAATTCAATATACATATTTTCATTTAGCACAAAAATATCTTAAACATATGGTATTTTAACAGAATCGTTAGAAAATTTTGAGAACATCAAGTTTTATGAAAAATATTTGATGCTAAGGATAGTTTGGGGCCGGGTAATGCTCTTAAAAATCTTCGTGTCATGAAAATATTAAAATCTAAGGTATCTTAATCAGAATCGTTAGCCATTTTAGAGAAAATAAACTATCAGAAAATGTTACCTGTAAAGGGTAGTTGTGGGTGGGAGCATTCTCCTGAAAATCATGTCGCATCCTTTAAACATACTGAACCTTAATACCAAGTTTGGTAATGCCTCTTCATTTTTGAGTTTTGTCCATCCCCCCCCCCCAATACATCTTTTTGAAAAAATGTTTTTCTTGATCTCAGGGCTGTCAAAATATTTATTTCTGGTGAAATCTCGGTATCGAATTTTAGGTGAAATACAAAACCTTCTCTATCTGCTATGTATATAATACGTGTAGAGAAAGTACAAACAAAAGAATGGTATAGGTTAGATAACGCAGGTCTTGAGCAGATATATTGTTGCTAACGCCACTCGGGAGGATGGAATGATAGGAATGTTCTACAGTCACCAGAGACGCGCGGAAGTCCAAGCCTGATGATCCGTTCCGCTGACGGGGTCTGGGACGCCAGAGTAGTCGTGCAAGAAACCCCCCCCCCAGGCACCTAGCTATCTTTCAATTGAGCACACACTCGCGCCATCTGTCCGCACTGTCATACACCACAAACCTGGAACCTCATCTGAGAGATGAGGGGGGAAACTGAATGAAGGGGGCAAAATACCGTGGTAGATAAGAAGCAACCGCGGAAAACTATAACTCCTGGATCATAGACAGCAGTCGCTGGGAGTCGAACACGGCTCCTCCGAAATGCCAGTCACCCTCGCTATTGTACCACTTTACAGAAAAAACTCAAAATCCCACTGCTACTTACAATTATTACATGTGTAAATAACACACGAGAACTATAAAGTAACCTAAAGAATTTAAAACTTTGATGAAACTTTTCTGAAAGGATATTACTTCTAAGGTTCTAGTTTTTATGTAACACATTAAAAACCAATGTGAATACTTTCTGATTCTGGGTATTGCATTTGCATGCCGAAATACAATTTTTATTAAAAGTCTATGCAAATTGTTTTGGTCATAATTTGCATAAAAACTAAAAATTTCAAAAAAGATTGGGTTAAAATATTCTTGGTCTGGTAACAATTTATACCATTGTCGTGCCTGTGTCTTCAATAGTTTCTAAGAAAAGGTACAGGGAAGTTGAAAACTGTGCTTTCGGAAAACTTAGGTTAAGAAAATGCATTGAACCTCGTGAAATTATTCCGCATTTCATGAAATGTCATTACCTAAAATATTGCTATGTTATTGTAAATTACATATGAGACACTGTTTTGGTTATTTCTTCTATATTTCAAATATTAGGCAGCTGTTTATGAAAAGTATTTATTTTATCCTACTGTTAAATCTGCTGCACCTGAAAATTATGTAAAAAAAAATTCACACTCCGGAATAATAATCATCTTCGTACCAACATATTTTTTGTTGTTTTTAAACTTGTCCTAAGCTTTTATGTAAAATACAGGTGAACATACAATAAGAAAGCAACTACATTTATTTATTTATTTTACTTATTTCTGTACAAGTTGGTATTACATGGTAAGAGTTGAAAATGTGTACAAAATAAAGTCACAGGAAAAATCTAATGAATAATTAAGTGTATATATAAATGAATAAACCAGTCCAACTGCAAATCTAATTACATTACATTTATAAACGATTAACCCTTAAATGTGCGAATTAATGCGAAACATATGCCATTCTTTTTGTACTTCATAAATAGATTTCCATATCCCTTTCATCTTTATCTGGTGCGGAAGTGATTCGAAGAGCTGTAGTTATGGCGATACATAATGGACTGGCATAAAGCAGAACTTAGCGAGTTCCAGTCAAATATGTCTGTGGTAAACAATGGGTAGGGCCCATGTAAAATAATTGGTGTGATGGCACGCGCTGATGACGTACGGTGACTATAGTTGTATGGATTTTTCTTTTTTATTTTAAAAACAATATTTTAGAGACAAATTAATATTTTCAACACAAAATGGCTGAAATGCTTGTGTTTATTAAGGCCAGCGTAATAATAAACTTAATATAAAAATAATAAAATATTCTAAATTCTAAAACGTTGCTTAAAATTACTTTTGTAAAACAGAGCATTTGAGTGTTAATACAATTATATGAACTAAGAGTTTCGAAACAAAGTATTATAGCTACTAGTTTATTGCCTTGTACAACTAGATAGTAAAGTTAATTAGACAATTGTGAAGTCAATTATTATTTTACTATTTCCATTCATTAACTATCTAATCAACATCACCCATTAAGTTTATCACACCATTATGATATCACAATCATGCTCTTGGATATTATTTACAATATATTATCCAACGTTTACCTATACATTTTCCAACATGTAAACAGAACCACCAAACTTATTTCATATTTATTGCTTACAGCATACAAAATAATTCTACAACCTATGAGCTGATTCAACAATCTGTATGGCGTAGTTTATGGTCTATATTTTAGAAGTAGTGTTCGATCCCGGAGGTGTCCACTGACCCATGGGTTTTCCCCACGATGTATTCGGGTTGGCAGGTCATGTTGAAGTGGCTCTTTCTATTACGCCTTTCCTGTACCTATCACTTATCTATTTCAAAACCAGGCAAGTGTGTTCGGTAGTTAGGACTCTCCTAGGACTCATTTTCGAATGTTTCGGGCGGACGCTCCTTCTGGGGAACCTAGAAGACTTAGGAGTTTTAAATGGGATCAAGGCTGCGTTGATGCGTTTGCTGTAGAAACATTAGGGACCCCATCCATGCTTGCACCCGTCATTCGGATCTGGTCGCCCTTACGGTCTCTGCTCTTATCCCAGGGTCTCAGAGCCTAATTAAAGATTAAGAATTACCGCGAACTACCGTATTATTGAAATTAAAATTAATCAACGATTTTTTTTTTATTTCTGCTCCATAACCGTTAATTACTTATAACTAGGGCTAGGAAATTGAGGAAAATTACTTTTTCTTTCCAGTGTCTGAAGACGAAGCTTAACATAACGGGCAAATGGTCACTATAAGCTAGAAAGTTGTTAGTTTTTATTTTGGTAATACCTTCTTACGTACTATGTACATAGTGCATAGAGAAGGTATTGTATTGCACCCAAAAACTTGACACCGAGATTTCACCGGAAGTACATGTTTTGGCACCTCCTGAATAATAATAATAATAATAATAATAATAATAATAATAATAATAATAATAAAAAAGCATTTCTATAAAATGGATCATTCGTGTGTGTGTGTGCGCGCGCGCGCGCACAGCATAGCTTAAAAGGGAAAAGTTCGTTAATACCAAAATTGGTATTAAATTCAATATCTCCCAAAGATGCGACACGAAGATTTTCATGAAAATCTCCCCACTACCAACTGTACTCTACATTAAAAAATTTTCTAAAATTTTGATTTTCTCAAAAATGGTTCTACGGTTTTGATTAAAATATATTAAAGATATTTATGTATAAATAGAAATTATATCTTACATTTTCTGGAAACATCCTCTAAAGTTATTTTTATTCTGAATGAATTTTGTGGAGTTTTGCATAACTGGTAAACGAGACAGACAAAAATTACTGTACAAAAAATATAGAGCACGTTAAAACACACAATTTATATTATATGCATTTTTTCCCGGAGTTGATTATTTTTAAGATATTCCTTGCTATTGAGTTGTTTTAAAATACTTTATATTTTTTCTCATACGGGAACCTAATACCTGACGCCTAATTGCTTCAATTTCTTTCAGTGTACGGCAAATTAGTTCACAGTTAACATGTTTTCCAACGAGACAAATTACGGTGAGTAGGGCAGGAAGGAAAAGTCCACTTCGGAACGGTTACACTTTCGGATTCCAGGAGTGTTTAAAAAGTGGACGAGCAATGTTAAAAGTTTCAAAAGTGTTAAAACCTTTTCCATTGAAGAAGTAGATGTCCTAGATATTCAGGAAGACCATAACCACGCGGCAGCGCCTGGTGACAAAATTCAGATACAGAAAGTACTTTGAGATCTGAAGAGAAAATCTACGGAAGAGATATGTGAAAGGCCATTAAAACTAATATACCAGTAGCTGAAGAGAGAAAACACGAAAGAAGTAACCCCCTGGAGTTGTCCAGTTTACGTCCCTATAAAAAAGCTAGGCGGAAAATTCTGCCAAAATTACCCAAAAGTATAGAGGTCCATTATGTTGTGAACACATTAAATGTGAAAACTCTAGATGGAGTCGAGTTGTTGGCTGCACAACAATGCTGCGAAGGAAGTTATATTTTGTGAATCCGGAAACCTCAGAGTACTCAGTGTGACAATACATGGAACTTTCAAGTATTCTTACAAGGTGTTTTACCCAGCTATTTACAATCCATGGGCTTGTTAATGGACATTACATTCCAATGGTATTTTTTGTTGAAGGACAAGAAAACTTCATATCAGCAGGTATTTTCAACAGTTCTTGATAATTGTAATAAGCTAGGTCTGAAATTCTCTCCATCAACAATGTTTTCTGACTTTGAAGAAAGCATCATGAATGCTGGAGAAGAAGTTTGGACTGATGTTAAATTCCAAGAATGTAAATTTCATTTAACACAAAGCTGATGGCGAAAGATACAAAACTTGGGTCTTGCACACGACTACTATTCCAGAAATGAAATCGAAAATTTCTGAACTACATATTTGGTTTGTCAATCTGGATCCTGATATGGTTGGCGACTGTTTGGCTTAAGGCAGTCATGCCTGTCTCGACTATTTAGTGGAAACTTACTTGGGTCTTGCACACGACTATTATTCCAGAAATGAAATCGAAAATTTCTGAACTACATATTTGGTTTGCCAATCTGGATCCTGATATGGTTGGCGACTGTTTGGCTTAAGGCAGTCATGCCTGTCTCGACTATTTAGTGGAAACTTACATCGACGAAAATGCACTCTTTACTCCTTCCATGTGGGCAGACCTAAGTTGCAATAGACAGAACTAACTACCAACGCTTGGGAAAGTTTCCACAACAAATACAACAACCAGTTTTACTCCTGCAGCCCAGATCTGTATAGATTTCTTGAAGTACTGAAGCAAATTTGGCTGGATACTAAAATTGCAATTAATTCATCAACAAAAAAACAAAACAAAAAAAAAAAGTTTTATCCACACTTGCAACTCATGATGTAGCAAGTAGAAAATTTCAAAGCTGGAAAATGCTCAAGTATGCAATACGTCAAGTCAATTTCTTATAGAACCAAACCTGGAAATACATGGAAATAAAATCTAAAAGGAAATATACCGCTTATTTTAAAGACGAAATTACTTATTTCTGTACGATATAGATTTAGAATGTCAGAATAATTAAGCATCTAAATGCGGATCCATTGTGAGTAAATTACAAAAAATAAGGAAATGATGACAAAGCTGATAAATGTCGAATCTTTTGGGATGCGAACCAGTTTGCCTCCTCGTGGTGCACCCTAGGTAACGCTAAACGAACTGGAACAAACACTAATTCAAATTTAAGCATTAGAGGTTCGTTTTCTTTTGGTACTAAGAGCCGTGTTTCTTTTGTTATTAATCATAAATGCAAAAAATGTATCATCTTCCACTAGAAGTATGTAATGCCTCATCAAATATTATAAACACCAAACTGCAACCGTTACCTATTTCGGCCAGGAGGCTACCTGCTTTGGGGGCTATGTAATTAGGGCTTCGGGGCTATTTCTGACCGCTGGAGGCTTCGGTACCGCACTCCCTCTAAGTAACCCGTTATTTTTGGTCAGCATCTAACAATGACCTGACCAGAGGGTAGAGCGGATAGGTTGTATTCACCTTATGTTTGACTGCAGTTTCAGTTTGCGGAGGCAGCCTGGCCTAAAACTGATCCTAACATTTTTTTTTTTTGCAACAACTTGTATCTGAATTAGAAGCATAGGAATTTTTTGCATTTTTTCACACAATATGCTGCATACCACTAGAATGTTCATTTTTTAACATAAAGTATGTAATTGAAACTAATTTGGACCACTTATATTCTTTTATTGGATATGTTAGGTAATTTAGGCAATTTATAGGTCCTCAATGTTCCAGCCGTACCTATAAGAAAGAACTTTTATACATCGTAATGTTATGATTGGGCAATGAACCGAGCTATGGACATTTAGCTACATATGCGTGTTATAAAACCTCACACATTATATTCTGTAGTATTATGTACAACAAAGTTGCGATTAAATTACATTGACTTATTTGCCAAACTAAACGAGCGATTTTGTTTTCTTCTACACAATCTCCTTCTAAGGATAAAATCCCATACAGATGGACAACGCTTATACCAATATTGCAAAATATTTAAATAAAAATTACTGTAGTTAACACTTAGTAATTTAACAGCCAGTATTCAAAAAGTCTGTGAATGGCCGGGACGGAATTGTGGGAGAGACCATAACCCGATCTTGACGTACAGGCAAAGAATGATACTGTGTTAGTGTTCCCATTTCGCTTCCGCGGAATGATGAAAGGCTACTCATCTAGTCCTCCCATCTGGGGAGAAAGTCATCGCGTAGATACCAGGAGTTGAATCCGTGAATTCCGCGCCAGAGACAGATGCACTAACATTGCACTAACATGGCGGACTAATAGTCAAATATCTTAGCCTAATAATGGTTAATTCAACGAGTTTTATTAGCTTGTTTAAATACAATTATATTATAATTAGTAACTGAAATGTTGAAATGCAAAGTTTAAAACGCCTATGAATAATAAACTAATTCAACAATATATGAATGCTGAGCAACCATATCATTCTGTACCCCTCCCTTCAATGAACTTCCATGTTGTTTTAATGAACAGCTATTATCTCTCGCATTGAGAGGTTATAGGTTTATCGATAAATTCACAAGGGTGATATATTCACGAGTGATATTAATGATTGTCATTCTATAAATAAAATGGAATAGATATAAAACATTTCTAATTTCCTACCTGAATTTAAGATCATATCATTTTGATCTGTTAGATCACAGCAAACTATATAGATTGACAATCGAATGTGTTACTGATATTAACCAATTCTACCAACAGTGGGAATAAGAAAAAACTAACCACAATATTAAGGTAAAATCAGAACACAATATACTTATTTAAAGAATGTTTATTTGGACATTAAATATTTGAATGCGGATGTGTCAAAAAAAAAGTTGTCAAAATTTTAAGCAGAAAGAGCAAACATTATGAAACCACATTGCACCAGTGGTTTTCAAAGGCCTCTACATCATTACCGGCAAACTCAATCTCAAAAAAGGCAGCGGGACCTGACGGGCCAACTCCCGCCATGCCTCGCTATCTTCCCATCACGGTTAGGCTCTTTTTGACCAAGATCTTCATGTGCCTCACCTTATACACTTTCCACCCGAGTGGAGGGAGGCTCGGATTGAAACCGGGGAAAGATTCACTCCATCCTTCACACTACCACTCCATCAGTCTCCTGCCAGTTCTATTGAAAGTTTTTGAGAGGCTACTGCTAACTACTGGGCGACACTCAAGACATCCCAGACCATCAGTTTGGTTTCCGTCCTGGACATTCTACACCCCAAGTGGAGACCACTGCTTTGGCCTACCAGGGCCTACTCTGCGGTGGTGTCACTGGACGTGATGGCCTTCTCTATGGCCTGACACGCGGGTCTCCTCCTAAAACTTATCCGTCTGGAGCTCCCGTCACACATCATACATTTTCTATACTCATACCTAAAACACCGTTCATTTGTAGTTTGCATGACTCAAATCTACACTAAGGCCAATAAGAAGAGGCTGAGTCCCCGAAGGCTCTGTACTATACCCCACGCTTTTCAGGGTTTACGTGGCCGACCTACCAACAGAGCAACACGTCAACATAGCTAAATTTGATGACGTGCTATTATTCTGAACAAACAAAGACCCATGCAGAGTCTTCAAACTAATTCACACACACCTCCACCTCAAGAGTGGCGCAATTGTTGGCGGAGGAAAGCTACGCCATTGTTTTCACAAGCGCCGCTTTCCCGCAAATTCTCTTCATTCACGTACCTCAGAAGGATTGGATTAACGAACATCTACTTGGGAGTGAAGCAGTCGTTTTTGGGAGCACATCAGGGAACTGAGGTGTCGTGGCACAGGGGTTGCGACCTCCTTGTTCCGATGCCGTTTCCCCTTAAGTTGCGCCTTCTGAGGTCTCTCAGTTCTTCAACGGGTAGAGAATGGTTGCCTTCGGGCCATATATTATGTGCCTCGCAGTTTTCTTGCAAGACTCCTGCACCAAGCCCCTGGTCTGTCATACCTGGAGGACGAGATTAGGTGTCGGGCAGTAAAATTCAACGAAGGCTTATTTCATCGGAGCACCCTCGTTAGGTCTCTTGGGGATTACAAATCCAGAAACTGCTGCTTCAGGCAATACCGGTTTCCCCGCAAGGCTTGTGGGCATTCCCGGTAACCAGGTGCAAGTCCAACAGATGCTACGGTTAAGGTCTTTAAAATCCTTCAAGAGTTGCCTGGACTTCCAAATTTCAACCCCAAAATTAATAAGTATTTTGTGAACAATTTACATCAGCGGTGCACAAAGGCCGTTGCACTATAACTGGCATCCGTTGAACACACTTGACACCTCCCTTCATTCCCCAACCTCATTTCCAATCGCCATTCTGCAAACCCTATATTCTTATCAGCAAGTGCTTAAATTCTAGCAAGAATGGATACCATTTCTGATAAGCCCTATCAAGTACAGGTACAGAGATAATATTCCTCCAGGCTGTCCTAAGTCTGCCAAAATGTCATATCGAACTGAGTTTTCATGCGATAAAATCTCATCCTTGCAGGAAAATGATAAAACAATCGTCCATGTGCTTTACTGAAATACGCGTTGTATAACCACATGTACGATACACTAATTGCTGTTTTACTTTCTCTAGCACATATGTGCAATGTACATAGTAGATAGAAGATATTTATTCCACCCAAAAAATTAGATGCAGAGCTTTTACCAGAAAACATTCTTTAATCCCACCCCCAAAAATATTGGAAAAATGCCTATGTGTGTGAGTGGATGGGTGTGGGGCAGCATAGCTCAAAAACGAAAAGTAGGTTAAATACCAAATTTTCGAGAAAATGTTCCACCCCCAAATACCTTTAACATTTGCAAACATTTTGATTTTCTCAAAATGCTATATTTTTAATAATTGTTTATGACAAACGAAATGTATAGGTATACTGAATCTTTTAGAAATAGCTTCTGAAAAACTCTTCCTTCTGTATAACTCGTAAACCATAAAAGATGAAACAGCTTACCACACAAAAAGTCTACAAATAAAAATTTAAGATATAAATTGCGTGATTTAATGAGATGTAGAGTTAATCGTTTCCGCGATATTCCTTGTTCTTGGTTTCAATTTTTAACACTTAAAGCTTTCTCAAGCGTAAACCCTCGTTTCACATTTCGTTTTATTCCCCAATTGAACAAAACTTCGCATGTGGACAGCTTTATCGCCTTAACCTAATGTATTCCCGTATTTCCCTTCTACTTATAAGGAAACAAGTAATAAGACAATTTGTGCTAATGTTTATATCAATTAGCATAAGGTAGATAAAGTAATAGTTTGTAAACAAAGTTAGTTTGTGAAACAGCTAGAAGGTAATGTGAATGGAACACATGAGATTTTTTTCAGGGCAATCCATTAAAATATCCAAAATCAAAACGCACCAAAATGTACGTCAGAGAAACTCTTATGGATGTGAATGTACTTTTCTGCTTATTTTTAAGCGAATGTTTTGCTTTAACTAATAGTACGTACTCGTATACAAAATTCTAAGTCTATACCATACAATAAAATTACTAATTAAATTACAGTGGCCAGATTCTTATAGCGGCCGAGATACTTCAACCTACTGTAAGTATCAGCGCTGATCAACGCACATGGGTGAAAATTATCACTCGGCATTGAAACGTTTATATCAAAGTTGAAGACATTCTGAAGAGAAAAGAACAAATCTAGGCGAGATAACATCCCGAGTTAAGACCTTCTTAATCGTACTTTTTCGGATGCGAGTTGATGAAAATAAATACAGTAATGCAGATGGACCAATCAATTTCCTTTAAGTTGTGCGGATTCAAATTTCGCCAGCTTTAATAAATTCCAACATGAACATAGAGTGTGAATTACGTATTTCAACCATAAAAGTATGTCGAAATTCAATTTTTAATTTTGTATCTTCATCAAAATTACGATATAATAATGGCATTTTTTTAAAAGTGTATTCATACAAGCAGCACAATTTGATAGCACAAATTTAATTAGAAGGTTGTTACTTAGAAAATATAAGCGTTCAATTATTTTTGTACAAAATAAGTTGTAAGCAGAAGTACTCAAAGGGCTGATATTAGAATATTTTAGTTAAAGTGCATTGATTTTATTTCAAAACTTCCAAAGTTTGTCAGTTTTTTCGCAATAAAAGATCTCGACCGCTATAAAAGTCTAATTGTTATATCCCTTTTGTTACATAACTTCAGTTAACACTTATTGAAGAAGTGAAATATTTTCCCTACTATCAAAAGAAAAAGCATGCACAAAATCACAAAATACTTAACACATGGTTTTATAGTAAAACAAAACTGATTAAAATCTAGTCAAGATCAAGAAATTTATCAATTTCTACAATTAGCTTCAATAAAATCGAGGGGTCTTCTGAGCCTGTCTAATTAGACTTGATGTATCAAACCAACAGCAAATTAAATACGTTACAACACAGTTTGATATAGAAACATCAAATTGATAAAAGTCCCCAAGTTAAAATTAGAAAATTGCAATTTCTACTCTTGTATTCAGTAAACTCTGCGTTTACTCAACTTTGATGTACTAAATTAATAGTAAATCTGGAGTATTACTAAGTCAACTTAAAATGTATAATCTAGAAAACAAATATCCCCAATGTCCAGTTTTAAGTTTCCAAATGTAAAATCAATCGAAGTCAGTCAATAGAGTGGCTGGTTTACAGATACCCTTTGCTCTCAAAAATAGGTAGATACCATTTCAAGGCCTTCTTGTAGGATGAGCTTTTGAACATTACGTTCTGAGGATTTCCTCCTTCAGTAATGTCACCCAGCTCGAATTGTCCTGGCTCTGACAGTACAACTGGTAGACCACTTATGGCTGCGAACATGCCATAACAAGTCTTCTTGTCATATTCTTCTCTCAGGTTCTCATAGGTTGGTGGTTGTGTGGAGCACTTCAGAGCTTCCATTGTCATGCACAGCGTCTCGTGGTATTCCTGTACAGAAACAAGAGAATTAAGACGTGTATTCTTTAAGTAACAATCGCAAATACTAACATCTAGAAGAACCATAGAGTGTTTTATTACTGGATCTTTGACAGTTCAACAAATATATCCCGATAAATTCCCAACTGTGGAGGGCCGGTGCAAATTTATATTTCCATCACTTTATATACTATTTCAAGAACATTTACTTTAATGTGAAGACACTATTAAAACGTTTACAGCAACTATTCACATATGTTTCGCCTTTTTCTACTTATCAAGCGTTTTATTAATTACTGTTTCATTTTCATCATTTCGAGTCACTTTTTAATGTAACGTAGTCCGACCCGAGGCATGTGAATATCTCTTCGAATCTTGTCTCTCTGCATGTTGGCAATATTCACAATATGAACATTACCAGGATGTAACAACTAACATCTTAAATGAACGAGAGAGAAAAAACACATCAATGACACGGGTCATCACTGGTGTAGTGGTCAATTATTTGAGGGCCCTAGCCGAGGGATTGTGGGCTCGAAGGCGTTAAGCCGTAGTGTTTACCAGGGATTTGGGGCCCTAAGCCACAAAGCGAAGCCAAGGGTTTTTTATAGATGGAGTGAATACAGGGCGTAGTCGAGGATTCTGTGAAGAACCCAACTCCAATTGATCGCGTGTAGCCAAGGGATATGTGATGCTATACCCAATGGTTTGCAGCTTGGGACTTTCAAACCATTGGCTATTGCGTCGCTCTCCATGGTGTAGTGGTTACCGTGCTAGCTTCAAATACCCAAAGTTGCGGGTCCAAATCCCCAAGGATCAACTAGGAGATCAGGTAGACCAAGAACTACATGGCACAGCACAGTTAAAGAGACAGAAGTTTCAGGAAAGAGCTGGAAGGAAATTAATATATTGTCAAAGAACAAAATACGCTGGCGTGGTTCATTATGGTCCTATGCTTCCCAGAGGAGTGAGAGAACTTTACCACTACTACTATTGTTACATGTGAAATCGGCTTGTATGCATATACAAGTTTTTCCACGGTTTAAGACTTGGCATAAATTTAAACATGCACTTTTCTTGAAGAAACGAGGAAGATTTAATATGTTATCACAGAGTAAATCACACCAAGTTTCTGAATATTACAAAAGTGTTGAGGAATGTGTCCTGAACAGAGCTTTTTTAAGAGTGTGTTCGAGAGTATGCAAAAATGAAATTAATGCTTTAGTATGAACTGAATATTATCGATTTTCGCTCCAGAACTTACCTTCAAGAGTCGGTCCAAGCAATAAGTGCGGACTTCTTCGTTACAACTTGTAGTCAAGAAGCATTGCAGATCAATGCAGGGACTTGTGATGCAAGACATCTGAAAGTCTACGAATCGAATACCGTCCACTTCCTTTGAGTCGGAGTATCGGAAGAGGATGTTGTTCACCCAGAGATCTCCATGGGATAATACTCGGAAATCGCCTTGCTTGTAGTCCTCAACAACATGCTGTAGACGAGTGTTGAAGTTCTCGTCGGCAAATTTGGAGAGCTTTGGCCCGTAATTCTGCAGACCTTCGAAATTCCCCACTTCCTCTGACAAAGTCCTCAGCATACCTGCAATAAAAGGGGTAAAAATAGTGGACCGGATCTTTGCGAGATCTCATTCATTTTATTCACAAAATCTGTTTATGGCACATGACCTTAAAATACGAATTAGTAAAGTTCTGAATATTTCTAATAAAAGTCACCTGTTCTTAAGGAAATTCAAATGTGTTCTATTCTCATGACTTTGTGCTTGTTCTGCAAACTATCTAAGATAGTGTCTATATCATGCTAATCGAGACAAATATCAGCATAAAATTGTCATTTGGTTGATTGCTTACAAGCAACAAGGAAATGGGATTATAGACTAGCTAAAGCGATCGTCAAAATTTCTAATAACTGGGTAATATACAATTAAGTTTGAAATTAGGTTCTCTTTTCATGGCCGCTTAAGACAAACGCCGTACGAATACTCCATATTTGAGAAAAGTTTCAAGCATTTTAAAACTGCACCAATAATAATTATCTCCGAAATAGTAATTTCTATAAAAAGTATGTACCTGAGAAAATATGTTTTAACCTTTTGTCAATCTCGAACGGTTTATAATATTTGTAGAGGTCATTCGGATAGAAGAGTTCTGAGGCTATTCCAATAAAATTCACGAAACATTTTATTTCATGCAAGTATATTTAAATGTGGCACTTGAATCAAAACGTTAAACCCTTTTTGAGAAAAAAATTTAGAAACTTTCTTTTAAAATCCCATATGAATTTTCATATTGGGATTATTGTGTTCTCACACAGCGCACAAACCTTTTTTTGGTATTGTTTTATACAGAGATCCTAAAACTGTATTTCAAATTAAAACTCTGCATAGAATTTTGGGTGGGATGCAATATCTTCTGTACCTATGCACTATGTACCTATGTATGTATATTTTTTGTTTCTTTAATACATATGGAAAATATGGAAGCATTTATTCTACCCAAAAATTAGATGTAGAGATTTTACCGGAAATGTATTTTGAGCCCCCCCCCCACACTCACACAAAAGCTGTTTTAAGAAAAGGATCGGCACGCGTACGTAGAATAACTCAAAACGAATAGTCTTAAATACCAAAATGCATATTCCAAGGATACGAATCGAAGATTTTAAAGAAAATATTCGGTGTAAATTACCCTTTACTGGAGTATTTTTCGATTTTTTTTATTTTTCAAAAATGGTTCTTAATATTCATTACGAAGATTTTTTTTAAATAATAACCCATCGCAAAGTACCCTTTACATTGAACATTTATATTTTCTCAAAATAACCAAGGATATTAAATGTCATATTTTTCAGTACCCAATTTAATGACAAAATGAAATATGCCCCGAATATTCTGGAAATAGCCTCCAATGTTTTCTGCTCTCTGAGAGACTATTGCACTATTTGTAAATCTATTAAAAAAGAGTGTGTTACAAAAAATTATTTCGTTGAAGCACACATGTGTACCTATTTTGTTTTTCATTCTTTGTTGCGGATATTTCGGAGATATTCCTTGTTATTGTTTTCAGTATTTAAGTACTCGTTTCTCGCAAACGTGGAAGCCCTTACTGTTTTCCCCAGCTATGCAAAGTTCATCAAAATTCATCCAGAATAAACAAGTCTTCAGAGGCTAATCCCAGAAAATTCAAGAAACATACTTTGTCATTTAAATATCTTTAATGTAGGGTATTTTAGTCAAAAGCATTGGTCAATTTTGAGAAAATAAATCATTTCGAAACGTTTTCCATATGGTGGGGAGGATTTTTCTCAAAATATTCATCTCGCATCCTTGGAAGATGCTGAAGTTTAATACTAAGTTTGGAATGTTACAGACTTTTCGTTTTGAGTTATCGTATTCACAGACACACCCACATGCACAAACTCGGATATTTTTTTCTAAAAACTTTTTTATTTTTTAGATACAGTAGACACTAAAACGTGTATTTCCAGTAAAATCCTGGAATAGATTTTTGGGAGAGTGCAATATTTTCTCTACAAAGAAGATAACAATTATTTTTCGACTCTCCAAAACCTTTATTTTTCAAAATTTAATAAATTTTCAAAATTGGAGCATTATTTTGAGAAATGACCACATTCCTAAATGTGCTTTTGAGAGGTAGTATAAAAGTTTAGAAATAAATTAGTAAAAAATTCCATGTTATGGAGCATTTTTATAATGGAAAAGTATTGGAGGAAAATTTGCAAGAAAATGGGGTTTAAATTTGCGAGTGCCTATTAAAAAGTATATGCGTACACATTTTATTGTACAAAAATATATTTTTTAATCTTTCACAAGTTTTGGTCAAATTTTAGATATTAATCATCTTAAGACTTTAAATATTTCTGCCGACATTTCTTTCAAATTTTTATACTTTAAAAATAAACTTCGCTCCTATACTTTACCAAGGCGATACTTTTACATTTTATCTGATATTACCCCAGTTTCAAGTTATTATACTGAATGAGAGAGATTCCATTTTAATCGATAATCTATGTTCATTAAAATGAAGTTTTCCGATCTTTTGTATAGATATTTAGCTTTTTATTTTGCTCTGAAGTACTTGCTTGACTACAGAATGTATAATACTCACCATTGCAAAAATTTTCAAGGGTGTCATTTTCTTCACCAAAGATGCTCTTCTGCAACACAGAGAAGTCCACGGATTTGCGCTCCATCAGGAAGACACTAGCGGCATGATACCGAGCCAGCGTACGAAGAACAAGAGAACAATGTTTCAAATCCAGACCTTGCTGCCGCTCTGCCATTCGGAACCCTTCCTGTTGTAAATCCTCCATCACTAACACGCCGGGGGTGGCGTACACGAAGTCGGGTCCAATGGGTTCAAAGTCTGTCAGTGTAGAGAAGTAATGATTTGTCAACTATATTTAAACTTAATATTAAACATACAATATGGAGTCTTGATTGAGAATACAAGAGCATGTAAAGGTTCTCATTAGTGCGGTTCAAAATAATTATACCGGTCTTCAGATTTTTCGCCTTTAGCGCCAGTTGGTTAAATTGTATGCCAGCATTAATTCAACGAACCCTTTGTCTCGAAGGGACCTTGAACATCATGCAATGCCGACTGCGTAAAAGGATTGGTGTATTTTTTTTTCTGTGTTCATTGTTCCTCCTTTCTTCCAGTTTCCTACATTTCCTTTGTTGATCTATTTGTTTACCTTTTTTTTTCTTTTTTACTCACACAGACATATACACATTAATAAACACTCACGCCCAAGGCGGGACTAATTCAAGATCCCCTACGCCACGAAGCACCAAAGCTAGGCACTTTAGCGAGCGCGGATACGGGGACCACATTTTGCGTCTGTTCACGCAAACTGGTAGAATACTTTACCTATAGTATAAATACTGCGAATGCGAGTTTACGAGAGCGAGCGAATGTTCCAAATGTAAATGTTGGAAAGGTTTGATACAAGTCGCATTTCACTAACGTAACGTCGAAACTGTCGACATCCGCCCCCTCTCAGCCATCGTTTGCTAGTCCTCTGCAAGAGGTAATGCGTGATAAAGTCGCTAGCTTACATATTTCCAGGGTTTTATGTTTCATACACATTTTCTTGCATCTCCTAGTTCATATATATCATCAATAGTTTATTATGCTGAGCTATGTACAGTTGGTTGTGGCATTTGTATGTTCTTTACCTATTTTCTGTTCATATTCATTTTTCACTTTAAGAATTGTCCTATCTTCTAGATATCATTATGAAACATCTCAACTATGGCAATATTTCTTTCCATCCTAAAATCATTTCTTTTATCCAAATTTCAGTTCCTTTACATTTAAATATGCTCCACAACTTCATTTCATATAGGAAACTGTTTGTGGAATACCCTGTTCTCCCCCATGCAATGACTTCCCGCTCCTCTTGTCATTTCTATACATTTTTCCCTTTCCTATAAACCTAACTCGCTACCTAGTATTGACGCCATGAGCAGACAAATGACTGGCGGCAAAGACCGAATAAATCTGAAGACCCCTATATACATAAAAACACAAAACCATTTAATTGGACGTGAAATAACCTATGGATCTGAAATAAACATTAATACAAAACTAAATATAATTACATACCAGGAACGTACATAAAACCCTAAAACGTAAAGCTAGGAAAGACAACGAATGGGGCAAATCTACGTGAACCGGCTCCAAGTCATTGCACAAACTTGCTGTCAGTGGGCAAGCCCTCGTCCAAACAACGCCAGTCTGTCATGCAGATACTATTGAGAGCACACTTTTACAAACTGCACTATGCGAGGGATCGTCTATCTTCTGGAAGTTGAGTTGACATAGCTATGACAATTCTTTTACCACAAAGTGACGCTACAGATGGATCAGTTAACTTGTTTTCATCCAAAGGCTAAAGGTAGGATCATAGTTCTTCATTCATTGCTTATATTATGTAGGTTTACTATGTACTAACACAATAATTGGTTAAATAATGAAAAAGCAAAGGAAGTCATATAAAACAAATATTTGCCAAAGTATGAAGGCAAATTTGCATAGATATGAAGGAAAATCTTAAGTTTTCTAAAATGAATATTTTAAGGCCAAACAGATAGTTTGTGGGTTTTGAGCAGATCCAGTTTTTTAGTTTGCAACACTATTTTAAAATATTTAATAGTAAACTATTAAGTAAAATGTTACATGGAGTGTATAGATTTTATTATTTATCGAACCTTTAAACAAATAAAAACATCTAATGTGTTCCATTCACATTTTCTCTACCTTATGCACAAAAAGATATTCTACTAAAGATTATTTCATATAAATATATCATGCTAATCGAGATAACCATTAACAGAAATTGAATTGTTAAGTCCTTTTAATCAGATGGGAAATAAACACTAGGCTAAGGCGATAGTCAAATCTTTAAAACTCTAGTTGTACGTGAACAAATGTTCAGGTCTCTTTGCACGGCCAGAAGTAAAATAAAAGATGAAACAAAAGATAGCTTCCCGATACATGTTTAAGTAGATTAAGTTGAAACCAATAATATGGAACACCTAAAAATGTAAGGAAATTTTTACATTTAACGAAATATAATTTTTTAAAGTTTTTGTCTATCTTTTACAGTTTACCAGCCATGCAAAAGTGATTCAGAATGAAAAGGACTTTAGAGGCCCCTCCCAGAAAATTCAAGATTACATTTTATTTCACACAAACATACAAATATCTTTAACGGGTGGTATCTTAATAATGTCGTAGAGCCATATTCAAGAAATATATTTTCAAAAATATTCCCATGCAAAGGGTAGTTTGGTGTGGCAATTTTCCTTAATATTCCTTTGTAGATACTAAAGATACTAAACTTAAATACCAAGATTGGTATTTATTAATCATTTAGTTTTTGACACTTTCACACAAGCATTTTTACAAAAAAGTTTTTTCATTCAGAGAACTTCTACCTGTTTACTATAGGCATAGTTTATATAGAGAAAATAAAGATCTCAAAAACTTTTATAAAATTGGAAGAAATATGAACGAAAAAAAGATGAAGGACATGAATATTTAAATTATGAACATGTCGCGAAATAATTTTCATACTATGCACTGAAACGCTTGTTCCCATAATTATAGGAAACATAGTATGGAATATATTTTTCCCATTTTAGTGCCTCTACTTCAATAGTTTTTGTTGAAGCGACTGGCATGTCGTGGCACTACATTTTTGGTCATCATGTCAAATTGAACAGATTTAGTAAATTGTTACATAACCGTAGATAAGTTGAAATTGGACATGCGAACTGCTTCGATAATATATAAATTGCTACAAACATTTACTACCATCCTGGAGACTAGATTAGTTGAGACGCTGCATTCCTTGTTGTATACACCTTAAGCTCTGGTTTGTCACATTGGAATATTCTATATAATGCTATGTTATACAGAAACATCTTATCAGTACCCGCAACGATCAAGCTTGCAGCTATTTATTGTTGGACAAATCCGTCAGCTCGATTTAATCCAAAAGCCTTACCATACGTTTATTACTTTCAAAAGTAATCTCATGATAGATTTGTTATTCCTATGTAGATGCACACGTAAAGTCAAACAATGACTATTGTGAAGAATCAATTGTAAGAAATTCCTGGGCCTTATAAAAAAGGATTATACAGTTTTCTGCCTTTTAAAATTACCAATAGAAGAATTCTTTAAAGAATCAGATAAACCATTGAACAATTTTAGCGATACAATTTCATAACTGTCTTGATATATATATATATATATATATATATATATATATATATATATATATATATATAATTTGAAGTCCTTGTAGGATAATTGAGGATGTAATTACAGAGTGAATAATTGTGCAATTCACGACATATACAAGCAAGTGTTAGCACACCAAGCCAAATGAATAGTGGTTTACAATGGGTGTTTGGCAGGCAATTAAAAAGACAATAGATATTACGGTAAAATACCGTGAGTATTTAGTTATTTTCTTTACTGGATCTAAATACGATTTCCAATCCAGATCCCAGAGCTTCGAGGTAAATGCCCAAAAATCTGACGCTACAATGCAATACAACGGCTTCACAGGACGGTTTCAGTCGCAGTTTACATGCGACTTTTTGAATAACGATGTCTAGGTGCAATGCATAGCAGTATAGAAGTCATGGTACGTCTGGATCATGTGCAGAGGTGGTGAATACTCTAAGTCATTTGGAATCTTAGATTTTTTTACATTTAAAGTTATCTTTTACTACTATGACAACGCAGATATAACACTGATACGTAGTGGAATTCCATGGTGGGGGTAAGCCGGAGAAAACACCCGTGTCGTTTTGTCCACCACAAACACTAAATGTAGTCGCTTGGGATCGAATCCGGGCCGCCTTAATGAGAGGCGAATGGCCTTACCACTCCCTATAATTGTTTTGTACGCGGTGTTGTATGCCTCATGTGTTGTATGTAATTTCTATGAATGGGAAGTGAAAAAAAAGTAAAATAAAATTCAAACTAGAAGAGATGACAGTGAAAATTGAACAGGTACGATGCTAATCCTTGATAGTGAATTTCTAAGCGTATTTTAATTAATATAGTGTAACTTTTGCTAGCGCGCCTGTTTCTGGAGGCCCCCAGTGGGACATTAGGGTGTTTTTGAAGCCAGGATTCTTTCCCGCAGCTCCCTAAGTTTGGACGTTTTATACCTCTACTTCTATCCTGCAAACAGCTCTGGAAAATCGCCGCAATATCATCCTGCCTAGTCATCTAAGTTGAGTAGTGGTCTCTCCCATAATATGCTCTCGGTTCCAACCAACCACACAGTTGCTCACCCTCATCATTAAAGATGAAATTGAACGCGGCACGAAAAAGACGTTGACTCCATAGTGAGCATAGGTGAACAGACAGGTAAACTAAGAACGGTGTACCCAAACGAAATGCAACAAGGAGCGAACACTGTTTCCATTTCTCCACTTGCCGTCCTATCAAAACACAAACGAACACCGGCCATTGTAATGAAATACCTAGTATTTGTCTATAATGACATAAGATAAGCAAACAAAGCGTTTAAAATTAATTTGTTACGGAAATAAGGGAGCATTACATTTCTAATTTGTACGCTTCATACGTTGGAAGTCTACAGAACTGGATTTTCAGCTGAATATCTATGCATCATCTACAATCCGCACAAATCTGTCATAAAAACAGTAGTAACAATAAAAATAAATAACCTTTTATACTCCCTCCATTTTTAACATTTATGTGGACTTAAGGAACACATCAGAATAATAAATCTTTACCAATTTGGCTTCAGGTTATTTACACTCAATTCAAACTGTACAAGGAATGGGGGAGATTTGCAATATGTGATGTCAATGACAGTTCCGAAGTTTTCATAAATTCAAGAAGTTAAAACAAGTGGAGCTTTCTCAGAGTTCAGTGCAGTCGGTTGCCTCAATGGAAAAACATTAGCAGCGATTGAAAATTTTTGAAGTCCCCAGTTTCACGTATAGGCATTTAAATCTGTATTCAGTTACAAGATAATTCAAGTATATGTACTGCTTGGTACTAACCTGCTAATGCTTTCTTCAGAACTTGATGTATCTCCGGCAGAATAGCGCTGAGGACCTGTTTTTCCCTCACGTATGATGACGTTTGAGAGATTGATTGACCCTTAATGAGACGTTTGAAGATTATTGTTAAAGGAGGCTCTATTTTCTCACACTTTATTTTTACTCTGAACATGTCGCTCGTGTAGTTATCTCCCTTTTTGGTTGCGATTTCAGATTTGAATTCTGTAACGCTTACATCAGGGTCGCTCAACCAGTGCTGCAGCACCTTCTCCAAGAAGTGTTTGTCAGGCCAATCTTCACTTGGCCGATCTCCAGTCTCCATCTTTTAGCGAAAATGCAACCTATGACAAAGGTGAAGTATTTTTAGAACAGTGAATTATATCTTCATACTAAGTAGTTATTCCATAATCAAAGTAGTTTGTGTGTATGAATAATGCTAAATAGTCTAATCTTACGCCAAAGCGCTTTGCCCTCTCAGAGTCTCAATGCTCCAGATACAAATCATTAGTAACAAGGTCACACCTCCTTGGATAGCATTGTAGCTATGTTGTAAGCAATCTAAAAGCCCAAAGAAGGCTTCCAACAATGTTAGGGAAGAAAAATATTCACCTTCTGACTACCAGGAGTAAAGAGAATATACCATGAACTTCTTAACAAAATTAAAAGTTTATCCGTGTTTGTCTTGAATGTAAATTAAATCTGTTTATCTTGAGGCACTGCCTGAAACCGCTGGTACTTTCTATACCATGTAATTTATTCCATCCAAGAATTAAACACAGATTTCACCAAAAACACATATTTTAAGGACCCAGATAAAAAGGATTTTTAGAAAAATGTATGTTTATATGCAGTTGAATAGCAAAATAAAAAGCGAAAAGTCTGATAAACACCAAACTTGATATTTAGGTTTAGCTTCTTCCAAAAATGCGTCGCATACATTTTTAACAAAATATTCCTCCACCCGCAACTTACATTTAAATGGAACATTTTTGGAAATTATTTTCTCAATACGTATATCGATGTTTATTAAAATACCATAATGTTAAAGATATTTACGTGATAAAGGATGTTTATACTTTTAATTTTCTGGGAATAGCAGATAAAATCTACTTCATTTGCAAGAATTTTTCTATTATCTTATATAACCACATATCACAAGTGATAGACTAAAATTACAAAATTTTGAATTGATATTTTACCACAGTTTCTTTCAAAATACTGCTTTTGTCCCATAAGCCTCTTCGAAAACAAGTTTTTTTTTTCAGATTGGTCATTACCTTTCAAGTCCTATCGATTTATATTTATACGATTGCAAGGAAAGATTACCGAATTTCAAGCTCAGCATACAATGTCCACTGAAAAATTTGAGTATCTCATCTATTTGCATCTATTAACGAGATGTGCTATATAGCAATTTCTGCAAAAGTTTATCTATTAAAATTAAGTAACTAGAAAGGATTTAAAAACTCTTATTCATATTCATGTAATTATCTCTATCCACTCTTCAGCAAACAAAGTTTGTTCATGTATCTACTCCCGCAGGCATACTTATATTTCGTAATCCCGTTGTATTTACAAGGAAATAAAGGAAAAGAGGAGGGTTAAACGATAGTCAAAGCTTCAAAGAGTTGGTCCTTAGGTGATTTTGAAATTCCGTTCTCTTTGGTTGACCAACAGAAATAAAAACTAATAACGACTTCCCATTTGAGAAAAGTATGAAGCATGAAAAACTAAATCCAAGCAAAAGGAATATTTCGAAAATGCTTAATTCAACAAAAACCATAAAGTAGTTGTTCCTCAAATTATGTTAATAAGATTACACTTTATGTAGCAAGTTTTTTCTATTCTTACATTTACTTAGTTATACAAAATTCATCAAGAATGAAGGAAACTTCAGAGCCTATTTAGATCTTGTGTGTAATAGTTTGGAAAGGGGGGGGAGAGATTTCTTCCAATCCTTGGAAGAACAGAATTTAAATAGAGTTTGGGAAAATTTTTCCTTTCCTTTTTGGGTAATTTTCTTCGCGGACACACACACACACACACACTCTCTCTCTCTCTCTCTCTCTCTCTCTCTCTCTCTCTCTCTCTCTAATACAATTTTTGATTGAGTACAATACCTTCTCTACCTACTATATATATAGTAAAGTAGAAAAAGTGGTAGAAAAACAAAGCGTGCTGATTTTATACAATTTATGTTTCATGTACTTCGAAAATATATTGTATATTGTAAAATTCCGGATGGAATAGAAAATTCAATGAACCTGGGATTTCTGTATCAACATTAATACCTTAATTAAATAATTAAGGAACCTATTACACAATACAATAGCTAAACAAGCTTTATTCCAATACTCCTTAATTCTGATCTATCTGTGACGCAGAATTTGAACTAAAAATAAACTAGGTAACTAAAAGTAAGACTATACTGACCTAAAACCATACTAAAAATAATTTTTGGCACATATAAACAAAGGAAATGTATGTGAATAAATTGAAACACTACGTCATCTCCCCGCGATAGGCACAAAAACACCTTGAAATAGCTTTTTTAATGAACGTAACATGGCCAAAAATATGTATTAAAGATAACTTATTACATATAAAATAACTAAAAATTGGAACTGATGAAAGTCTAAGCAGGTAAAGCCAAAATAAGCATACAATATAGGAGAAAGTGAACAAATGGGAGTGCGATATACCGGATGCTAAGAATGTGAAAAGAGCTCTAGAATTAAACAGCTAAGAAAATATTATGGTGTAAAACATTATATAAATAATTTAAATTCAATAATTTTAATCACTAAGCAATACATAAATGTATTTCATGAAAAGTTAGTACAAGAAAATCTGTCGTCCCACGGTGATGTGCAGATTACAAGGTTAAAAACAATGATCCATCATATTTACGAGATCAGAAAAAATGTTATAGATTCCGGAATGCTATTTGCTTGGTCATACTGATACATCATGCGAAGGGAACGAACTTTTTCACGTTACAAATCTTGTTTTTTGGAACGTAGAACGTGGTTTTAATTAGAAAGGCTTCAGAAGTACATATAATTTTCAGTAATACGGCTGCAGATGAGTAAGGATTTAGTTTAATTCCTACTTCCGTTTTTACCTGGTAAGAGTCTGAAGAAGTTTAAGTTATTTTTTTTTTATTTGGATATTATTTTCCATTCGATCAGTAAATATTACAATTCGATTCATAATTGCTTGGGTGTTTTCATTGTGTACATATGTAAAGAAGGAAATCAGCCAGTGTCAGCCTTATATATGTTACAATTTGTATGTTGTACATAATGATTATTTTACACATGTTTCCTTAGGCATTTTTGTTCTCTGGAAACAGTATTGTTTACTTGACTCTGCCCCCTGCGTTCTTCTCAATGTCTTGCTTTGATGCGACAACATGGTCGGTCGATACCTGTGTACGGAACGGCGAACGGTACGAACTTCTTAGCTCTGCTAATCACTACCAATGAACTGATAAAGTGAAGGAGCAAATGAGAAAAAACCGACTTCTACCTATCTACATAATTGATGTGTTGCAGACGTGTAATTTTCTCTACCATTACTTCGAACTATTCTTACAAAAACGTGTTTTACCCACTTATTCTCTACCACGTATGTACGTAATATTGTATAATAAAATTTGATACTGATATTTTACTGGAAACCACCCGATAAATAAAAAGCATTTATCTGAACAGCATAAAATCAAACGAAAGCTCGTTAAATACCATACTTGGTATTTAAGTAGAGCATCTCGCGACTCGAAGATTTTTCAGTAAATCCCCCCCCCCACTTCAGTAACATTACATGGGACGTTTTTCGAAATGTTGATTTTTTTGAAACATTATTTTGAATTTTAATTAAAATATCTTACATTTAAGATTTTCATGACAAATGAAATGTTCAGTCTGAATTTTCTGGTCCTCTTAATTAATAATGACTTTTGGCAAATTGGTAAACCACAAGAGAGGAAAACATAATTAGAAAAAAAAATAGATCTCGTTAAATCAATTTTTTTTATTTGTTAATTTTTGTGGAATTAAACATTTGAGACATTACTCGTTATTGGTTGCAATAAAATTATTTAAAACAATTTAATTCGTCATTTGTTTCATATTTTTAGTTTTACTCCTGACCATGCAAATATAATTGAATTTCAATTGATCGCAAGCGACAGCCTTTATAATATTTGAGTAGCCCAGTTTTTTCGCTTTATTTTCCTTCTAACTTAAAGGAACAACAATAAGAGCATTTTGCTAGCATGAAGTGAATAGAAGAATAATACATTGTAAGAACGTGTAGAGAAAGTCAATTGAATGAAGACTTTAATTGGGATAAACTTTCATTGCATATTTACAGTGTTTTTTACGTCATTTAACCTTGTTGGTCATAACATATGAAATAGGTCAAATGATGCACAAATGATCTCGGGGTCCAGGGAGCCTAAAGTTACTCGACATGGTCTTCTCAATATAAAGGAAAAACCCGAGAAAAAAAATTTACTCATGCAACTCACCCTAAGATTCGAACGCACGACCTCTTGCAAGCGAGGCAGACACTCCACCACTACACTACAGAGGCGAATAAATTACAGGTTTCTTGCATGTATATGTCGAATACAGTGCGCTACAGCAGTAGGATTCGCTGAATTAGGCTTTTATTCTCTTATGTTCTTTTACAGTCATGAAAAAAGCAAACGGCATATTATCACTTGAAAAAATGACAAACATTTGAAAATTAAAACCAATAAACAATATACCGGAAATGTTGAACGCACATTCACTGTCTTCCTAAGGTATTTGGTACTTTGGTTATTCTGCCTTTTACAGCAATTTGTTTTTTAAGGACTAGATGTATTTTAACGTTTTGGGGTCCTAAGCAGGAGCCCAGGGATGCTTGTTATAAGTATAGATGTGAGGCAGTCTACGCCGCGAATACTCGCGATCTGTGAAGCTAAAACTACAATAAACCCAAAAATATGTCAAGATTTTTGCAATATAGCGGATTTTGGAGATTATTTTCAATAATTTCAAACCCGGATCACCTGCGGAAGTTTTACCATTTACGTTTTAGTTTTATGAGATCTATACCATATGTTTTAAGAAATTGTCTATCAGGGTTTAGCAATTATACAAATGTCATTTACAATGAGAGCACTTCAAAAGGCTATTCGCAAAAAATTCAAAATATATTTTGCTATCTGATTATCCTGCCATACAATGCTTTGATAAATTCTTATTTGTTTTTCATACAATAACGAAAAATATTCCGTGTATAGAGTATCTCGCGTGGGATTTTCTAGACAAAGCCTCGTACTGCATTTTGTTTTATAGTTATGCTGTTCAGGGAGACCCGGATTTTTTTCTAAATATTTGGGTGGAGGATTCAGTGGGCTTCACAACCTGAATGGAATGCAACACCTTGTCTACCTATGTACTGCTAAGGGTAGAGAAAGTAGTAGTTTGACTCGCTTATTATTTAATGCCCAAATTATCTACTGTGACGGAGAGGTAACGTGTGCTTAAGAAATGCAGTTAAAACAAAGTCGACTGGTAGCTATTACGACTTCACGCCATTACTTCACGTGATTGGGTCTATTATGAGGTGGCATTTAACGCAACGTAACGTGTATGTCTAACACATTTTATCATATGGAGACATTTAGGATTGACTAAACGTGACGTAACTTAAGAGTTTAGCAATGTCAAACTTTTCCTTCCCGTTACGTTAAATAATGTCACTAGGTAATTAGAACAAATTAGTAATATGAAGTAATACGCTTGTTCCAACAATCTGTTCCGAACGCATTCCAAACAAGTATTAAATTTGCTTATACGCATGCGCCAGTCGAGTACGTTCACAAAACCAGTTCTGAATGTTGCGTTTTTGGAACGCAATTTGAATAATCTTTTAATTGTTCGACCACAGTCTTCTTAATTCCACCATAATCAATTATAAAGACGACGGGTGATCAAGTTAGCTGTGTTTTGAAGTACATCATGAGCATCTCTTTCTTAATTTATGCTTTTTAGTTTTACAATCCTTTTAAAAAGCACCCAAGGTTTAAAATTTGGCGAGTTAAATGAAATCCCGTAAATATATACATATTTTTTTTTTTGTTATTTAAAAATACTGTACAAAAATGTATGTAATATACTTCACATGAACCAAATTGTTAAACAGGTTTGACTTCAATAATATGTACTTTTCAGCACTACAGTATCGTTCAAGGCACAACTGAAACTTGGTTAAAATTTCGGAAAATGGAGTTTCGTAATTGTACCTGCTCAAACAACACATAATACTAACATTTGTTCAAATAGACTGGATGTATACATTTGCAGCAACAAAGTCAAACTAACACCACAATTATTTCTATTTAAAAATTGCTTCAAGATTGCCTTTATTCAAATTTTCCTCGTTTTAAAACATTCCACACAATGGGGGGATTTTGTCCAATTAATATGGAATTTTTCATGTATATTCCGAAGCTTCAAACAATTTAAACTTACCTATGTAAAATCTTTATTTCCAATTTAATTGTTAAAACCAACAGAAAATGTAGATATACAAACGTATAGTGAAGGTTATTTAAATAAATGTATTTGCTTATGAACTAATACCACTACAATTAAAAATGACAAGTTCATGCAATAGTGATTAGAACAGTTAATCGAAGATTTATTTTTACCTTCACAACGTATATATGTAGAAAAGTATTGTATTCCACCCAAAAATTCAATGTCGAGATTTCACCAGAAATACATGTTTTAGGGCCCCCTGAATAAAAAAAACAGCTTTTACAGAAACAGGTCCCTGTGTGTGTGTGTGTGTGTGTGTGTGTGTGTGTGCGCGCGCGCGCGAACAGCATAACTCAAAAACGAAAACAGGGTTACATACCAAACTTTGTATTTAAGTTTGGCATCTTCCAAGGATGTAACATGAAGACTTTCAAGAAAATCCCCCCCCCCACGTTTACGTGGAAGCATTTTCGGAAATTTTGTTTTTCTTAAAAATGGCTAACGATTTTGATTAAAATACCTCATATTAAAACCATTTCTATCACAAATAAAATGTATATTTTGAATTTTCTCGGAATAGCTTCTAAAGACCCGTTTATTCTGGATGAATTTTGTTTAATTTGGAATAACTAGTAAACCGTAAGAGAGACAAAAACCTAATATACAACACATGTACATCTGTTAAAATACACAAGTTATGTCATACATTTTTTTCGTGGAGCTTACAGTTTTCGAGGTATTTCTTGTCATTAGTTTCACTTGTGAAGTACTTGCTTTTCTCAGACGTTAAGTGTCCGGTTTTCTTTTGTTCTACCCCTGGCTAAGCAAAGAAGCGATTTGCATTGACAATCGCATAACGACATCCTTTAAAACAGTTGACTAGGTTCAGCCTAGTGCATTCCCTTAGTTTCATTCTGCTTATAAGGAACTAATTAGAACATGCTGCTAATGTTTATCCCAATTAGCACCGCGTTGAAAGAAGAATTATCTTTTGTAAGAAGTTTGTAGAGTAGCTAGAGAAAGTCATCAAATCAGGTATTTAATATTGTATCCTACGGACGATTTGGGAGAGGACAAAGCATTTTTATATGTAAGAACTTTTAGAACTAAACCTTGGAAATAACATTAAAAACAATATTTATGCAACCATAATCATAGTTCTCTCTAGCAAGTGTGTTCAGTCTGCATAGAATCGATTTTTGGATATCCTAAGCATACGGAGTAAGCTATACGATTCGCGATTTCCAGAGCTTTTAGTTCTTAGTTCTGATCAATTTAACGATTTCACTCGTTCCGAACTAGTTCTAAAATCTGTTTGAAAACTCTGTTTAGAACCAGTTCCAAATCCTATGGGAACATACCTAATAAACACTACCAATCAAGAGTAGTCCCTGTAACGTTAAGTTAAAGTGTATCGTAATAGTTCTTCAGTTTACCAGTATTTCTTAACTTCACGCTACGTTCCATCACGTTGAGTCAAGTCCATGTAAAGTCCATGTAAAGTCCATGTAAAGTCCATGTAAAGTCCATGTAAAGTCCATGTAAAGTCCATGTAAAGTCCATGTAAAGTCCATGTAAAGTCCATGTAAAGTCCATGTAAAGTCCATGTAAAGTCCATGTAAAGTCCATGTAAAGTCCATGTAAAGTCCATGTAAAGTCCATGTAAAGTCCATGTAAAGTCCATGTAAAGTCCATGTAAAGTCCATGTAAAGTCCATGTAAAGTCCATGTAAAGTCCATGTAAAGTCCATGTAAAGTCCATGTAAAGTCCATGTAAAGTCCATGTAAAGTCCATGTAAAGTCCATGTAAAGTCCATGTAAAGTCCATGTAAAGTCCATGTAAAGTCCATGTAAAGTCCATGTAAAGTCCATGTAAAGTCCATGTAAAGTCCATGTAAAGTCCATGTAAAGTCCATGTAAAGTCCATGTAAAGTCCATGTAAAGTCCATGTAAAGTCCATGTAAAGTCCATGTAAAGTCCATGTAAAGTCCATGTAAAGTCCATGTAAAGTCCATGTAAAGTCCATGTAAAGTCCATGTAAAGTCCATGTAAAGTCCATGTAAAGTCCATGTAAAGTCCATGTAAAGTCCATGTAAAGTCCATGTAAAGTCCATGTAAAGTTCATCGCGGCATTAAATTAGGCACATTGCATTAAGGGAAAACCGAAGGGCTAAAAGTTATTTCCTTCAATTATTTTCTGAAACGGTAAAAATAAATTTTTATTTTAAACATTAATAAAACCTCTATTATTTCTAGTTTCAGAAAATGTATACTTTTAAGGGGTTAAGATGGTTTTAATCAATTTAAATATCATTTAAACGCTAGTCTACATTTCTTTATAACTTATTTAAACCCCTTTTTAGAACAGTTGTATTTTTAAATTCAGTTTTCTGAAAACAGCATTTTTCTCAGAAAGTATGAGAGCTGGAAAGCTGAACTTTTCAGAATATATATACAACACGTAGTTGAACTTTCTGAAGCACAATCGTGATGTTATAGAATATACTGATCATATATAGAAGGCAACAACATTACAAGTTTTCCACATATTTACTTTTTTGAAGTTTCAAATATATTTTGTTTAATTTCTAGTAAAATTGTATCATAGCTAAATAATTGGGGTTCAGAAAATTCTGATTATACTAAAAACAAACATGCAAAAGTATGATTACGTATTGCAAGTAGTATCGGAGAAAAAGGTACATTAATTCCATATGCTTTTGACCAAGTTTTGTTACTTTTCTGCTGAATGAAATGCTTTTTATAGACGCAACCACATACGATATTAATGCACTAAGCATTTGAAATAATTGTCTTCATTAATGGAATAATTCACACAAATTTCCGGAAAAACAAAACTTTAAAGAGCAGTGGTAATTCACTCACTTAAGGCATGATTTTCGTATGTTCAGACTACATTGTCCCCGTAAGTATTACAGCTAGATCTTTGATTTTGAGCAGCCATTACTAGCAACAGAAGTATCTATACTAAGTTTCAGCACCATATGTAACGCCATTCAGGATTTATTAATTTATATCAATTTCATTAGCAAAAATAAAATTCTATTTTCACCGACGCTCAACGTGTCATTCCTTAAAACTACATTTCTGACCGTCTTGTAACAAAATGATCGAATGGAATTTTCCCATATTTGATAAGTTATTAAAAATATTTTATACTACAAATTGAAAAAACTGAGAAAAAGCAGAGTACGCTTCTATTATTACCTTCTCTGGCACGTATGCACAATGTACTAGTAGATAAAGGAATTGCATTCCATCCAAAGACAATAGATTTCATCGGAAATAAGTTTTGAGACTAAATTATAAAAAAAATAGGAAAATGTCCACGTATGCATGTGTGGGGAGCTCAGCAGAATTCAAAAACAAAAATTCCGGTGAATACCACATTTGTTATCTAAGTTCAATATCATACAAGGATGCAACACAAAGATTTTCAAGAAAATACTCCACCCCAGCTACCCTTAACATAGTAATTTTCAAAAATTACTAACTATTTGATTAAAATACGATGTGTTCACGATATTTTCATCGCAAAGGAAATATATATCTTGAATTTTCTGGGATTAGCCTCTTTAAACTTTCATTCTGATGACTTTTGTATAGCTCGTAACCCGTAATAGACAATAACGTATTAAAAGAAATGTAGACGTCATTAAATTTTCACGTTTTTTTTTAGAGTTTACCGTTTGCGGGATATCTATTAATGGCTTCAATTTTAAACAAAAGATGTTCTTCAGCGGAAAATTAACTTTCGTTTCATCTCTTGTTTTACTCCCGGGAAAAAGAAAGACACCCGAATTTCAATAGGTTAACGTAGCGATAGCTTTTAAAATATTTGATTATCGCACAACCTAGCGTACTCCCTTTTCTTCCTACTGACAAGAAAGCAAGTATTGTGCCATTTCTATTACTGTTTTGCCGATCCCGGTGGCCGCGCTCGCTAGAGTGTCGCGCTTTGGCGCTTCGTAGTGCACAGGATCGTGGGTTCGAGTCCCGCCTTGGGCATGGGTGTTTCTGTGTTTGTAAATGTGTATGTGTATGTATATGTGAAAGGAAAACTTAAAGGATATATAGGAAACTGGAAAAAATGGGAGAAAAAAGGAATACAGAGCCGGAGTCCTGACAAGCCTCCGGAACTGTATTTTACAAAAAAAATTGGTTATGTAGATTAGCATAATGTGGATAAAAATATTTTATAAGGAAAGTTTGTTTGTGGAACAGCTAGAGAAAGTCACATGAATTGAATATAATAGATTTTTTTTAAATTAAACTATGACGAATGCCAACAACGGAATATATCATCTTATTGCATACATTCTGATGTACGTCGGGGAAAATGTTCAGCATGTAGCAGTATATGTGGAAGAACATAAGATTTTGAATATGTGAAAATAACGAAAAAACTGAACTTTAAGAAAAATGGCTTTAGTGTTAAATAGCCATTTAACCAATAAAACGCTTCAAAAATGGCGTCCATAACATATAACATCCATCCTAGGAGAATCAAACATTGCAACTATGTTTTTTAAAGTATAGTGAATGTTTTGCACCAAAAAATAAAAATCTGATGTGTTTCATTCACATGACTTTCTCTACGTCTGTTATAAACTATTGCTAAAAAGCTTATGCTTCTATTTACTTCATGCTAATCGAGAAAAAATGGCGGAATGTTATTACTTGCTTCCTTGTAAGTAGAACCGAAATAAGAGTACCATAGGTTAAAGTGATAGTCAAAAGCAGGTTGCTATGTGACTGGTGCCTTTGTTTGTATGGACATGAGTTGACAAATTCCTGTATGCAAAAATATAAATTTTTCAAAGCTGAAACCGATAACAAGGAATATTTCAAACACCATCAACTCCACGGAAAAAATGTACATGACATAATTTGTATGTTTTAACGTTCTCTATATTTTTCGTTTGGTAAGTGATTGTCTATCTCTTATGGTTTAGCAGTTATTCAGAATTCCGTAAAATTCATCCAGAATAAAGTAGTCTTCAGAGGCTATTCCCAGAAAATTCAATATATACATTTTATTTGTCAGGTAAATATCTTTAATATACGATATTTTAATCAAAATCGTTAGAACCGTTTTGAGAAAATCAAAATTTTCGAAAACAGTTACAAGTAAAGGGTAGTTGGGGATGGGGGGGGGGATTTTCTTTGAAATCTTCGTGTCGCATTCTTGGAAGATGCCAAACAAATACGAAGTTTGGTTTTGAACGGACTTTTCGTTTTTGAGCTATGTTGCCCACACACACAAACACACATTTTTCTAAAAATGTCTTTTTAATTCAGGGGTCCCAAAACATGTATTTCCGGTGAAATCTAGTTATCGAATTTTGGGTGCAATACAATACCTTCTCTATACACTATGTGCATAGTACGTGTAGATAAAGTAAAAAAGATAAACATTTTTTACAAAAAATCATTTCTGTGTCCCCTTAAGTCACGTATCATTGCCAAACCCTAAACCGCTGCATTTAATAGAATATGTTAAGATGTTCTCGTTTTGCAACAGTCACGTTCCTTAACCCCGGCTTTAAGCTTGTGAGGAGATGAACATCATTCTGGCAGAAGCTTAGTAATGGATATACCGAAATATTAGTTATAAAATTATAGAATACTTTTTTGTTAACAGGAGAATAGACATTTGTTTACGTATTTACTTTTCAATTTCAAGATATTTTAATCTCTTATTACTTCCTTTCGCCATAAAAGTAAGGTCCAAATTCAGTGCTATTAATCTGGAATTTTCGAGTTTTAAATGACTATGCAAAATGTTTATTTCTCTACAAGTACTATGCACGTACATAGTATAGAAGGTATTTTATTCTGCCTTAAATTCTATACCAAGATTTCACCAAAAATAGAAATTTTAGAACCCCCGTGTGAAAAAATAATTCCTAGAAAAAGGTCCAAGTATCTCTCGGCAGAATAACTAAAAATGGACAGCCCACGTACCAAACTTGATATTTAAGTTTCGTATCTTCAAGAATGATACCGAAGATTTTTAGAAAAAGTCCCGTCTCCACCTCAAATCACTTTTATAATGAAAATATTTCCAAATTGTCTAAAAGTAACTTAACGATTTTGATTTAAAAGCCTATTTTAAAGATGTTATATGACATAGAATATATATCTTGCATGTTTTAAGAATAGCCTATCAAGTCCTCTTCATTCTCAAAGACTTTTGCATACTGTTAAATCATAAAATAGCACACTACACAAAACTGTTAATCTCGTTAAAACACAATTTGTCATGCACTATTTTCCAAGTTATTCCTTTTACTTTCTCTATACGTACAATGTATGTACATAGTGTATAGAAGAGGTATTACACTCCACACAAAAAATCAATACCGATATTTCACCGGAAATATATGTTTTAGGGTTCCATGTATAAAAAAAACAGAAAAAGGTCCGTGCGTGTGTGTGTGTGTCTGAACCCGATAACTCAAAAATGAAAAGCCGCTAAAATACCAAACTTGATATTTAAGTTTAGAATCTTCCAGGGATGCGACACGAAGATTTTGAGAAAAATCCCCCACCTCACACTACCCTTTATATGGAATTTTTTTAAAATTTTTGATTTTCTCAAAAATGGCGCTAACAGTTTTGATTAAAATATCATATATTAAAGATATTTACCTGAAAATAAAATGTATATATTAAATTTTCTGGGAATAACCTCTCAAGACTACTTTATTCTGGATAAAGTTTACGGAATTTTGCGCTACTGCTAAACCGTAAGAGGTGGACAAAAACTTGCCACACACAGAAATGTACATCACATTAAAACACACACTTTGTTATATATCATTTTTTCGTTTTAGAGAAATTCCCTGTTTTTGGTTTCAGCTTTAAAAAAGATTCTTTTCTCATACAGGAATTTGTCAACTCCTGTCCATACAAAGGAACTGCAGTCACATAGCAACCGCTTTTGACTATCACTTTAACCTATGGTACTCCCTTATTCCGCTTCTGCTTACAAGGAACTAATAAGACTATTTCTGCTAATGTTTTCTCGATTAGCATGAAGTAAATAGAAGAATAAGCTTTTTAACAAGAATTTGTTGCAAAGATGTAGACCAAGTGATGTGAATGGAACATATCCAATTTGTCAGACTTGGCTCGCCCAAAAACACTTATTCGAACTCCAAGATAAGTACTAAAATTATAGGCAAGCCTAGATCGTTGCACCCTAAAGCATCGTCGATTTATGGTTCAAAGCTCTTATTTATAGTGATTAAATATGCCTTTTAATAGGCATATTTTCTTTGCAGTTGAAATATATATTTACTTTTCTAAATTATTGCAATAAGCTATATTTTAGAGACAAACTCAATAAAGTAGCATGGAAAGGGTGTTTATTAAAATTTCCGAGTAGAATTTATAATAAATTTACGGGTTTTGAAAGAATTAAAGCCTGAAGCATTACCGGACACGGTTTATATTTTCCGATACAGATAAATTTAACTTTTTAAATGATAGTAGAATTGAAATGAATACAGATTGTTTAATATTAATTCATTTGTAGCCTCGTGCTTCCAAAGTAAATAAGGAAAATGGCCCTATATCTGCTAGAACATTCACGAAAAAAAGCTAAATATATAATATAGTATAGAAAATATTAACTTATTTAGATAAAGTATAGAATTATAGTATAAAAAAGAGAAAGCTGGCAAGTATTTTAAATAGTCGATGTTATACACAATGCTTCTATTGGTTTTATGCGATCCTCACGAAATGAAAACCGTCAAACGGGTCCCAGGAAAATCTAATCTGTGCAGCTGTGCTGTATGCCTTCAGAGTCTGAACAATACGTTACAGCAAAATGAAAGCGATTTCAGTGAATTATTCCCCACACATCACGAATATCCTTTGTTTAGTGTTATCTAAAAGTATTCAGGAAAGAAGAGCAGCATACCTCCTAATAATTGTTATATTACAAACTGTTTAATTTTACGATTATTCTACTGCAGTGTACGTTCTCGAGCATAGAAATGTATACAATTTCATTTGAAGATTAACATTGATGAAAAGTTCATGCACTTTACTTACCTGCTGGGGCGCAGAAAAGCACTGTTGTCCGTAGTTCGAATCAGCCCACACTTGAAAAACCACCGAAGTAATTTGCTGCAGGTCAGGTACTCCTCAGTTGTTTGTAGCTGTAGGTGACACTAGCGCCAATAACCGGAAGAGTGCATACTTTCTTTCTTTTTCCCCCCAAAAGTACATCTTTGTAATTTGAACCCATATTATGCCGCCAATATTTAGTCAATTTTAACCACTATTTATGTTTAAAGCTTTAGAAATTGTTATAGTGAGTATCAGTTAAGAAAACGCTCAAGTCTTATGTTAAATGCAGCATTGTATCATTTCTTTATGGAATAAAAACCTGTCAGAATTTTATGCAGCAGTAAAATTATATTTTTGACTTTGAAATAAGTAGATGTGTAGTCTTTGCGACTATGACAGAAATAAATATCGAACAGAAAACACAATAATCAAGTTACACACGATTTGAATACCTAGCAATATAATCGCAGTATTATAAATGCAATTAATATAATTAATTACACAAAATGGCATGTATTTAATAGATGATATTTAATTTTGTTTCAGACTACCGTAAATTTTGATCAATTATCGTTGCTACAAACACTTTATGAAAACGTAGTATGTGTTACAAATTGGCTATAGAAAAACTCAAATAGTTAAATTTACATAGTTAAAGGCTAATGAAATACATACTTATGCCATTATTGTGACAATTTTGTTTCAAAAAGGTTTTTAAATTAACTTTTAAAAAGCTATTTTCATCAAAATGTTCAAAATTTCAATTATACCATGTTATGAAACTACTGTGGCTTAGGCCTGTAAAAAGTACTTAAATATTTAAATTCGTAACATGAATAAAATTAATATAATTGGTATACTTCGCTCCCGGATATCTCAAACTTGGACGTGCCAGAATATTTTGATTTACTCGTTTTTTTACTTTTCCTGATCCTCTCTTCTTGCTTCAAGCTAAAATAGCTTCTGCTGTCAACAGATGACACCATGAAAATGGCTTGAGGTTGAATTTTAGGGTTTATAGATGCCCTAACATAATTTTGGAAAAAAGTTTTGTGACATGGTGTCATTGTTAACCAAAAATTTCAGGAGTTTTAGTATTTTGTGTGTAATTATAAGGTAAATTAGATATAGAATTAATGGTCACTCATGGAAGAGAAAGTTTCACAGAAATATACATACTACGCAGTGAAATGTTATTAGTGTAAGATTAGAGACAGCGAATGATGAAAAACGCATTTCTTCTCATTCTCGAAGATGAATAGTTTGACAAGCAAGTGCTATATATATGTATATATGCCTACATATAAATATATACTCTTTTATTATATAAAGCCCTCAACATTTTAAACTTTTGAACTATAGTAGTAGCTGTGATGAATAAGGTGAAAATATCTTATACGCGCTATTTTAGTAAAAATCCTCAGACAGAACCGTTTTGAGAAAATACAATTTTTCAAAAAAGCTTCTATACAAAAGGTCGCTTCCAAGGAAGATATGAAGTTTGGTATTTAAGCGACTTTTGTTTTTAGTTATGCTGTCCGCAGGCGGACAGACACACGCGCGCGCCCAAACACACACATTTTCCTATTTTTTTTCTTGTATTCTCAAAAATATGCATTTACGGTGAACTCTCCTTACATGTTTGTTGGAATACAATACCTTCTCTTCCTACTATGTACATTGTACAAGTGACCGAGAAAGTAAATATCTGATGTTTTTTTTTTGTTTTTTTGTTTTTGGGGGGGGGTAGTGTTTAATGCCCGCTTTTACTGCTCTGGCACCGCAGGCGATGACACTGATGATGCATGAAGATGGAGCCCCAGTGGAATGAGATGGCGGGGGAAAACGGAGAACCCGGAGAAAACCCCTGAGCCGCTTTGTCCACCACAAATTTTACTTGCGATCACTTGGGATCGAACCCGGGCCGTCTAGGTGAGAGGCGACTGGTCTGACCACTCGGCCACGGCGCGGCCATATCTGATGTGATACATTCAAATGACGTTATGGTTATTTAAAATTTAAGTCAATAACAAGGAATATCTCGAAAATCATTAACTTTACAAACAAGGTATTTGACTTCAATTGTAGTTTTTGGTGATATCTGAATTGTTGTGTAGTATGTTTTTGTCTAACTCTTACTGTTTATCATTATGCAAAAATTATTCAGAATAAATAGGATTACTTTTAGAGGCTACTCCCATATGTTTAATTTCTCATGAACATATCTTAAACAAAAGGTATACTAATCAATATTGTTAGCCATTTTAGAGAAAATAAAAAAGTCAAAAAAAATCTATGAACAGCGTAATTGAGACGCGAAGTATTTTTAAAAGTCTTCGAGTCGCATCCCTGGAATATGCAGAGGGATTTCTTGAAAATCTTTGTGATCTATCCTTGGAAGATTCTCAATTTAAGTACAAATTTGTCCTTTTTAGTTATATTATTCACACATGTATACCTTACCTTTTACCATTTTCTTTTGGATTCAGGGGACTTCCAAACTGATTTCCATTGCAATCTCAATATCGAATTTTGGAAAAGCAATATATTCTATACCTGTTATTACATAGAAGAGAAAGTAAAATCTGATGTGTTCTATGACTTTCTTTAACCTCTAGTTAGTGGGTATGCAAACCGTTCTTAGGAAAATGTATTTTTCTGTTTATTCCATTTTAATCGAGTAGAAATAGCTAACTACATTACATATTTCGCTATAGACGCAAAAAGACATAGCGATATTCAATCGTTTAACAACTGACGCTATACACTAGTATTAAAATTCCATACTCTATCCAAGCATTGGCGAGAAACAATGTGAATGAATTTCGACATTACTTTAAAGGAATAACAAACTTGTTCAAGATTGGAACCTTTAATAAGGGATATCTAGGAAAGGTCTGATGCCATAAAAAGTTATTTTAGTACATTTTGTGTTAAACCTTTGTGCAGTAACTTTTCTTCTGTCGCTTCACGTATACCAGTATACAAGTTTAAACAAACTTCTATCCAAATTAAAAGACTTCACAGGCTACTCAAAGAAAATTTAAAATGTAAATTCCATTTTTCATATAAATATATTAATACATCGTATTTTAATCAAAATCGTTAAACCATGTTTGAAAAAATAAAATGTTTTCAAAGTAGTTCCATAAAACGTGTAGTTGGAGGTGGGATATTTTCTTGAAAATGTTCGTGTTGAATCTTTGAATATATTGAACTTAAATTACGACTTTTGCTTTCTACTTTCTCTACATAGTACATAGGTAGAAAAGGTATTGCACTCCACCCAAAAAAGTATTTATACATAAAAAGTCCGTGTGTATGTGAGCACAATAACTCAAAAACGAAAAGTCGGTAAAATACCAAACCTAGTTCCTTTTTTTAAGTTATTACCTTTCAAGGGTGCCACACGAATATTTCGAGGAAAATTTCCCCACCCCGAACTACCCTTTAAATGGATATATACTTATGATTGTTTTCAAAAAGATTCTAAAAATGTTGATTAAAATATCGTATATTAAAGATATTTACGTGGAAAATAAAACATACGAGGGTTTGGACAAAAGTCATGGCAACTAGTTTTTTTCTTGTAGATATGTGAACGGATCACAAACGTATATGTGTCGTGTGGAATTTCTGCAGCCATAGTATGTATGCAGAACAACAGATGGCTCTGTGATAGCTGGTAGTAGCGCAGCGAGGGCTATGAAATCAGTCAGTTGGTGAGTGTCGTGCGAGATGAAAGTAACCCGTGTTGAGCAACGCGCTCTCATTAAAATATCCGTTCTCCGAGGGAGAAATGCGATGGAATGTCACATAGTGAGTTAGTGGAAGTCCTTGAGAATAATGTCCTACCATACCGTACAGTAGCACGGTATTGCAAGGACGTGTGTCAACCAGTGATGAGCAACGTTCGGGACGACCTGTCAGTGTGCGGCCCAACGTGGCACGTGCCGTCATCGAGCAGCTTCTGGATGAAGACAGACGGTGGAAGCTACTTGAGCTAGAGAAGGCAAGTGGCATCGAGAAACGCACCGTCCACAGGATATTGCGTAATGAGGTGTAAATAACTACGCAAAATCGCGTCGCGGTGGGTACCACATGCACTGACGGAAGTTCAAAGGTGGGTGCGCTATGCAATATAGTCCGACCACCTTGCACGCTGACAACAGGACGGCGATCAATTCTCGTCACGACTAATCGTCATCTTTGAATTTAGGGCCAGAGCATACGAACTGAAACGTCAGTCCGTGGAGTGTCGACATGCTGGATCACCCCAAGGAGGCAGAAGTTCCGTCAAAATCCTTCCCCAGTCAAATTGATGGTGATCGTCGCGTATGACGTCAGGGGTGTCATTGTTTGCCACTTTGCTTCACATGGCAGAACAGTGATCGCACAGTACTACAGGAACTTCTTGGTGCTATAGGTTCTACGTGGCGTTCGTGAGAAACGTCCGGGTCTTGTAGACAGTTCAATAATCTGCACCACAATGCAAAACCACATAAAGCAGAGTGTGTAGGGCAGCTACTGCGACGTTGGGGATGGGAAGAATTGGAGCACCCACCGTTCTCTCCCGACATTTCATCCTGTGACTGATCTCATTCGAAAGATTAAGGAACCACTACATGGTAGGCGGTTTGCAACACGAGAGGGCATTGCTAATGCTGTGCGCGAACAGATGACCCGACAGATGGTGCGGCAAATGCTGTGGCAGTAGGTATTCAGCGCCTCCCACATCGTTGGCAGCGAGTGGTGACAGTAGTACGGGATTACTTTGAGGGTCTTTAGGACCAGGTTTGTCATGTCAACTGTATGTGTACTGTGTTACGATATTCAGTGCTATTCATTGTCCACACATGTAGTTAATTACCTTTTCCTTTCGTCTGTATTTGTCACATTTTCCAATCGGACTGGTATTTTCAAGAAAATAAATAGTTGTCGTGATTTTTGCCCCAACCCTTGTATATCTTGAATTTTCTGTGAATAGATTCTGAAGTCCTTTGTATTCTGGACTACTTTTGCATGGCTGGTAAACCGTAAGAGACAGACAAAAACTTATTAGACAAAAAATGTATATCTCGTTAAAACGCACACAATATATGAACTATACATCGTTTTGGAGTTGGCCATTTCGGAGATATTCTTTGTTGTTGGTTTCAATTTTAAAATATTAAACTCTTCTCATGTGGAAATATGTCAACTCCTGGCCATGCAAAGAAACGGGTTCCAATCAGAGAGCAACCAGAGTTTAAAAGATTTGACTATCTCTCTATCCTAATATGCTCCCTTATTTCGCTTCTCTTACAACAAAGTAAGTAATAAGACCATTTCTATTACTGTTTATCTCGGTTAGCATGAAGTCGATCGAGGAATAAGTTTTTTTAAAAATAATGTGTTACGATATGTAAACAAAGTGATGTGAACGGAACACATCAAAATGTTAAGTTATGCTGTTCACACATATGCACATACAACATGATGTTTCTAAAATCCTCTTTTATTAATTATTTTTTATTATTTTATATTATTTTTGGTAAAATATTGGTGTCTCATTTTTGGGTGGAGTGTAATATCTTCTCTAGCTATTAGTATATACATGATAGAGAAAGTAGAAGTTCATTTTGATTATTATGCTCTACATGTAGCCTTTTATTTTTATGCCTATGTTTCACTACCACAAGGACATCGGGTTACTACCACGACCTTGCAAAATTACGTTTTAATATCCTTTCTGGCCGTTTCCATGGCTTCTATTGATTATACTAAATGCTGTTAAATTTCTCCAATTTATGATTTTCATCGGCTTCGCATAAATGATATATGCTGGTTCAGAAAATTAATCTTACCACAAAAGTTTTAGTAATTATAGTAGTTTTGATTAACTCCTTTGTTTATTGCTATACAGCGTGAATGATGAAATGAATCCATGTATAGAAGTAGCGAGATTAATAGATTTTATTATAACAGTAATTTAATACATGATATTATACAATAAATAGTGATAATAGCTGATTTAGTGTTCAGTGTTCTGTCTTATGGCTCACATTTTGCAAGTGTAATTCATTTACTAGCCCTTATTAAACTTGTCAGTAATCCTGTTTTTAAGTTGCATCCATTTTCTCTACCTCAGAATAAAACGTTTTTCAGATTAATCCAAATACTTTCTATATATTTAGCTGCCAAACGCCAATCATATCCACCAGCATTTGCTTATTCAAAGCAGTGAAGTCATGTTATTCTCAGCGAATGACCTCTCAATCTCTGATAGTAGTGGGTTTATGTTACTTTCAACGAAGGATCTCTCATTCACTGAACTCACATATATGAAAATAGATGATTCGTGCTACTCTCAGTGAATGACCTCACAATCATTTATCTGTTATGTGAATATAGTGAATTCATGTTACTCTGACTGAATTAGCTGGCAGACATTATACTGGAATGTGCAAGTGCTGGGGCCTCTCAGGAAATGTCTCTCAAGTCAAACTAATATTTAAAATGGCACCAGGTTCCAATGACGTACCTGGCGGTCTCCCTGTTTTCCTTGCTACAGGTATCGGGTTCAATGACCTCGCTTTGCGATAGCCTCGTATGTTGTATATAACATAACTATGCGTGTTTATTGTGTCTGCATGTGACTCTTCAGTTTGAATTTATACAGAAAGTTCCTAGACAAGTTAACAAGGAATCCACAAATTATAGGTTGCTAGAAAGCTTTACACAGATTGTGTCGATTTTATGTTTACAAAAACATAAGAAGTCACCAGTTCCATCTAAAGAAAACTGCTGTCTCCAATCACAACGTCTTTTTGGTTGTATTTGACCAGACGGCTGCTCTCTCCAGATCTAGATCCAAGTGGAGAATGCTTAAATGAACTATATGAAAGTATCCAGTGATTTCAAATATTTATCAGCAGAAATTTGTCGAATGTTCAATAATTTGTTTTACAGGTTCCCGATGTGGAATAGATGCAGAGGAGCGAAATAACTTATTCATCTAGGTTGCATCTCTAGCATAGGGTAGAAATGGCGGTAGCAGCTCCGTGGCAGAGTGGTCAGATCTCCTGCCGCCCATCTTGGTGGCCCTAAGGACCGCATGTGGAATTTATGTTTCACAAAGCAGCGCCTGAGCGGGTTTTCTCCAATTTTCCAGCCATTAAATCCGCCAATTGCGCCAGCATCACCTTTCATAGCATCCGTTTCGCTGACATTTCATATCATCTACTCTCTCACGTTTGTATCAGCCACTGGACAGATTCCCCATGCCTGGATACTCTGATCCACAGCTTTTCTAATTCTCAACAGGCTTCTAGTCCCAGTATTGCCTTTATAAGTCTGAGGGAAACCAAAGGGAGAAGAAGAGAAACGGGGGGGGGGGGGGACAGCATCTAGTAATTTTTGTTTATAATTAAGCTGAACAGCGTTATTAGCGCTATACTAATATGTGTAAAATCTTCCAAAAATGTAATGTAATTACGAGCAAATTCCAACAAAAGAACAAAAAACAAATATAAGTCAACAACGGAACTATAATCTATTCACTCTTAGGTTGATCGGCGCTAAAATGGACCCACATGCAAAGTGCACCATAATACAGCACAGTGTGCAGAAATGTAATCCCATATTAATAATTTAAATTTTAGAATGAATTTATTCTTAAATGGTATAATGTTCTCTACCAATATATAAGATTTTAATCAACACTGCTTTATTTATATCGTTAATTTGAACTGCAATTTGTATGCGTCATTGTTATCCACAATATTGCTTTCCATAGTTGCCGTTTGTTACTGTTTAGAACCTTGGAGAACTGTTGCCGAAAACGTGATCTTGTGTCTTCGAGCTACATCAAATATAAGCTGGTAAACTATTAACTAGTGGTGAAAAAACAAAAATATTGAGTGAATACTTTAAGTTTTGTGAGAAATATCCAACACTCCCCGTAAAAGGAAAATTTACTTATGAGTTCACCCGTGTTTCGGCCACTTATATAAACAACCAATGCTCGTAGAGAAATAGTTGAAACGGAAAAGTGGTTACATCAGGGAAAAAAAAAAAAAAAAAAAAAAAAAAAAAAGAACGTGTATAATACGCGATGCAAAACTGTGACGATTTTATGAAGAATACAATTCGCATAATAGAGCAAAATTTAATTTTTACTTTCTCTAGCACGTATGTACAATGTATAAAGAAGGCATTGCTTTCCACCCAAAAATTCGATACCGAGTTTTCACCGGAAATGCAGATTTAGGGTCTGCTGTATCTAAAGAAGCATTCTTAGAAAAAGGTCCGTGTGTGTCTAAAATTAAAAGTATTTTATTTGTTAAGGACGCTGTCAATTACTAGGATCATATAACACCGCCTGTTTGCCGGAAATTTTTCTTGCAGATGGTTTTTAAAGTGCCAGTAAATCTACAGACCTGGTGTTATCGCTTTTAAACACACTTAAAAACCATTGGTCTGGACTGGATTTGAACCCGCGACTCGGTGTAAGGAAAGCCAGCGACTAACCAACTAAACACAGTCCGACTGTGTGTGTGTGTGTGTAGGTGTGTCTGTGAACACGATAATCAAAAACTAAAAGTCGGTAATGTACCAAACTTGATATTTAAGTTTAGTATCTTCCAAGGATACGATACGAAGATTGTGAGGAAAATTTTCTCACCCCAAATTACCCTTTACATGGAAAAAGTTTCGAAAAAGAATTCTACTAAAATACTAAAGATGGCAAACAGAAAATATATCTTGAGTTTTCTGAGAATAGCCTGAAGACTCTTCAGTCACAATGACTTTTGCATAACTGGCAAACAGTAAAAGATGCAACACAAAACGTGTTGATCTCGTTAAAACACACAATTTATGACATATATAACTTCACAAAATATACATAAATATATATATATATATATATATATTTATTTATGTCGTGAAGTTGGCCATTTCCGAGATTTTCCTTATTATTGGTTTCAGTTTTAAAATTCTCAAACTTTACTCATGCGGGAATTGTTCAACTTCTAGCCATGTAAAGAAACGAATTTCAATCACATAGCAACCAGCTTTTAAAAAATATGACTATCTGTTTAGCCAAGTGTGCTCCCTTATTTCCCTTCTACTTATAAGGAACTAAGTAATAAGTCCCATATGCTATCTTTTGTTTATCTTCATTAGCCCAAAATAGAGAGAAAAATTAGAGTTTTTAAGAATACTCTGTTGCAGAATTGCTAGAAAAAGTCACATGAATGGAACACATCAGACCTTTTTAATAATTAGGCACTAACAGTTGATAAAGTGCTACAGAAAGTTAATGATGATCCAAATTTGCCCATTTTCAGAAGAACTACGTTATATAATTGTGTATAGAATTGGGTTTGAGCGTGTCATTAGAGACCAAAAAGTGCTATAATAGATAAGGAAGAATTATTTTGTGGAGGGGATTATTTGAGGGCAGTGTGTAGCTAAGAAGGGCGTATATTATATAACTGGGATGAAACCTGGATTAATGATAGCGGCGATTTTGATTCGCTTCCGAAGAACAAAAGATGTCAGTTATTCGCATACACGTTACTTTCTTTTCGCTCATACCTTCTGTAATTAATTATTGTATGTTCACCGATCTGTCGTATTGAATTATTACCCATAGCTCCTAACAGAATATTTTAGTCACCGTTGAAGATTCGGGATGAGACCTCTGTTATTTTTTATATTTCATATAGTGTGTACTTGTCACGTGGTCCTGAAAGTATTAACGGTCCATTGGTTGCCTGGATTTTGTTTTGGCTTGGAACAACTTAAGAGTGAATAGATAATAGCTGGATTGGTGGTCAACACCGTTCAGACCTTCGCTGGTGACATCGGGGTATTTTGACATGTGATGGAGCAGATTCATTCGAAGCTAACAGCCTTGCAAGTCCTGTGATAGGCGGACTGCGGATATCTTGGCAAAGTGTGATCAAATACCAAGAAAATAGAAAACCAGCCCACCACTACTACAAGAGGAAGTTTGTACAGCTGTGCCATGAGAGCGGTAGGTTTCGTCTTTCAAGAGAAACTCCATGTATGAACTTCTGGAATCTTGACAACAAAATTGCCGAGGAGAGAACAACGGGCACCTCATAGGAAATCAAGTTACTTTCAGTTGCTCTCCATGATGAAGCTATTCCTCCCAGTCCCACATAACGCTTTGGACCGGAATTTCCTGGGATCCAAGTCTACAATAGTTTTACTTCCGTTAAACTAAAACCGCAGAATTAGAATGTAGGAGTACGAGTATGATAATTATTTTGCTAGCACCTCTGGGTATCCAATCATAAATAAAGTTTATAGAAGCACAGGAAAATAAACTATTCTGGAACTAGACTTTTTTTTTTCAGAGGAATCCCTTGTTTTCATAAAGAGGAAGGAACCAATCCAGCGCCTTTCTATAGTATTTATTCCTGAAAAGTTCGATCTGGGGTTTACCTGTTTGCGACACATCCATGAAATCGAATTGTCCTGGCTCCGACATTGTAATTGGCAGGACACTGAAGGCTGCATACATTCCATATAGACTCTTTTTATGATAATCCTCTTTCAGTTTTTCAATAGTTGGTGGTCTGACAGAACATTCTAAAGCTGCGATCGTCTTGCAGAGCGTCTCGTGGTATTCCTGTTGAGTAAAACCACACACCGTAAGATCTCCGCTTCAGTCACCTACTAAACATTCTGGTATTCATGTTCAGTTTTGACGGTTCCATTCATGGTGTGACAAACTCATTTTGAATTATTTGATAATTTAAGGCAATTGGAATTATAATTAACGCCAAAGACTATAAACCTTCAAATAGTGGCCGGTGTATTACTGATTACTCGCACATAAATTGAATCAAGAATTTCAAAAGGGACCAAATCCAATTTGTTAGAAGTTGAGTTTGTCTCTTTTTTTAGATTCTTCATACATTGACTTTCAACATGAAAAGGAACCAAGTACACGGTTAATGGTGTATAGGTGTGTTTGGAACTTTAAAAAAGTAAAGCAATATTTAGAAATCTTATAAACTCTTCTGCTAAAGCAAATTTCGCTACAAAAATCATCCAAGAGCTGGTGGCCTACTTATTATAAAAGGAACAGTCGTTTCTTTAGAGACATCAAGGAGAGGGGTACCAAGAAAAAAAAAAAAAAAGAACAACTCTTAATTTCTAAATATCAACAAATGGTGTAGGGCCTGATTTGAAAGGAACAGCTTAAGTTAATGAACATACTCATGGACTTATAAACTCAGACTTTTAATCTTCAGCTCCCATACAGAGAATATACTCTTTGGTACCTACAAAAAAAAATAACCAAGTGTAAATATACAAATTAAAAACAAAACTTGAAGATAGTCGAAAATACTTACAATACATTACGTAAATGATGAAGCTTCACTTTCTGTGGCAGCATATTTAACGGCCTATGCTTATTGCTCAACTATGTTCAATAATTGCTCTTTAAGAAGTCGTTATATATGAATAATCTTCTTTAACCTAATGTAAGAGATTTTCACTCAAGGTTCAGTCCTAGGGCCAACCTTTTGGGACATTGTGTTAGAAATATTATTAGAAAAAGTAAACAACAACAACAACAACTGCAGTAATACAATAGCATACGCGGATGACGTGATTTTTATTATAGAAGGAAACTCCCAAAACGAACTGGAAATCAAAGGAAACAATTTAATGGAAACCTTAAGCCAATGGTGCCCAGAAGCGAAAATGAAGATTTCTCCACAAAAATCTGCAATTCTATTATTAAAATGTGTCCAAAAGTAATAAGAATTGTAGGTAATAGTATAAAAAGATATCTGGCTATGAGATATTTAGGAGTAAAATTAGACGAAAAAAGAAATTTTAAGGACCATGTGAATTTCGTAAGATTTAAAGCTGAAAACATTTTAATGAAATTATCTAGAATTGTTCAGTCCAAATTTAAAATACCACTATCGACCATCAGCTGCTATCATACCACTATTTTCGCATCCATTATAAGTTAAAGAGCTGGTGTTTTTGGCGGACAAAGCCAATAAAAGTTCAATTAAATTATTACTTAGAAGATCTCAAAGAAAAGTTCTACTGCGTTTAATAGGTGCGATGTCCACAACCCCAACTATGGCTCTGATAATTATAACAGGCATTTGGCCAATTGATTTAATACTTCGTATGAGGGGAGTTTGTTACTGGTTAAAGAAGCAAAATAATATTAAAATGCAACAAATTGTTGGATACAACTGTCAAACTACACTAGATATTAAGAACAGATCAATGCAAGAATGGCAAAAGACTGAAACAGGCAGAAGAACGTTTTCATTTTTCAACAGCATTAAATAATGGTTATAAATAAAGCATATAAATGCATTAAAAGGCATAATTCACTATTTATCGGGTCATGGTCCATATTATACTTATTAGAAGAAAATAAATAAAATACTGAATGAAAATTGTGAAATTTTTAATGTTCCGGGAACTCCGGATCATTTATTGTTTGAATGCAGTAAAAACTCACAAGAGTTACGGAAAGAGAGAGAAGCACTTAGAGGTTGTTATATAAACGAAATTTTACGAAATAAAGATTTATACACCCATTTGGAACTATTAGCAAATAAAGTAAGTAATAAGGGTTGGGAGGAAATGATTATTCCAATAGATCAGAGAAAGGTTCAATTGAATTTAGAGAGAACACGTCAAATGAGGTTAAGACCCAGAAATATTTTACAGGTAGCCGATTTAGATGTAATAAATACCATTTAAGGGTATAATTAATTATTAGCTGAGAGAGGGGAATTCGATGGCATGCAGAGAGATATTTAGCGGCCCCTGCGACACCCAAAGTAAAAGATACGGGAATGACAATAATAATTAATAACAACAAGGGCACCAAATATTGCATATAATTGGAGGAGGAGAAGAAGAAATAGAGTGCAGGTAAATAGATATTTAGGGAAAGTGGCGATGAAGCAGAAGAAGATTATATGCGCTGAAAAATGTAGGTTAGATGAAGATAGCGTTTCTGGGAAGAAGGTAGAAGAAGTGGGAAATGGGGGATTGGAATGAAGTGAGAAGATGGGGCTCCCAGGAAGAAGTGAGAAAATGGGGGACTGGGACGAAGTGAGAAGATGGGGTTCCCAGGAAGAAGAGAGAAAATGGGGGACTGGGACGAAGTGAGAAGATGTAATTAAGTGTGATATGAGAAGAATAGTGTAGAAAGTATAATATTAAAATTAACCACCAAATAATGATACACAAATTTGTATAGGAGCATAGTGAAATAAAAAGTTATAGTTATAGAAGAATACAATAAGTGACTTTTATAGAATTATGATAATTAAAAGATAGAAATTATAAAAAGTATTGGTTACCAATACTTATGCCGCCGGTTACCAGCGGCTAAAGGTAGAGTAGTGTAGTTGAACATTAACTTATAATAAATAACTGGATACCAGTAATTTAAAATTATTAGATTAAAATTTTAAATGTTTAATTAAACCCCAAATTTGAATTAAATGTAAACATTTTAAAATGTTTTAACTAAATTATAAAAGTTTTAAATTATGTTTTGAATTTTGGATTTAATGTAAATTTAAATAGAATATAAATTTACATTGAATATGTATGGTTTTGAAATGTTTAAATAATATAATTATTTAATTTTAAAATTGTGGGATTTTGAAATAATTGGAAATAATTATAATATTAAGTTTTAGAAAATTTAAATAAATATAAATATAAAGTTAAAAATAATTATAATTTTGTATTTTTGGTAAAGTTTATGAAGTAATATATTTTTTTTTATTTTAAATTTTATAAATAAAATAGTAACTATATGTATATTATATGTATGCAATTTTAAGTACTAATATAACAATAGTAAGAGTAATATAATTAAATTATCTAATTGAATAATTATTAAAATAATAACATAGTTTTTAAATAAAATATGTGTATAATATAAATAAATAAAATAAATTTTAATTAATAATAATAGTAATAGTAAAATTATACATTAAAATTAAATGCAAATTATTAATATATATTAAAAATACGAAATTATAATAATATTAATATTAATTAAATTGAAATTGTATGAATTAGATATTAATACACAGTTTAATTGATAATAATTGTGGCTTTAATTGCTATTTATAAAAAAATTTAGGCTAAGTTAGGTTAAGTTTATATCTGTAAATGTAAGTTGTATAATTAAATTTGTAATTGGTATAAGTAGTAATAAATATATATAGTTTGGGATATTTGACCCTGGTTTAAGAAATTAGTTATCAGGGTTTAATATACAGATTTTATTTTATTTATTTTATTATTTTCCCTTTCACATTGTATCTACAAGAAAATGTATAATAAACTTACATGCACAAATATTTATCTCGACTGATCTGTCTAAGTAGATGGAAGAATAAGCCGTTTTAAGAATGTTTTATTGAAGATCAGTATTTTAGCTATGCTGTTCACACACACGTTAAAACACACATGGACGTTATTCTCATTTTTTCTTTCTTTTGAAATACAGGGGTATTTCTTGATACTGAATTTTTGGATGAAACGCAATACATTCTCAGCTTCATACACACGGGTAGAGAAAGTAGAAAGTCTATCAAGATCAGTTTTCCTACAGATGACACCTATTCAGATTAACTTCTTGTCCTCCAAAACCCTGCATCCAGTAAACTTTAGAACCGAAGCCTACAAAATTACCTCTTTTAATATCATAGGATAAGTGCTTAGCGGCGCCGTGGTTAGATAGCTCATCTCTCAATTAGGCGGACGTGGTTCGATCCCAAGGAACCGCATTTGGTATTTATGTTGGAAAATGCTACATTTGAGCGGGCTGTTTCCGGTTTTCCGCCATTCATTCCACCCATTGCTTCCTAATCATCTGTTCTGTCTTTCATTTCACCGTCCTTTCAGGTTCTCAACTTACATTTATACCAGGCATGGGCTGATCTGGTTTCTCTCTGACCCAGGCAAATTTCATTATTTTGGGACTATAGGTCTTTGTTCTTTTTTACTTAACACAGCCCTCACATACCTCTGCTCCTCAACAGGCTTGGGCCTCAGGAGCTGACTTGTAATTCCTATCTACAAGGAGAGTAAACAGAGAGAGAAAGAAAGAAAGAAAGAAAGAAAGAATTGGTGCTTTTACATGCATATAAATTGACAAAGAAACTAATGCTTATCTGATTTTCTCTTATATGCTCCAAAGCTCTATCATTATAGAATGTTCACACTTGCCGTCCTCATTTCCCTTACCTCTATGAGCCTATCTGTGTAAGTGGTACGCACAGTCTCGTTTGAACTTGTGTTCAGGAAGTATTGGATGTCTATACAAGGACTTGCGATGTTCGGTAGCTGAAAGTCCACAAATCTGATTCCATCTGGCTCTCCGGAGGACGAGTACCGGAACAGGATGTTGTTTACCCAGAGGTCACCATGTGATAACACCAGAAAATCATCTTCTTCGTGACCATCTAACATTTGTAATAAGAGCGACATGAAATCTTTGTCAGCCAAGGCGGCCAGCTTGGGCGAATACTTTGCCAAATGTTCTATACTCTTCACTTCTTCTGACAATGTCCTCAGCATACCTTCAGAACAAAGGAAGCAACATTTATTTACTCTTTATATATATACACACAGGTTGTTAATAGTAAGGGTACATATAGTTTGATAATTGCTACTTAAAAACGTAACCATTTCAGTGCGTTAGTTGTTTTTCTTTCCGTCTAAGAGTTTCTCCGCAAAAGCGTCTCTCCTTTCAACAAGCTGTGACCAATGGAAATAATAATATCTTAATAAATGTTCACCACCGATACCACACTAAACATCGTTCTGTGCAGTAAGGTCCCAGCCATGCAGTTTGCCCTTAACTACGTTTCTGTTCTACTGAGCAGCTGTTCTACTGATCTCTTCCATTTCCGACCTCTCCTTCAAAACCCATCCCTAAAAAAAACATCTATAAAACACATTCCCAGGCATATTATGCCCATATTGGATTGGAAAGGAGACAATAGATGAATTAAAACCATTCTAATAGTCGTTCTAGTTGATAATTCGGCTCATGGATGTTATAATAGAACAGCATTGCAGAAGTGCGACACTACCAAATAACATTCATTGAAATAGTTCTACCGACAACCAGTAGGCACAAGAGTATACGCAGTGAGTACAATTAGTGTCTCGACTAATATTTGCGTACTTTATTTTCCATTTCTGTTACTTCTATAACCGAAATAATGATTAACTTTACTTTATCTTCGATCAGCATTCTGTCCTTTTAAGTAAAACATATATCTTTGCAATTCACGAACCTCAAAGTCAAGACGAGTGAAAACCAAATTACTTGATTCCAACTTTATATTTCATTTATAATTTATGATATAAATACTTAAAGAGCGAGGCTTGATGTGTTTTTTTTTATTTATTTATTTATTTTACTCAGAAAAGTCTATGGATGCATCCAAAAGTATACAGTAGTTAAAACGGCAATAAAACTGACCTTCAGCTTCCTTCATTAACTGTACTCACCATTGCAGAAGTTCCCAATTTGGTCCTTTGCTTCACTGAAAAGACTTTTCTGAAATACAGAGAAGTCCATCGATTTGCGTTCCATGAGCAGAACACTTGAGGCGTGGTAACGTGCCAGTGTGCGAAGAACAAGAGAGCAGTGATTTAGGTCCAGACCGAGGCGTCTCTGGGCCATCCGGAATCCTCCTTGCTGCAGATCCTCCATCACCAATTCGCAGGCAGTAGCATACATGAAATGGGCTCCAAATGGTTCTAAGTCTGCCAACAAAAACATCCCGTACTTTCTTTATTAAATTAATTTTGGCTTAGCATTTCCAATAAAATTAATAATTATCCATCGCTGCTTCTGATGACGCATTTTCTATCTTAAGCTGGCTTTGGTTGGCAAGAGGTATTTTTGACCCAAAATATAAGGCCATTTAAGGGAGTTGCATGATCTCGAAACCTCGAGCTTGGTTGCAGAAAATGTAATAAGACTTTTTTTCTTTCTCTACCGCGCATCTATAGTCTACATAGTAGGTAGAGAAGGTATTGTATTCCACCAAAAAAATCGATTCTTCACCTGAAGACGCATGAATCCAAAAAGGTGTTTTAGAAAAAGCTCCATGTGTGTGAGTGGTGCGTGTGTGTGTCTATATCTGTGGGCAGCATAACTTAAAAACGTAGAGTCCGTTAAATACTAAAGTTTGTATTATAAATTCAGTGTCTTCCAAAAATGCGACACGAAAATATCAAGAAAAATCCTCCATCCTATGGCGAGAATTTCGAAAAGTTTCTTTTCGCAAAATTTGATTAAAATACAATATGTTAAATATATTCCCATGACAAATAAAATGTATATTTGACATTTCTTGGAATATTGTCTGAAGGGCTCTTCATTCAGGATGACTTTTATGTAACTGGTAAACCGTAAGATATAGACAGAAACTTACTCCACAAAAAATATAGATTTTGTTAAAATACACAATTTATGCCAAATACATATTTTAGTACAGTTAACCATTATCAAGATATTACTTGTCATTTAAACTTTTCTCAAACGGGATGTCGTCAATAGTTTCATATCTCTATTTTTACTCCTGGTCGTGCATAGAGAATCGAATTTTAATTACTGCACATAACATTAGCTTTTAAAAGATTTGACTATCGTCTTAGCCTTATGTATCTTCTTATTTACCTTCTACTAATAAGCAATATAGTAATAATGCCATTTTTACTAATAATTTTTATCCCGTTTAACATGATGTAGATAAAATAATAATCTCTTGTAAGAATAGTTTATTTTCAGAAGAGGTGAATGGAACACAATAGATTTTTTTCTTACTGCGCTGAACCTTTACCAACCTTCCATGTAAGCTTTATGGTACAAAACAGCCGATCACTTTATCATGTAGATACACATTGTAGCCAAAGTAAAATAGTACATTCCTTTCAGAATTTCAATACTGTAATTTCATCGAAAATCCGAGCTTTGAGACTTCGTAAAGTTCAGTGTATTCAAACAATGCGACAGGAAAAGTTTTAAGAATGTCCTTCTCAAACTAATCTTCCAAATATCTAACGAAGTTTATTAAAAGAGCATGTGCTTAAGCTATTTGTAGGAATAATACCTACATTTATACAATGTTTTTTTCTGAGAAAAAGTCCTCTTTTCTGCGAAAAGTACTGTGAAATATACATAATGGATAGAGCAGGTGATGTATTCCATCCAAAAAAATCGATATCGAGATTTCTCCGGAAATACATGTCCGAGTCCAAAAAAAAAAAAATTTAGAAATATGTTCGTGTGTGTGTGTGTGTGTATGTGTGTGTGTATGTGTGTGTATGTGTGTGTGTCTGTGTGTGTATGTGTGTGTGTATGTGTGTGTATGTGTGTGTGTCTGTGTATATGTGTCTGTGTCTGTGTGTGTGTATGTGTGTGTGTATGTGTGTATGTGTGTGTGTATGTGTGTGTGTATGTGTGTGTATGTGTGTGTGTCTGTGTGTGTATGTGTGTGTATGTGTGTGTGTCTGTGTATATGTGTCTGTGTCTGTGTGTGTATGTGTGTATGTGTGTATGTGTGTGTATGTGTGTGTGTATGTGTGTGTATGTGTGTGTATGTGTGTGTATGTGTGTATGTGTGTATGTGTGTATGTGTGTGTATGTGTGTGTGTCTGTGTATATGTGTCTGTGTCTGTGTGTGTATGTGTGTGTATGTGTGTATGTGTGTGTGTATGTGTGTGTGTATGTGTGTATGTGTGTGTGTCTGTGTGTGTGTGTCTGTGTCTGTGTGTCTGTGTGCGTATGTGTGTATGTGTGTATGTGTATGTGTGTGTATGTGTGTGTGTCTGTGTGTATGTGTGTGTATGTGTGTGTGTATGTGTATGTGTGTATGTGTGTGTGTATGTGTATGTGTGTATGTGTGTGTCTGTGTGTGTATGTGTATGTGTGTGTATGTGTGTGTGTCTGTGTGTATGTGTGTGTATGTGTGTGTATGTGTGTGTATGTGTATGTGTGTGTATGTATGTGTGTGTGTCTGTGTGTATGTGTGTGTATGTGTGTGTATGTGTGTGTGTGTATGTCTAAGAGTACCGTAGCTCAAACTAGGTATTTAAGAATCTTCACGAAAAGTTTCAAGAAAATCCCTCCACCCACAACTACCACTTACACGGAACATTTTTCGCAAATGGTCATTTTCTGAAAAATGGTTTTAACAATTGTTATTAAAGTGTCACATTTAAGATATTTTCATGACAAACGAAATTTATATCTTGAATTTTCTGGGAATGGCCTCTGAAGACCTCGATGACTTTTGCATAATTTGCGAATAACTGGTAAACCGAAGAGACAGACAAAAACGTAACACAGAAAAAATGCAGATCTTGTTAAAACACACAATTTATGTCATATACACTTTTTTACTTTCTCTACACGTACTATGTACATGGTATATAGAGAAGGTATTGTAACGCACCCAAAAATTCAATACCGAGATTTCACCGGAAATACTGTTTTGGGACCTCCTGAACCCCCCCCCCAAAAATTTTTAGAAAAATGTCCATGTGTGTGTCTGTGATTTAAGTTCAGTTCTTCTAAGGATGCGACATGAATATTTTGAAGAAAATCCCCCCACCTCTAACCACCATTTACATGGGAAAATGTGCAAAAAGTTTTACTTTCTCAAAAGTGACTATAACGATTTTGATTAAAATATCGTATATTAAAGATGTTTACATAACAAATAAAATGTATATCTTCGATTTTCTGGGAATACCCTCTGAAGACATGTTTATTGTGGATGAATTTTGCTGATTTTTGCATAACTGGTAAACCGCAAGAGATACACAGAAACTTACTTTACAAAATATGTAGAGCTCGTTAAAACACATAATTTATGCTATGTAATTTTTTTTTTCGTGGAGTTGACTGTTTTTTGAGATATTTCTTGTTTCAGCTTTAAAATACTTATCTTTTTCTCATACGGGAATTTGTCAACTCCTGTCCGTACAAACAAAGGAACTTCAATCACATAGCACCAGATTTTAAAAGATTTGCCACCGCTTAGCCTATGATACTCCCTTATTTCCCATCTACTTACAAGGAAGCAAGTAACAAGACCCTTTCTGCTAATTTATTCTCGATTAGCATGGAGTAAATAGAAGAATAAGCTTTTTAACAATAATTGATTACAGAGATGTAGAGCAAGTCATGTGAATGGAACACATCAGTTTTTTTGTAGAGTAATCGAGTTATTGGTTTTAGTTTTAACCTACCTCAGCTTTTCTCAAACGAGAGACATCTTTCTTTGCGTCTCTCTTTTGTTTACTCCTAGTAAGCAAAGGGAACTGAATTTTAATTGTCTCACATAGCGACCGACTTTTAAAGATTTGACTGTCACTTTAGCCTAATTTATTTCCTTGTTTCCCTTCTATTTACAAGGAAGGAAGTAACAAGTCAAATTCTGGAAAGGTTAATTTTGATTAGTATGGCATAGATTCAATATAATCTTTTAAAAGTAAAGTTTGTTTATGGAACAGCTGTAGAAAGGCAGGTGAATGAAACACATATGATATTGTTTTTTAATTTGTTGTTCCATTTATATCCTGCCTTTAACTGCAGTCATATTGGCGACAATTTTCCTCTGGAACATATATTGCCTTGACAGTAGGTTAACTCGCGTTCTGTTTGTTGTTTTTCTATTTTAACGATTTTGTCTATTCTTTTCCAGTTTCCTACATTACCTTTGTTGGCGTATTTATGTGCCTTTTTTTATTTGTACACATGCATACACAAATTTACAAACACCTATGCCCAAAGTGGGACTGGAACCCACGATCCCCACGAAATACCAAAGCTGGGCACTTTAGCGAGCGCGGCCATGGGGACGGGCTGCTGTCGTTGATTTCTATTTACTTTACGAATTTTCTTCGTTAGATTTGAACCCATTCATACTTCCACACTCTGGGAAGATAGCGAATAATCTGGGACAGAAAATAATTCCCCATACAAGCCAAGAATCGAACTCAGGACTCCTAGCATAACAGGCAGAAACTCTACCAACTGAGTTAAGGAGCCATCCGTTTACCGACATTCTAAATTACTATTTCTGTGTTTCTTGACATATCAAGCAAAGGATAGATGGAATTTCAAATTCACCGATTAACGATCTTGTTTTAAGGTTAGCGAAATGCATAATAAAATAATTTCCGGCAGACAGAAAAGCTTACTGTGGCAGCCTCAGTAGGAAGTAGAGAAGCGTTGGAACACACAGTTTCTTTTTAAAATCAACATTAGCGACCGACCACAGCGGGAAAATGGCTAGAGATGGATTATCATTGGCCCATTTAGGACTTACAAGCGAATGCCTAAGCGCCGTTAAATACAAAACGTTGTATTCAAATGAACTATCTCCCAAAGAAGAACTAAAAACAGATCTTCACACCCAAAACAGACCTTTACATGGCAAAAATTTTAGGAATTTTTATTTTCTTTATAAATGGGTCTTACGAATTAGATTAAACTATTGTATATTAAAGATAATTACGTGACAAATAAAACTTACATCTTGAATTTCCTGGGAATAGCCTCTGAAGTCCTCATCATTCTGAATGGATTTTTCATAACTGGTAAACCATAAAAATTAGACAAAAACTTACTGCAAAAAAAAAAAAAAAAATGCAGATTCCATCAGAACACACAATTTATATTCAATACAGTTTTGTTATGGAGTTAACCGTTTCCGACATATGCTTTGTTATTGATTGAAACTAATTGAAATGTTATAATACTTAGGTATATTTTACGTACGTTTTTATTTTGTTTTACTTTCGGCAATACAAAGAAGCAAATTTCACTGACAATCGCTTATCGGCTTCTATTAAAACATTTGACTATCGCTTTATCATACTGTCCCAGTACCGGCGTGGGAATTTTTCCCCTGCTGGGAGACCTGGACTGGGGTGCACTCAGCCTCGTGAGGTCCCTGGAGGGGGGCCAATTGAGGAGCTACTTGATGGAGAGGTAGCAGCTCCAGGTCGTGAAGACCGTAATAACTGGTCGGGGGGGGTTCGAAGCCTTGGCCACGTCTCACCCTCCAATACTGCAACCCATTCATGACGTCTGTCATGGACCGAGATGAAGGACGCAGAGGCCGGGCAGAAGGCCAAGGCTCTTTGTGAGCTGTGACGTAGAGTTCTTTAACATACTGTATTCCCTTTGTTTCCTTCTACTTATAAGGAACTAAGTAATAAAACCGTTATGCTAATGCTTATCTCGATTAGCGTGGATTAGGTATATTAATAATAATATGTAGTAATTAATAATTATCCTTTTAAGAATTAGTTGGTAGAATAAGTAGAGAAAGCCATGTAAATACAGCACATTATATTTTAAAAATGGATACACTATCAAAGTTAATAGTTTTTAAAGCCAAAATGTTTAACCAATTATTAATTCCCTTATTTAGTAGAAAGAACAGTTAAATACTGTTAAAAATAAAGTTTCTATGTAGAACCATTTTCACACGAGAGTACCTGAAATTCTAGAAAAGTCAAATAGAAAAAACTGATGTCAAACTAAAACTAAAGGTAAAGAAAAAGTTGCAGTTCAAAGAATTGTTTTTATATGTCACTTCCTGTAGTATTTCAGTGCTGAAGCTCCATTCTTACTCTTAAAATGTGAATTTACAAGAATCAGCAACACGAAAATAAAACGCGCGCGCACGCGCGCACACACACACACACACACACACACACACACACTCACATGCTAAACATCTTAACTAATATGAAATTATTCGGTAAGAAACCATTAAATGAAGTGTAGGAGTTTAAATAATTGTTTAAGGTGTTTCCAGAGTTAAAATTTGAGAATATTAATCTTAAAAGAACAATGGACTAGAATCAGCAATTAAACTACCTTTTGAACATTTAACACATAGTCCTGGTTCCCTTAACTACAATTGAAATTTTTTGTCGCGGACATGCGTCATTCCTACTGGCCAATCGATTTGTCACTCATGTCGCGTCGCCAGAATCGCTCCATTAGATTTGGACATAACACATTAAAGTGCCTACCTGGTATCACATTCTTCAGCACAGCATGCATTTCCGGTAGAACTTCACTCAACATCCTCCGTTCCCTTGTAAACGAGGTAGAGATGGTCAAGACGGCTTCGCCATAGATGTCAACATGGAAGAGACGCTTGATAATTATGCTTAGGTGATCTTTCTTCCGTTCCAATTTGACTGTTATCCTGAACATGTCACTGCCATAGTTCTCGCCCTTGCTGGTGGCCATAGCAAAGGTGAAGTTGCTGACGGTTATTTCTGGGTCCTTCAGCCACGACCGGAGGGCGCGCTCCAGGAACTCTTTGTCCAGCCATTTTGTGTTGGGCTCACGTACACTCTGTATCGCTTCTGATGACATTTGAACTGTAAAATAAAATTTAAAGAAGAAATTTCCTGGAAGGAGACACTGAGGTTTGAAAGAGATTTTCCAAAGTACGATAACGAGATTTCATCGAAAATACATGTTTTCAGACCTCCTGAATGCAACAAAAAGTATTTTTAGAAAAATGTCAGCGTGTATGTATGTGTGTCTGTGGGCAGCATAGCTCAAAATCGAAATGTTCGTTAAATGCCAAACTTGCTATTTAATTTCAGTACCTCCCAAGGATGCGACACGAAGATTTTCAAGAAAATCCCTCATGCCCAACCACACTTTACTTGGAAAATTTCCGAAAATGTTGATTTTCCGAAAAATTGTTTTAACAATTTTGATTAAAACATGTATATTAAAGATATTTACATGAAATATTCAACTTATGTCTTGAAATTTCTGAAAATAGCCTCCGAAGACCTCTTTATTCTGGATGAATTTTTCTGAATTTTACATAACTGGTAAGATATAAAGAAAAACTTGCTACACAAAAATGTAGAGCTCATTAAAACACATAATTTAGCTTCTATACTTTTCTGTAGAGTTTTTTAATATCCCTCGATATTAGCTTCAGCTTTAAATTACTTAAATTTCTCACATACGGAAATTTGTCAACTCCTCGCCATACAAACAACAAAGACATTTCAACCACATAGCAACCACTTTTCAAAATATTTGAGTAAATATCACTTTCGGCTATGGCACTTCCTTATTTCCCTTTTACTTAAAAGGAAGCAAGTAATAAAACAATTTCTGCTAATTTGATCTCGATTAGCATGAAGTAGATAGATGAATGAGCTTTTTAACCATAATTTGCTACAATATGTAGAGAAAGACACGTGAATGGAACACATCAGATTTTTGCACATGCATATCTAGCAACTTAAGAAGTTGGTGTGCCATGTTTCAACTCATAAATGTTGTTTTGATATTATTATATATGACTTTTATTAAGGACTATAATCAAAACCTGCACTGCAGGTGTAACTTTTTCAGTTTCATTGCTTAATATTTTATAACAAATTCATAGATGGATATTTCATATATTATGTAGTTTTTCGGAAAAAAAAAATCTGAAGTGTTCCATTCACATAGTTTTTTCTAGCTACAAAATGTTTTTTTTTTTTATCTGCGCCACACTAATCGCTAATTGAGCCAAACATATGCAGAGTCTTTCTTATTCCTTGCTTCTTTGTAAGTAGAAGGGAAATACATTAGGCTAAGTGATAGTCAAATCTTTTAAAAGTTGGTCGCTATGTAAAAAATTGAGGTTCGGTTCGCTTTACATGGTCTCGTTTGAAAGAAGTTAGGTACTTGAAAATTGAAATCAAATAATAAGGAATATCTTGAAAATGTATATTATGTAAAGTATGTGTTTTAACGAGATCTGCATATTTTGTGTGGTAAGTTTCTGTCCATCTCTTACAGCTTACCAGTTATGCAAATTTGATTCAGATTAAAGATGCTTTTAGGTGCTATTCCCAAACAATTCCAAATATATATTTTAATTCTGATGTAAATATCTTTAGTATATGATATTTCAATCAAAATACTTAGTGCCATTTTTGAGAAAAGCAAAACTTTCAAAAACTTTCTCCATCTAAAGGGTAGTTTGTGGTGGGCGATTTTCTTGAAAACCTTCGTGTCGCATACTTGGAAGATACTAAATATAAATATAAAGTTTGGTATTTAACAGTATTTTCGATTTTGAGCTATGCTGTCCATAGACATACACGGACTTTTTCTAAATTTTTTCGGGCTTAGGGGACCTCAAAACACATATAGTGAATTTTTAAGAGAAATACAATAACTTCTTTAGCTACTATGTATGTACACACGTGCTAGAGAAAGTAAAACGACATAAAATATATCATAACTAAGCTAATTAATTTTTAAAAGAATAAATTATGACTAATATCAAAATTCCAATCCAACAATTAACCCAGTGAGAAAGATTTCAGACATCTAGCTATATTTTTGTGGTAGAAGACAGATTTGGTTTATGAGAAAATAACAAAACTACTGAACTACAGAAATATGAATTTTAGTTTAGTGTGCCATTTACATAAAAATAACCAATTTCTGCAACCGAGAAACTATCGCTTGGTAGTTAGAGTCAGACTGAAAAGTTCAATGCCATAGCTGGGATTTGAATCACGGATCTTCCGGTCTCTAGGGGTTTGCTCTACCACTGAGCTACTATGGCAACATTATTGAATTTCTCAACTGACCCGCATGTTTCCCGGTAAATCACAGAGTGATTTCAAATTATTTTGAGATGACAAACCCAATGGCGACTTACAATGTTGGGAGTACTTTAAGTCCAAAGATTTATAGTATAGGCAATCATGGACAATTGTGATAATTTTAATTGTTTTCTCACAGAAACCGTGTATAGGACAGCAGGTTACCTTGACGAGCTCAAATGCAGACGGGTCGCCTACTGGAACACGGGTCATCTCGGAAGGGAGTACAGAGGCAGGGTCGAATAAATAAGAACAAGAGATCAAGGTGGAATGGGACAGGCCCCCATGCTACGGAGATGTTGCTTCTCACGTAGCTCATACTTGACTGCCTTCCACGACCACGACAGTTGGCAGCCTGAGGATAGCCCTAGGAGTGTTAGACGTGTCCCTGTTCTCGGAGACAACTTAACCACGTTCTGACGGGATTGTGGAGTTTGCAGGTTGGCGGGTGAGAGATGGGATTTTTGAGTGACAGGAGGAGGCAAGTATTACTCCTCAACGGTTGCCAATTATGGTGCAACGGCTCTTGTGCACCGCTGGTGTAACAATTTTCCAAAAATGTTTACTTTTGAGGCTTTAATTTGTATATCCAAGCAACTCTTAAGGACTGTAAGGAGCTTAGCCGTAGCAGCTGTACGAGATGCTCCTTCGTAACCGGGGATGCCCGCAAGCCCTGCAGGGATATCGCCTGAAGCGGTGGTTTGTGGGATTGTAATCCCCAAGAGACCTAATGAGGGCACTCCGATGGAAGCCCGCCTTACCAGTCCAGTGTGATTGGCAGGCTGAGGGCAGCCCGAGGTGTGTTAGTCGTGTCCCTGTTCTCAGAGAGAACTTAACCACGTTCTGACGGGATTGTGGGTTTTGTAGGATGGCGGGTGTGTATTGGGGTTGTGGAGTGACAGGAGGAGGCGAATATTGCTCCTCGACGGTTGCCTTGATGGTGCAACGGCCCTTGTGCACCGCTGGTGTGTTTTTATCAAAATGTTTCTTGAGGTTAAATTTTGAATCCAAGCAACTCTTGAAGGATAATAAGGAGCTTAGCCGTAGCAGCTGTTGGTGGTGCTCCTTCGTTACCGGGGATGCCCGCAAGCCATGCGGGGAAGCCGGTATCGCCTGAAGCGGCGGTTTGTGGGATCGTAATCCCCAAGAGACCTAACGAGGGCGCTCCGATGGAATGGTAACCCTTCGTTGAATTTTGTTGCCCGACGCCTAATCTCGTCCTCCAGGTATGGTAGACCAGAGGCTTCGTGCAGGAGTCTCGTTGGAAAGCCTCGAGGCACAGAATAGATAGCCCGGAGACACCTATTCTGTACCCGCTGAAGCAACAGCAGACTGGAGTCTGCCGCCATGTCCCAGATCTCACAGGCGTAGATTAATAAGGGGATAATAAGAGCCCTCAAAAGGCGCAACTTAAGGGGAACCGTCATCGAGGACCTCAGCATCGGGTACAGTGAGGCCGCAGCCCCATTGCCCCGGCACCACAGCCCCCGGACGTGCTCCCTAAAAGTGACGCCCCTGTCAAGCTTCACCCCCAAGTAGGTGATAGTGTTGGTCCATTGTATCCTTCGTCTGAGGTACGTGAATGTGGGGAAGTTTGCGGGAAAGCGGCGCTTGGTGAAAAGAATAGCGTGGCTTTTCTCCGGATTTATGGACAATCGCCAACGCTCGCACCACTCTTGGATGAGGCAGAGGTGTCTCTGGATAGGGTTGAAGGCTCTGCGTGGGTGTTTATTTGTACAGTATAACAGCACGTCATCAGCATACTGAGCTATGTTGACTTGCTGCACTGTTGGTAGGTCGGCCTTACGTCTGGTCCGTGCGCCTTATATAGTTGCGACTGTCGCGCCTTCTGTTTTCCCTGATTAGCACGTTGGCGCCATCTCTCTTTATTATTCTTAACTACTTGCATACAGAGCCTCCAACAGGCGATCTTACCAACTATGTTCATATCCTCTAATGTACTATGATTTTCCAGCCTGGTCGGCCTTTGTCCAAAAGCTATGTGTGGTTGTTCACCACAGTAGGTACGCACAGGTAAGTGGAATAAGTACTCATTGTGTTATATCTCTGTTTCGTGTCACATTCATTATTATACCACTGTCCCTAAGACTTACCAACATGTATAACTACGATGGGCAGCTAAAATTGGTGCTGTAAGGCTTGAATATACTATTGTAATTATTTTATTTCAAAATCGGCGAGACATCCCGGGAATGTACCTTGTTAGTACACACCACATATCTAGGATGGTGTACCCAAAAATTTATACCAAGATTTCACAGGAAATATACGTTTTAGGTACCCTGTGTCCAAAAAAGATTTGTTTACAAAAAGGTCGAGTGCGTGTGTGTGTTCAAAAACGAAAAAAACTGTTAAAAACCAAATTTGGTATTTAAGTTTAATATCTCCCAAAGATGCGAAACGGAGATTTTCTAGAAAATTGAACACCCCGCCCTAAATTACCCTTTTACATATATGTTTAATGTTGTTATTCTCAAAAATGGCTCTGACGATTTTAATTACAATACCACATGTAAAAGATATTTATATGACAAGTAAAATGTACACCTATTTTGAATTTTCTGGAAACAACCTCCGAAAATCCCATCATTCGGGATGAATTCTGGTTACGTGATAAACCGTAAGAGATAGACAAAAATTGTTATACAAAAATGTAGATCTAGTTAAAACACACTATTTAGGTTATAACATCTTTTTGTAGCGTGAACCATTTCCGAGATACGCCTTGTTGTTGGTTCAGTTTTAAAGCAGCTAAAATTCTCATGCGTGGTTTGTCAACTCCTGGCCATGCAAAGAAAGGAATTGCAATCACATAGCAACCAGATTTTCAAGGATTTGACTATCCATTTCCTTTCTACTTATAAGAAACTAAGTAATAAGATAATTTCTGCCAATGTTTATCTAGATTAGCATGAAGCAGAGAGAAGAATAAGTTGTTTATTAATAAATTGTTAAGAGATGTAGAGAAAGTTACGTGAATAGAACCCTTTAAATTTTTTTTCTCCGGCGAATAGGAATTCCATGGGAGATAAAACTCTGGCACGAGTATTTTTTTTTTTTTTTAAATACAGCTCCGGAGTCTTGTCGGGATCCTGCACTGTATTCCTTTTTACTTTATCTACACGTACTATGTCATATTGTATAAAGAATTGCATTGCATTCAATAATTCGACACCGATATTTCACCGGAAATATATCTTTTGAGACCCCTGAATCCAAAACAATTTTAGAAAAATGTCCCTGTGTGTCTGTCTGTGTGTCTCTGTGTGTATATGTGTCTGACGGCAGCATAGTTCAAAAATGAAAAAAACTGCTAATACCAAACTTGGTATTTAAGTTCGGTATCCGCCAAGGATGCGACACGAAGAAAATCCCCCACCCCCAACTATCCTTTACATGGAAAACATTTCGAACATTTTGATGTTCTCAAAAATGGCTCTAACGATTTTGAATAAAATCTCCTATATTTAAGGTATTTACGTGACAAATAAAATGTATATCTTCAATTTTCTGGGAATAGCCTCTGAAGACATGTTTAATCTGGATGAGTTTTGCGGAATTTTGAATAACTGGTAAATCGTAAGAAATGGGTAAAAACTTACTTAACAAAAAATGTAGATCTCGTTAAAACACATAATTTATGTTACATACTTTTTAGTAAAGTTGACCACTTTTGAGATATTCCTTGTTATTTGTTTCAGTTTTAAAATACTTATACTTTTCTCATATGGGAATTTGTCAACTCCTGTCCATACAAATAAAGGTACTTCAATCACATAGCATCCAGCTTTTAAAAGATTTGACTATCACTTTAGTCTATGATATTCCTTTATTTCTCTTCTACTTACAAGGAAACAAGTAATAAGACCCTTTCTGCTAATTCTTTCTCGATTAATATTAAGCAAATAGAAGAATAAGCTTTTTAACAATAATTTATTGTAGTCATGTGAATGGAACACATTAGATTTTTCTCTTTTTCCTCTTATTTCCCCCATTTTTATAACATGTCCTTTCTTTTCCCATTTGTTTAGCGTTTCCCTTTTGTATATACACAATTTACCAAGACACAAACACGCATGCGCAATGCGGGACTCGAACCCACGAAGCACCAAAACCAGACACTTTAACGAGAGTGTCTATGGGGACCGGCTTATTTCACAGCTCAATTTACCACTTTTGTTGCAATGACCTCTTGCAAGTAAACGTATAAATTGCTGGGAAGGTTGAAGTAGGCATCTGTATACTTCTAATTCAGGACTAACTATAAATGTATAATGAAAACTAGAAAATATTTACCTCTGCAGTTGTAATGGCGATTCTAGAAGTTTTTGGAACACACTAATGAACTATTTCGCTGACATATGTTATATAAACTACGATAGTGGCGATATAACAACTTGTGATAACAGAAGCCCTACACTTGAAGAAAGAATATATTCCAAGATAAGAGATATGTGACATCACATCAGAGTCACACAATACCTAGTGAATAGTTTGAACTATCGCGAGGAGCGAGGCTGAATCCATTGGCCTTGCTGGTAATAAAGCTAACAAGGAAAGTCCTTGATGATCACATCTGAACAAAAATGCGTCGAAGCCACAGAGGTACATAGTTCTTTAAGTCTGGTCGACACACAAGATCCAAAGTAGCACAAGTGGGAGAGGATGGAACGTTATGTAAACAATGAAGTAATCCTTGCTAACTGTTCAGTAGTGGAGTCGATATCTCAATTGTTTGTATCGAATTCGTCTGTTGATGAACTTATTCTTGGTTTTAGCTTATATGTATATAGAAATCTGTGATCCATTCATATGACTTTCTCTACATTTCTGCACAACCATATTATTAAAAAGCTTATGCTTCTATTTACTTCATGCTAATAGAGAAAACATTAGCAGAAATAGTCCTTACTTACTTCCTTGTAAGTAGAAAGGGAATAAGGAAGTAACATAGCTTAAAGTAATAGTCAAAAGCTGTTTGTTATGTGAATGAAGTTCCTTTGTTTGTATGGACAGGAGTTGATAAATTCCTGTATGAGAAAAGTAAATTTTTCAAAGCCGAAACTAAATACAAGGAATATCTCAAAAACGATCAACTTCACGAAAATAATGCATATAGCGTAAATTGTTTGTTTTGACGTGCTCTACATATTTTGTGTGTACGTTTTTTTCCATCTCTTACGATTTAGCAGTTATGCAAAATTCTGTAAAATTCATCCAGAATAAAATATTCTTCAGAGACTATTCCCAGAAAATTCAATTTATACACATTATTTGTCAGGTAAATATCTTTAATATACGATATTTTAATAAAAATCGTTAGAGCCATTCAAAATACGTTAGAGAAAACCAAAATTTTCCAAAAAAGTTCCATGTAAAGGGTAGTTGGGGGTGGGGGGATTTTCTTGAAAATCTTCGTGTCGCATCTTTGAAAGATACCAAGCTTAAATACCAAGTACACACCAAGCACACACGGACCTTTTCCAAGAAATGTTGTTGTTTTTTATTCAGGGGAACCAAAACATGTATTTCCGGTGAAATCTCGGTATAAAATGTTTGGGTGCAATAAAATACCTTCATACAGAGGGATAGAGAAGTATTGTATTCCACCCAAATATTCGATGTCGAGATTTCACCGGAAATGCATGTTTTAGGACCCCCTGACTCAAAAAAAAAAGAAGCCTTTTCAGAAGCAGGTCCGTGTGTGTCTGTGGATTGCATAGCTCAAAAACGAAAAGACGGTTAAATACCAAACTTGGTATTTAAGTTTGGTATCTTCCAAAAATGCGACACGAATATTTTCAAGAAAATCCCCCCCCCAACTACCCTTTACATGGAAAAAGTTTCGAAAAATGTGTTTTTCTTAAAAATGGCTGCAACGATTTTGATTAAAATACCTCATTTTAAAGTCATTTCTATCACAACTAAAATGTATATATTGAATGTACTGGGAATAGCTTCTAAGGCCTGTTTATTTTGGATGAATTTTGCTTAATTTGGAATAACGAGTAAACCGTAAGAGATAGGCAATGCTTAATACACAAAACATGTAGATCTCGTCTAAATACACAATTTATCTCCTTTACGTTAACTGTACCCGTTTCCAAGATATTCCTTGTTATTGGTTTCAATTGTAAAAGTACATGCACTTTTCTCAGACAGAAAGTTCCGTTTTTCTTTTGTTCTACTCCTGGCCAAGCAAAGAAGCGATTTGTAATGACAATCGCATAATGACAGCTTTTAAAGCATTTGAATATCACTTTAGTCTAGTGCATTCCTTTAGTTCCATTCTACTTATAAGGAACTAAGTAATACAATTTTGCTAATCTTTATCTCAATTAGCATAGTGCTGAAAGAAGCTATCTTTCGTAAGAAGTTTATTTGTAGAATAGCTAGAGGAAGTCATGTGAGTGTAACACATCAGATTTTATATACAACCCGGTGACTAACATATTTATAAAAATATATCAGTCACTGGATTAATGATAGGGGCCAAAGGGACAATACCCAAAAAATTACACCAATTTTGGGTAGATTATGATCTAGATAAAGGCCTGCTCCATACAATAGCGATCATGGTAGTCAAAGGATCTATTCTCATCCCAGAAATCATTTGTATTCTTTTTAATGCTGATACTATGTAAATTCATTAAATTTTGTTATATGATTTTGAAACTAATAATGTAATGTTATTCTGTCAAGATTGATATGTGCTATTTGTATTAGATTTTAAGCTTATCATTTCTAATTTTATATGTTTTCTATACAATTTATTTTCATCATTTAAATTATTTTTAAAAATGTTAATTGTGTAGTTATACTTTGTCTACCTGGCAGCTCTCAACTGAGGAAAGTAATAAAATAATAGCCCACTTACCCGTCGTTACACAGTTAGCTTTTAAAGCTGCAGGACGAATTAAAATAACTTCATTTACTTCCTACCATTCCTTAAAAGTATTATTTTATGTCGCTTTAACTTCTTGGCTATATCGCGACGGATTTGTTCGGTAAGATGCTCGTTGGTGGTATGTGGTGGAGAGCAGCCTTTTAAGACTCATCCCAGTGTCATACCAATTTTTCTTCATGCCAAGCTTATAGCGATAGGTTGCCAGAATCTAAAATATGGCCAGATTACGCCACCTGTAGTCAGATGGCGGCGAGCAGCCAGATATTGACTTATAGTCTTTGGCATTTTGGCACTCAGCTGTAATACTCCTACCCTTGTGATTATAGGAAAATATCTGCACTGTAATCTAAAGCTATTGTAAGACACATTTTTCACCTTCACTTTATCTCTTCTCTGTACAGTTTTAGTACATACTTGAAAAACATTTTATATGCATAAATTATCAAATACAATATAAAATTATAACAATTTTCATCTTTATAGAATCATCATTGTTAATATCGACTGCCTTCATAGTCGAGTGGTCAGCGAGCTGACTTCTCACACGAAGGTCGGTTCCCGGGTGAAGCGCGCAATTTTTCTTTAACGAAAGTTATTTCCTATCCCCTACAGAGTCTGGAAGTATGAATGTGTGTGTTTGAGGAAAATAAAAGCGTAAATAACCTACAGACAACGAGTTGTTTCTAATGCAAAGCCCCCAATATGACCTTGGATTTTAAAGGGGCTATATAAATGAAACAATAAGAAAAAAATGCATTCGGATGGGTGGAATATTTAAAAGAGCAACAATGAATAAATACACTACTGTAAAACTAGTAGCTTTAGCTATTTCATTTTTCACTTACTAACACTCATGCAGCTGAATAATCATGCATTATTATTTTACATTTCTTCTTAGTTTACATACATTTCGTCTCTTCCAAGCTTCTCCTTCCATTACTATAAATATTTACCACGAAGGGTGTTCAATAAGTCCTTAAAAAAAGATATAAATACAAATTATTTTTCGTAGATTTTTTTTTTCTCCTTTAAGCTCGATACAATTTTCCCATTTTCGTTTTTTCAGCTTTTTTAAGCCTTCCGAAAAGTAGTAAAGTCCTCAAAATAGGCATCTGTTTGGGAGATGAAATTCTCAGTAGACGTGGATCGTTTTCCGCCGAGCCACTTTTTCAGATTTGGAAATAAAAAAACTCCCTGGGAGCCAAAAATGGTGAATACGGTGAATGTTGTACTAATTCAAACCTTAATTCTAAAATTTGCGCCATCGAAACTATGCAGGCGTGCACCCTTGCATTATCTAAATGGAAGAGAATCTATTTCCTTGCCAGTGAGGGCGTTTTTTCTTGATTTCTTCGTTCAACCGGTGCAATAACGATACACAATACTCTCCATTTATCGTAATCAATGTAGATTCTGCATGCATCCCCAAAAACTGAGGCCACCACCTCGTCTGCAAATTGTATCACCTTTGCCTTCTTCGGAGCCGGTTCGCCTTTAAACCCCGCTATTTCGACTCTGGAGTTTCATCCACAATTATGTATTGAAGCAGAAACTCGTCAGAATTGCGGCGGAAAAATTTCAAACCAGCTTCCGAGTCGATCACACGAATTACGTTTATTCTTTATTGAGAGTAAACGCGGCACCCTTCTTGCCAAGATTTTTGTCAGACCTATTTTTTGGTGCAAAATTGAGAACACTGCACCTTATGGTATGCCTGTGGCCTCTACTATTTTATTAACTTTGATTCGTCAATCACTCAACACCATATCCTGAAATTTGTCAATCAGTTCGGAAGAAGCCACTTCCACTGGACATCCGGAACGATGTTCATCACTTGGGATGTACGGCCACGTTTAAATTCATTTATCCAATTCTAAATTCTTGCAAAAGCAGGAGCAGATGTGCCATGAACTTCATTCAACTCGGCTTTTATCACTTTCAAATAGAAGTGTTTGACCGCTGCACGAAACTTTTTTTTCTTCTCCATATTCCTAAATTAAGCACAAGATTGTTGATTCAATCGCCCATGGCAAAGAAAGCACGTGATGGATGTAGCTCACACTTAAACTGCCTTCTAGTAAGAAAGACAGTTACTAAACAAACTTTTTATGATGCTACGAGTGCAATTTCTTGGAATTTCTAAGGAATTATTGAACGCTCCTAGTAAAGTACAAAATAAACAATCTACATTAACACTTCATGTATTCCAGAAGCTATATACCAGGTGGTCCTACATAATCGTATTTCATGTATGTAGATATCTCCTCGTGCGATAAAGAAGTTGTAGAATTCAACGGGGCAATTAGAAGCAAACACCAGTCATTAACGGGTGGGGAAATCGAGCTCATCGAGAGGCAGTTTCCAGACTCGAGTCCGTGATGAAATACAAGAGACCGAAAACGTTATTAACTTCTTTCCACTTCAGTTATAGCGCCTTAATGTTTAGAAAGTAAATTCACTCATCAGTGCCCACCAATAGCTAGTTTTGTGATTGTGCTTATATTGTTCTTATTTAGCATTAGAGACTGGATCGTTTGAAGGGTAAACCAATACATTAAGCGCCGTAAAATAAGCCATGTATGAGAGTAGGCAGCGATTCATTGCATTATTATTGTTATATAGTAATAACAATAATAATAATTAATAATAATAATAATAATAATAATAGTACAGTGAAACACAGCGTGCTTTCGTGTTTGCAAGTTATCGTTTTTATATTTTGACGTATTGTGCTATCGTATAGTATTTATTATATATCTTAATGTATTTACATGTATTTTATTTTTTTCAGGAGTGTAGAAAGAATGAGATCCTTTTACAATTACCATAAATTAACAACTATAACAGTAAAAGTTTCAGTGGGTCTTAGAAAACAGGCACAAGCAAATACAGTCATTACGACATCTTGTCTAGAGAACTACTATATTCAAAGAATACAATACAAAAATATCATACTACACTCAGGACATTAGCATGTCTATCCATTCATTATGTTACTGTGTTTCCTGTCCTATTCATTAATACGCCACAATCTATAAGGCTCGTCAACATGTGTGTTTATCGCTATGGGCAGCTCAAATTGGTGCAGCTCATTACACCTGACGTTTCCATCGTAACTAATTTTATTTCAATAACACTTCACGAATGTACCTTGTTGGTGCATTTGTCGACAGCACAGGACAGGCATGAGAAATGGTTTTAATCGATACCTTTACTCAGTTTTTCGAGCATTGCCAAGTAAGTAAATTCGATGTATGGAAGAAGAGGAAAAGAGGCGGAACAGAGGATAAAAGTGTTGGCAAAAAGATAACACTTTGAAGACAGCAATCTCAAAATGTGCATATATATTCACAAATGCATGTACAACTACAAACGAATAACAACTATAAACGGCATAATGTAGCGTGCTAGTCTCTTTCGTTTACTTTTCTTCTTCTTTTCTCGTGCTTTAAAATGTTACTTTTCACTTCTTTGGGGATTTCTCACATTTGTTTTTAGACATGAGATTGAGCCATAGACAAAACTCTACTATTAAATATATTAGATCAAGCTGATACAGCTTATCAACTTATGTTCCACTCCAATAAGGTATTGCATCTATGAAATATGAAATTATTAAAAAAAGGAATTATATATTGGTGTAGTAAAATAATACGAGTTCTAATTTAACGCAAATATGTCTTCTTTTTCTTTTTGATGCATTACCAATTAACTGGTAATTACCAATTAATTAATTGTTAGTTAGACAATTATCAATTATTAATTCCAAATAGCACAGATGCATTGAATTAATATATGAGAAAGTGACAATTATTAGATCTACTGTTGTCACAATAGACATAACTCCAAATATTTCGAATACAAAGTCAATAGGCTATACTATAGATATCCTTTACTTTCATACATAGGAAGCAACCATTCCAACGCCTTCTTATAAGATTCGTTTGTAAACATTAGTTTCTGAGGTTTTGCTGTCGACACGATTTCGTTTAAATTAAACTGTCCAGGCTCTGCCATCATCATTGGCAGGATAGTGAATCCCCCAAACATACTATAATGCGAGCGCCTGTCGCAGTCTTTCTTGAACTTGTCCAATGATGGTGGCTGTGTGGAACATCCCAGAGCTGACATCGTCTTACAAAGAGTTTCATGGTATTCCTATAAAAATCAACAAAAGAAAATAAACGCTTTTTATAGCTATACTTATAAAGAGAGAGAGATGCGTTACTTAAAGGAAAAGAACTACCTTGCCTGTATAAAATAGCTGTTCGTGAGGTGATTGAGAATGCATTTCTACTGGTCGCCACTGACTAAATGATTTCTAAACACCAGCTGACCTTATATCAAGTCTAGAAGGCCTGTTGAGTATTTGGTGGGAATAACAGTGAAAAGAACCGCCGCAGTGTTCCATATATTGAAATATATTCAACGAGGTAATGGAACACAGAGCGTCATTATACAACATCTCAGTCATGACAACAGTTTGTCCAAATGTCACGTACCCAGACCGAGATTACGATTACGTGAAGTCATCATGGATTACTAGAAAATAATAATAATCAAGCCGTTCAAGGATTAACATTTACTGCCTTATTGATTATTTATCATATTTACAGATTCTAAATATATTCACTTAATTCTGCCAAAATAGGCAAATTAATACAAGTCAATAGACTCTTGTGTATCTACTCCGCTGTTCCCTGGAGTGCAACCAAACTGCAACAGCCTGGCCTAGATAGTCACAGACTCATGTCTGCTATGACTTAATGGACATATAATAGATGGCAAAGAAATACATATTCTGTGAATCATCATGAGGCTTTATTATTTTTCTTTCTCTTGATGTCGAGGACAAAATTAAACACTCAGCTGCGTAATTCAACGACAGTGTACCACATATTGGAGCACCTTGCTGTAACTGTCAGGGATGAACCAAAACCTTGACGGTCTGTCATCCCAAATTCCACGCAGGATATACGGGCTCATATGTTAGGTATGAAGATTATGCCGACGTGAACTCAATTGAAAATCCCTATAAATCCCTACGTTTAAAAACTAAAACATTAATCAGAGAATTTTTGTAATTAAATTAAACCATTGCTAAAGAGTTGTAACGATGTCTTAACAGCTACTAAGGAGTATTGAATTTAACTCCTTTCACTCTAACATCTTAAACCATAAATGTTATCCACGACTTACGTTCCAGTCATAGCACAGCAGACCTTCATGAGGGACACATAGAAAATTCACTCAGGCATTTCGCAACGGACCAACAAGGGCAACAACAAACACAGCGCCACAATAACGGTGCTACAGCACTGACTGCCTGCAGATCCGCACGACTCGCCCCATAACTGTGAATACTGTTCTTGAAACTGAACAGCCAGATGTTGTACAACTGATACAAGTATTCAACATTTGATATTTTCTACATTTTGTTTACGTTTACTACGCATGCTTCAAGATAAGTTGGAAACTTAATTTTGAAATTGTTTGTTTTGTTGTAGAATGAAAGGGAACTATAAGTTACCAAGTGTGCCGGAACTAATGCTAGCGTGTGTTCAATTTTTAGAGAGCTGAATATACTAACGTCTGGATTAGCAAATCATAATATAGATATCGGGCTAACAAATCATATCGATATTAAATTATTTCGCAGGCAGAAAGCAAGAAGCTACAGTTAGATAATATCATGAAGAATTTAGCTTACTAGAGCGAAATACAATTTGTATAGTTGAAAACTTGTCTATATGTTTGTGGTTGTTTTTTAAAGTCTTCTTTGATAAAATATTAAACCTCAATCGCTTGTTAAATAATAATATAAATAATGAATTTACACTACATAAGCTTCCTTGTCTCTGCTGCTTTAGGTATGGAAAAGTAAATTTCAACAAAGTATAGCCAGAACTATGCACCCCGTAATAATAAAGTAGCATTCAGTTGTAGCAAAATTCTACGTAGATTGAACCCAAGGGAAGGTTTGGAGGAATTTGGTTTTCTGTAAAATAGTAGTTCCAATTATGAAAAAACAAAATAATAGTCTGAGCATTTGTCTATGTCACGTACCTCCAGTAGCTGGTCCATACAAGTGGTTCGCAATGCCTCGTTACAGCTCGTGGTAAGGAAGAAGTACACGTCGTTGCAAGGACTGGTGATACCCACAGTCTGGTAATCAACAAACCGGATCCCGTCCAATTCTCCGGAAGATGAATACCGGAACATCATGTTATTTACCCAAAGGTCTCCATGTGACAGGGCCAGCAATTCACCCTCTTCATGAACTTCCATTGCCTTCACTTGAAGTGAGAGAAAGTTTTTATCGGCAAGAGCGGACAGCTTGGCTGAATATTTCTCCAAACCTTTAAAATTCTTCACCTCCTCTGCTAATGTTCTCAACATACCTGAAAGTCAAAAAAGTACAACGTGGAATTCCAAATTTACTGTTTTGCCTACATATTTTCATTTTCTACCAGAGTCTTCATATGTAGTTGGAGAACTGTTTTTTTTGGCAAGAACGGATAGCTTGGACAAATATATCTCCAAGCCCTCACTTTCTCTGATAATGCGCTGCAATTCAAATAAAGCATGAGCTGTAATTGTACTGTTTTGACTAGATAAATAATTTTCATTATTAAGAAAGCCGAATATGCATTATTGTTTAGACCAACTTAACTGAAACTGGACACTAATGCTGATTAACTTTACTAGAATTTGTTTGGCTGTCTATAATAATTATTTACTTGTCTTGCATTAATATGATTAGAATTGCATTTTACTAAGTTAGTATTATTCTGATTTACATGTAATCCGCTCCACATAGTTCAAAATTTAAAATCTGTTATAAAGGTTAATTATCTCAGGATAATCCCTATTCAGCTCTAGACTTGCGACACATACATTGAAACCTCCACAGATCCCATAGAAGAGCTTTTTCAGAATGTGTCGAATACATCTGGACAACACCTTCGAGGTGTCCACCCGGAGAACGAATTCCTCCCAACGTTTCCATCAAAGCACCGCCGAAAAGATGACAATCATGATGGGACCAGATAGGATATGATGGCGTTTGGTAACACTTAAACGGTTACCTCAGTAATGTTATCCTCACTCGTCTCCAAGATTTGTCCTCCTTTATGCCAGATTTCCTCCATATCCCGTTGAATTGTGCACATTATTTTTTTCATTATTTATGCTGCTCAAACATTTAATTTGAGTGCATGCGATCCTCTGCAGGATTCACAGATTTTTTTTTTTTACCATCTATTAAGGCTGGATCACATAACCCGTGACAGTAATAAAAACTGAAAGGAGACACCATTTTTGTTCACAATACCCTGGTAACGGGAATGGTAATGCATATCTTCTTCTTTATCTGGTCAACTTTTCGCATCGAGACTTCATTTGTTTTTATCTGATCAATACTACCTTTTTATTTGCCTTCAATTCAACCAACATAATGTGGGTTAGCCAACGTTATTATTCGAAAGAATGGCAATTAAAGTAACTTATAGTGACTGCTTCATGTCACGACGAATAATACCTTTAACAAGAGATTATTATGCAAAATATGATTATAATATGACGTCCAGGAAAGAGGACAAGAAAATTAAAACAGCCGAATCTTGCTTCCCGTTCTAGAGGTGCGGTAAACTTCCCTCCAATTGTGAACTCTCCTATTGGAGCAAACGTATTTCAACGTTGTCGTTCTTGTTCTGGCTACCGTTCTAAGTGTTGTGAACCATCACGGAAGTGCCTGTAAGAATGCATATCATAATGCTTCAGCTTACGGCTCCTGACCCTCTTTCACCAGAAATTAATCTACGATATTATCAATCAGTGGCTGCTAAAGTGTAAATCAATATATAATGCTTTTGTATAACATGATAGTTGCAGCAGTAAACTTTATGAAGTAAACAAAATGTAACGGAATTCATTTTACAACATATTTAGAATGGCTTTGATTCATTAATTTCGCTACAAACTTTCAAGGAATCCCCCTCATATTATTGCAACTACAACAGCTGACCAGTTAAAAGCATAAATAATAATAATAATAATATATTAGTTTCAAATGACTGCCACAAAAAGACTATAATTGCAAAACATGCGCTCTGGAGTAAGCACAGTGGGACTTGATTCATACCCGGTGCTTTGATGACCTCATGTTATAAGGATTCAATGAGAAGATCTTCTTGCGCGATTGCTGGTACAAACATTGACTTTCCGTTCTTACCGCCTTTATGGCCTTAAACATTCTGGAAACAACAGACATGGTTCTATGAAGGACCCATAAACTCACTCTAAACACCGAAGTCCACGCGGTAGTTGACATTTTTCCATACACTTACCAGTGCAAAAGTTCTCCATAGGCTCTTTGTTCTGCGGTTCTCCTATAACACACTTATGAAATAACGAGAGGTCTATGGCTTTGTTCTCCATGAGGAAGACACTAGCAGCATGGTAATGTGCCAGTGTACGGAGAACAAGAGAACAGTGATTTCTGTCCAGCCCAATGCGTCGATCAGCCATCTGAAATCCTTCGGGTAGCAAATCCTCCATCATCAATACTCTGGGTGTAGCATAAACAAACTGTGCTCCGAAAGGTTCCACATCTGCAAAAATTAACACCATGGAAATTATTAGGAACAGATCTAGAACACAGCCAGTCAACAGAGTTAGACGTACCGCATCTCAGTCGTGAGTTCTAGTACGTTTCTGGGTCTCATGCGCAAGATGTAGAGAAGGAAGGGAAGCACGGTTTATGTCTTACAATCAGAAATAAGTAATATTATGCTAATATAATTGTTAACATGCTCTTTGCCTTTGAAGCCTCTCAAATAATAGGTTGATGCCGTACATATTTTTAATTCTCGGAAGTACCGTGCTTCACTTTGCACCAATGAGCGTGAGAATGTCTTCCCTGTTTTCTCTCTTGTTCAATTAGTTAATGCTAAATACTATTTCTGGCTAAACATAAAAATCTACACAACTAGCAAAAAGGATGAATTGATCAGATTCATGGAAGAAAATACTTTATAATTAACCGCTCTAGTTCTCACGAAAGCCTTGCTAAGAAAATTCGGGAAGCTAAGATAAACTGTAAGTAATAAATGATATGTATCGCCTCAAGGTATCGCCATAACATTGTTGGTCAATATTTAGAAATCCTTTGAATAATTTACCAGCAGTAGCTTAAGTCTCTATTTGTCTATGTTTTGTTCGTAATCAATATAAAATTTTACACTTATATTATTTATATTTTCTCCATTATTTTATACACCAGTTTTATAGGTATATTTCCAAATATTTAACCAATATTTTATTTAAAGCATTATTATCTATATATGGTGGAACACTATTTCGTATTGAATTTTTTTTTTCAAAATATTTGTTTGATACTAATCCAATTTAACGCTTTCTCTTTCTCTCTGTTTTAGCGTTTGCAAAGTGTTGACAACATGTATAACGATTATAGATTGAAATGTTCTCTGTGTAGCTTATGTACAGTATACTAATCAAAAAAGAGTGAAAATGACAACTGCGAGTGTTTTCTTCAAGTACGAAAGCTTACTTGCACTTGCTATGGTGCACTGCACATTAAACATTAAGAAGCGTAATACTACTATATCTGCTAGTCACTCGGTTACATTAACTTCAATTTTCTCATTGTTTCACCTGCCCTACCCTTCTCACTGAGTTTCTAGCTTAGAGACGCGAGCAAGAAGAGGTTTTCTCACTGACGTCATAGAGCATACAGTTAGCTGATCTTTCTCCGTAGCTAAAATAATATAAATCGTGTTGCTGTAGATACTGACCTGGTATCACATTTTTCAGCACAGCATACATCTGTGGTAGAACAGTGTTCAGAACTTGTTCTTCTCTTGCAAATAACGTAGAATTGGTAATGAGTTCACCACTGGAACCAGAACTGATGGAACGTTTGACAATGATATTCACTGGTTCTTTTCTTTGATCACAGTTTATTGTTACTCTGTATAGATCGCTGGTGAAATTATCTCCCTTGTTGAGAGCCATTCTGGATCTGAAGTTGGTCACATTAACTGTAGGATCCTTCAGCCATTTCCTCAAAGCCGTCTCCAGAAGTTTCCTGTCAGGCCAACTTTCGCTTGGCCGCTTCTGGTCTTTTATCATTTCAGCAGACATCAGAGATCTGCAACAGAGATTTTTTTTTAATTTTTCTGGAATAATTGAAACAGAAAGCAATGATCTATCATGTGCAATGTTACAATATGAATGGAATTCCGAGTTGCAAAATAAGATTTATTAAAAGTTATGTTTATCAAGCCTTTATCTAAATGAGTTCATTATTAACGCCGTTTTTTTTAATCAGAGGTATTAAACTTATAGATTACCTTTCAATAGTATCATGATTCTCAATTCAAATAGGATTCATTTAGTTATTTCTCTTCTATTTACAAGGAACTAAGTAACAACACCCATTTTCTCTCGATCAGCATGAAGTAGATAGAAGAATAATGTTTGTAAGGGTAGTTTGTTTGCAGCGTAGGAAGAGAAAGTCAAGAGAAGAGAAAACATCAGAGTTCTTGTTGTTTTAATGAGCTTAATGCCCATTCTTACTAAATAAGAATAACATTCCGAGAGCACTGAAGATCAGACATAGAAATATTTAACCAGTTGCATTTTGTAAAAATGCTAAACATCAAGACCAAGAGTAATTGCCAGGCAGGAACAAGCCAATCCGAATCTCTTTGCAAACTCTATAAAGTGTACGAGGAATGGGGCGTGGTTTGTTACCTGCTACATCCCTGCCTTTAGTCTAGTGACAATTCAAGTGATAAAATATTTCTTATTATTGGTTTAAGTTTTAAAATACCTGCTTAAAACTTTTCTCATACGGGAACTTATCAGCTCCTGGTCACACAAAGAAACAGGTTTTAATCCCGTAGTAACCACATTAAAAACACTTGACTTTCGGTTTAGCCTATTGTATTACCTTATTTCCCTTCTACTTATAGTAGGAGAGAAATAAAGGAATCGGTAACTAAGTAATAAGACCGTTTCTGCTAATGTTTATCTCGATTAGCATGAAGCAGATGGAAGAATAAGCTTTTTAACAATAATTTGTTACTGAGATGTACAGAGAGTCATGTGAATGAAACACATCAGATTTTTTTTCTCATGTAGTTGGCCATTTCTGAGATATTTCTTGTTGTTGGTTTTAGTTTTAAAATACTTAAACATTTATCATAAGGGAATTTTTCAACGCCTAGCAATGCAAAGTAATGGATTTCAACCACATGGCTTTTAAAAGTTTTGACCAAAACTCTGGCATAGGGTATTCTTTTATTTCCCTTCTACTTACAAGAAAGCAAGTAATAAGACCTTTTTGCTAAAGTTTGTCTCGATTGTCTAGCGTTTTAGCAATAACTTGTATAGAGAAAGTCATCTGAATGGTATATGTGCTGTGTGGAGTATAGACGCTAATTCTTTAGAAAAAAGTCTGTGTTCCAGTCACATGACTTTCTCTAAATCGTTGCCAAAAATTATTGTTAAAAAGTTAACGTCTCTATTTACTTCATGTTAATCGAGATAAACATTAACAGAAATTGTCTTATTACAGGAATTGACCAATTCCCGTATGAGAAAATACGGGTTTTTTAAAGATGAAACAAATACAAGGAATATCTCAAAAACGGTCAACCTCACGAAAAAAATGTATGTAACATAAATTGTGTGTTTTCTTTATGCTAAGTTTTTTTTTCTACCTCTTATGATTTACCAGTTATGTAAAATTCCGCAAATTTAATCCAGAACAAACATGTCTTCAGAGACTGTTCCCAGAAAATTGAAGATATACATTTTATTTGTCATGTAAATATCTTAAATATTAGAGATTTTAATCAAAATCGTTAGAGACATTTTGGAGAAAATAAAAAATTTCGAAATTTTTTCCATGTAAAGGGTAGTTGGGGGTGGGGGGATTTTCTAGAGAACCTTCGTGTCACATCCTTGGAATATACCTAACTTAAATACCAAGTTTGGTATCTTACAGACACACACATTCACACACAGACACAGTCACCCTCCGCGATGTAATGGTTACCTTGCTAACTTCAAATACCCAAGGTCGCGGTTTCAAACCCGGTGGAGGATGATGGGTTTTTTTCGGGCGTAAAAATCCTTAGGATGGCCTTCTTCGGAAGGGAATTACAGCCGTTGGTCCCTTGTCGTAGATTTACGGCACCTAAAAGAACCTCAAGCCTGATAGAGAAACCTCTGAGCAAAATTAAGCGGTCTTTCACGCCCAGGATAGAATGGGACGCTGAGAACCATAGCAGTTGATTTACATTTTTTACACAGACACACACATACATTTTTATAAAAATGTTTTTTTTTTTTAATTCAGGAGGTCCCAAAACATGTATTTCCAGTGAAACGTCAGTAGCGAATTTTTGGGTGCATTACAGTACCTTCTCAACACACTATGTACATAGTACGTGCAGAAAAAGTATATGAAAAAGTGTGAATGATTCATTTAAGACCTGAAGCTGCAAAGCGTATCCAAGAGATATCTTATTATAGGAGTGAACTAACTGCGGAACGAAGATAGGGTGCAGCCGAGGGGTCTGAGAAGCTAAATCCCCTAATGATCCTTTTGCAGAATGCTGTGTTCATCTAGGTTGGTAAAGCCAGGAGGCTCAGGCGTTTCATCTGGGACTGGAATTCGGGAGGTCATGGGATCGGTTTCCCGCGGCCGATCTCTCTAATCCCTGGATTTTTTCGGGGATTTTTCCGAGGTCACTAGATGAATGCTGGAGAGAATTCTTCATTCCATTTCCTGTCCCTCCATTTAATTTCCACTTCATCTATCTTGTGTTCTTTCAGGGTGTAACTGTCGGTATAGACTGCGGTGGTGGCGCCCTTTCGTGGAGTGATTGCACTCTGGAAACTCAGTTTTTCTCGGCAGGATGGTGCTGGGGATGATCGGTATATTTAGGAACGTTTCTTCAGACCTAAGGCGCGGACTCCCAGCGCTCTCCGCGTCGAGATGTAGAACTACTTGGGAACTGTTAGGAGCTCCCCACGATGGCTCCCGTCACAGTTTGGTTCCGGCTGCCCTCTGTAGTTGCTCTCATCTCATCCTCTCCTCCCGAAGTCTGACTTACAAAAAGCCTAATTATTGAGTACAATACACTAGGTTGGTAACAACGCCACTTCGTGAGTGTTTTAACATCACTAATTTTGACACACATAAGAAACAAACGCAGAAACATTCAATTACTCCAAATTATATAATTTGAATTCCTGTGGAAATAAAAAATACAATGAAAAGTCGTGTGCTGCCGCGGTTAAGTTACATTGTGTGATCTTATTTCGAACACTTAATTTTGAGGAGCAATTTAGCACTAGTGTCCCTCCTTCGTGAACTGGGGTTATACAGCCTATAAATAGTGTGCTCTGTGACCCCTTAAACACTATGATGTTTTTAGTTACTTTTATGCTATAATGCAGGCATAACCATTCTTGACCCCGCGTGTGCCAGGTGACTTCCATCGCACCCCATCCCGCTTGCTTTGTGTTACCCCATTGTAACACAAAGCAAGCGTTTCACCCAGTGGTGGAACACTGCTGTGCGCAATTCCCAGATGTTTTCGACAATCAGGGAAGAATGAGCTGTTTCATATTTTGTAGCATACAAAGATACTGCAATGGATTGTCTACATATGCACACACATCTTCCTACCTACCCACTCACCCACCTACATATCTACAAAATAATTATTACCAAATTCAGCTTTTTCCAGCTGGAAAGTGCCATAAACAAACCATTCTAAATATTGAAAGCATTTAAATGCTTAATTGAAATTTTAAACAATACAAATAACTGTTAACAAAGTTACAACATGTAAAACTCCACCTGAAAATAATTATAGTCCGCACACACAGTATGTTTATTTAATTATGTATTTATACAAAGCTTTACAAAAAGCATGGGATAGTTCTGCTGGATCTAATTTGCAATCTAGGTCAACTGAAGCAAGATGACATTTAGTTTATGTAACAGCTTTAAGTATTGATCATTGCTTATTCATGTTCCCTGCAAGTTTATATGCGGTGTATTTATTGCTTTGATTAGATAATAAGTATGATACAGGTAATTTGAGTTTCTAACCTACATGGTATAAATAATAAAGAGTAAAGCTTTCGTTTTATCATTTAATGCATATCTTGCATTTTAATCAACGATACTTTCTGACTTTTGAAAACTAAGAATCGCATTACGCCACTGCTGTGATAGAAGGGCAAATATGTACTTAACATTATAATGAACTCCCTCCTGAATATGACTCTAACGTTACCTTTTGCGAACTAGTGGTTAAGTTGGTAACCATGTGAACAGTTGATTAGTGGCACCGCAAGTGAGGTTAGGGGAGCACGCTGAAGGCGGAATTGGACGTACAGCTGATGTAACATGGAAGATCCAAACAGTTGACAACTGCTTTTACAAGCGCCATGTTCAGCAGCACATGGTATGTAAGTAGATTTATTAAGCGCTTACCTCAATGCTTTTGCACTTGTACCTGCTCTGGAACCCTGTCACTAATTTATGGAGTTGTACAGTTAAGGAATTTTATCTTAAGTGTTAATAATCTCTATCTTCCAAAGCACACAAGATAAAACAGAATGCAATACGTTAAAAGCAGTACCTTTTATTGTCCACGGTGATTTCCGAATCACTAACACCGACTATGTCGCCTCGCAACGTTTTATTTAACGCCAACTCTGGACAGTGTTGCCACATAGTATGAAAGTTTTGAACTTCTGCTGCTCTCGTCGATCGCTAATATACATTGCTAACAGTTGCGCAATCCAAAGAGGTGGGCGGCTATCTTTGAAATTCTTCATACCATAAGTAGGATTAGGTCAGAAAACGTGAAATACTTCGGAGTACGGCAATGGTATCTATTAAAGTTTTGACTCAAATATTTAATCATAAGACTCACTCTATAAATTTGCCTCACAATTTAGTAAAAGTTTAACTGATTTGGTTTTACGCAAAAATCATCGGTTTTCTCCTAAAAAATAGATTTTGTAATCACACAAATACATGTTTGAGGATTTTTTTTCTTCTTTTTCCATGCCAGGTGGAGAAGGTACTGGAGTCCACCCAAAAATTCGACACCGAGATTTCAATGCAGATATTTATGTTTTTCCATGCTATTTTTACTCTCTCTACCACGTAGAAATCAAGTAGAGGAGATATTGAATTCACACAAAAATTTATATCGAAATGTTACCGGAAATACACGTTTTGGTATTCGCTGAACAAAATAAAATTATAAAACTGTCCATATGTGTTTTCGTGTGTCTGTGAATAAAAAAATAACTCAAAAACAAAAAACGAATACTTTCAAGAAAATCCTCACCCCAAATTACCCATTACTTGGAACATTTTCTAATGTCTTTATTTTCTTAAAAACGACTCCTATGATTTTTATTAAAATACCATATATTTAAGATATTTTCATGAGAAACAAAATGTATTTCATCCTCAGAGGTCCTATTCATTTTGGATGACTTTTGGATAACTCCACACTATAATATATATTGAAAACATCTTACTGCACAAAAAACATAGACCTTCTTGAAAGTTTAGGTACATGGTATATAGGTTGAGAAGATATTGCGCTCCACCCAAAATTCATATTCGAAATTTTACAGGAAATATACGTTTTAGGGTCCCTGTATAAAAATCATTTTAGAAAACGTGTGTGTTTGTGTGTGTGTGTGTGTCCGTGAACACGATAACCCAAAAAACGAAAAGTCGGTAAACATCAAACTTGATATTTAAGATTAGTATGTTCCAAGGATGCAACACAAAGTTTTTGAGAAAAAAAATCCCTCACCCCAAACTTCCACCCAAAAACGTTTAGAATTATGATTTTCTCAGAAATGGTTCTTAAGATTTGATTGAAATACCATCCATTAAAATATTTACATGACAAATACATTTTATATATTGAATTTTCTGGGAATAGCCTTCTCTTTATTCTGGGTGAATTCTGCATAACTGGTAAACCATAAGAGATGCACAATAATGTACTACATAAAAATATAGATATCTTTAATACACACAAATTATGTGGTGTTGACCATTTCCGAGATATATCTTGTTATTGGTTGCAGTTTTAAAATGCTTAATTTTTCCTCATACGGGCTTTATAAACTCTTGGCCATGCAAAGAAATGGTTTTCAGTCACATGGCAATCGGTTTTCAAAAGATTCGACTGTCGCCTTAGTCTAGTGTATTCCCTTATTTCCCAAATACTTCTTAGGAAGCAATTAATACAGACAATTTCTGCAATATTTATCTCCATTAGCATGAAGTAGTTAGGAGAATGAGCTTTTTAACAATGATTTCTTACAGAGATGTTGTAAAAGACATGTGAATGGAAAACATTAGAAAATGTTTTATGAAATTACATTTCTGAGATATTCCTTGTTGTTGGCTTAAATTTTCCATGCAAAGGTAACGGAATTTCAATGTCATCATATAGCAACCAGATTTTAAAATGTTTAACCTTTACTCTGGTGTATTCCCTTGTTTTACGGTACCTACAAAAAATAAGGAATAGGACAATTTAATGTTTGTCTCGATTAGAATGAAGTAGATAGAAAGATAGGAAGACAAGCTTTTGTATGAATAGTTTGTTGCAGAATAGGTAGAGAAAGTCATGAAAATGGAATATCATATTTTTAATATTAGCATTTCAAATTGTATTTAGTATTGTATTTTGAAGGAAAGTTTTAAAGTGGATTCGATAGTTATACTGTAGCACCGTTTTAGTTAATCTTTAATATGCACTAGAATTAGATAATGCTCTAAAGACATTTTAATGCATGTTTGTCACAAAATTTTAGTTTACCCAAAGAAATGTTTAAAACCGATAGCATTATAAAAAAAATTATCAGGACTAATTCCCTCATAATAATACAGAGAAAGAAGAAGAAGAAAAGCAAGACAACAGATTTGAACTTGCCCGAAGTTTATTTGTCTGAAATTCAAAATATTTGTCAGTATAATAACATAGGTTTCGAATGATCCAAGTGGCACCGCGATAACGTTTGTGACTGACATTAGGGAGATCCTGGGTTCAATCTCCGATAGCAGCCCACTCTGATTCATGTGTTTTTATGTTCAGAGATGTGGTAGCGCAGCTGCTTACCAAGTGGGAGACCTGAGTTCGATTTCCGGTACCGACGTGGGGATATTTTCCCCCGCCGGGAGACCTGGACCAGGGTGCACACACTCGTGAGGTCCCTGGGGGACCAATTGAGGAGTTACTTGATGGAGAAATAATGGCTCCAGATCATGAGGATCGCATTAACCGGCCGAGTAGGCTCGAGGCGCTGACCACGTCTGTCATGGACGAAGATGGGGAACGCAGCGGGAGGGCGGTAGGACAAGGTTTCTTGTGAACTGTCGTGCCATGGAGTTATTATTATTATTATTATTATTATTATTATTATTATTATTATTATTATTAGATGAAAAGTAACCAGGACCGTTCCAAAGTAACTGTTCAGTATATCTACAATTCACAATTATATGCAATTAAGACTCGGAACTTGGGACCCAGTGTATCTTGCAGTCAACTTGAATCACTAAAGATAATGTAAACAAAGGATAGTACAACATATAGTCAGTGATAGTATCACTGCGATGGTAGGAGGCGTTTTTGATATTTAATAGAGGTCACGCATATACCCAAGGTCCCAAATTCCGAGTCTTGTTGATTATTATAGATCGCTCTTACATATATGCAGTGTTTAGAAAGTTGGAAAGATAGAATCAGATTGAAAAATATATGATGTGTCCCATTCACATGACTTTCTCCACTTGTTCTGCAAGCAAATGATTCTTATGAATGATTATTATTTTATCTAGGCCACGCTTATCGAGATAAACATTAGCACAAATGGACATATTACTTGCTTCCTTTCAAGTAGAAGAGAAGTAAGGAGATTCGCTAAGCTAAAGCGAGTGTTAAATCTTTTAAAAACTGTCACTATGCGATTGACTTTGAAATTTGGTTCTCTTTGCAAGACCAGGAGTAAAACAAAATAAAAACGTGTGAATACTTCCTGGTGGAGAAATTAAGTATTTTAAAAATGAAACTAATAACAATGTATGTCTTAAAAATCGTTAATTCTACCAAAAATTTATGATCCAAATTTTTGGGTTTGTGAGGAATGTATTGAATTGGATTGTGTGGGGTGAGTTGGATTGGTTTTTAGTAGATAAAAAAACAACAAATGCCTATCCTTCCAAAATAATCATATTTGACATAATTCGATTTCAAAAGTTTTCAAAATATGTGATTGATTATACTACTTTGATAATACCAGTTGTATACCTACCGAGTAGAGACCGACCTGTATTGGCAACTGCACACGCTGCATATAAGCAACCTTAGTAACGCGTTGGGGAACGTGACTAGACGCAGCAGTGTACTATACTGTATATTACAATACTGTTTTTCAGGCAATTAATGCCTTTGATGATAGCCCATGCTCTTCAATGAAAATTATGAAATCTCAGCTCAACTGCAACGCATGAAGATTTGCAATTCAAACAGAAGAGCTTTGCAGATATATCTACAATAGCACATATTTCGAAACATGGAGCATTGAAATGCCTCGATCCCTAAAAGCTGTCAATGAACTTGTGCAAGCAATTAATCAGATGCCCATGACATCTGTTTTAGACCGTGTGAAAATAACGTTAAGATAATGTTTGAAAAAAAAGTCTTATTTTCAATAATGTGTGAAGTACGAAGTGGGCTGCGAGGTGTTGCTACGGCAATAATTGCTGAGGTAGTATCTTACCCAATAGTTGATGATGTATCCTATTTCCATTTTTCTCCAATTACATTTTGTGATGTGGAGCGAAGTTTTCATAATATAAGGCCAATCCGAGACGATTCACATTTGAGACGTTACGAGTGTATGTTGTGCATTGTAATCTATATCTTGAGAAAAAAATGAAACGGATAATGATGCTGATGACTTGTTGCACAACGGCAATTGAATATATGTAAATATTAAAACTGTTAATTCCCATAAATCAGTGGCATTTATGCTTACCACCCAACCAATCTCAATCACCTTCCACTGCTAGTGATAACATCACAGTCTAACATGCAAATACTGAACATTTTCCTTCTATTAGTACCACTAAGTACACACTACATTGTCAACACATCTCAACTATATACCATGCTGTACTAACTTCGATTCTATCCCGCTATCGGTCCCTAATATGCTGTCCTTACTTATCAGGATATACATATGTGTAAGTATAATTAATATACAGTAGGCTAATCAAAATCGTTAGGACTTTTTTGATAAAAACAAACATTTTTAATCTTTTTATGTAAAGGGTAGTTTTGAGTGTAGGATAAGGAACTAAGTAATAATGCAATTTCTGCCAGTGTTTATCTCGATTAGCATGAAGTGGAAAGAAGAATAACCTTATTAACAATAATTTTTACAGAGATGTGGAGAAAGTCATATGAATGTAACACATCAGATTTCCTTTAATTATAGTTTTAATCCAAATCGTTTAAGCCATTTTTGAGATAATCGATCATTTCATAAAATGTTCCATATAAATTTAAAGGGTAGTGGGAGGTGGGAAGATTTTCTTTAAAACCATTTTGTCGCATCTTCGGAAGATCCTGAACTTAGAAATCACGTTTGATATTTAACCTAATTTTTGTTTTTTGTGTTACGCACAGAGACATCATTTCTAAAAACACTTTCTTTTTTTTATTTTGGGGCTCTCAAACTGTATTTCTCGTGAAATCTCGGTATTGAATGTTTGAGTAAACTTCAATACTGACTCTACTCTTACTTACTATATATATAAGCAGTAGAGAAAGTAAAAATTCAATGCCATAGCGTACAGTCCGTTGCTCTAACTAGATGAGTTACTATGCCAACACGTGCCAAGTCATGATATTTCCCACCTGAGTCATATTTTTCCAGTACTTTGCTTTCTTAAATAATTTTGGAATAACAAAAGGCCTGTGATTACTTTAATGTAGGTAAAATGTGAGTCAGTTGTATACTTTAGTGTCTCTGGCATGTTCCAATGAATCTCAGCCAGCGGTATGGTAAGTCGAAGATCTATGGTTGAAATCCCGGCTACCCCCTGATTCTAGCTTTCCAAGAATACTCTATTTCATAATTACGTAACAGCAAGTCTCGGGCTCTTTCACACCATTCGCATTGGAAGACGATGGTTCGCTCTAATTACTATAGATCTCACCGACATTAGCGGTTTTGCCATCCGTAATCAGATGGCAGAGTTGAGCCAGCCTCGGTGCCATATTCTACTCTGCTCCGGACAAGTAGATAGTGCCAGCGTGCCTTCAATCCAGCTACTTTAACTATATGTGGTTAGATGACATGTGTTAGTATGTATTTTCAGTTTCGAGTGGAACTTTGGGTCGTGGTGTAAATACTTACCTCGACGAGGTAAGGGGAAACCATGAAAAAAAAATAGCCAGATTGGTTAGCCCTGAGACATTTACCAGCTCACTGCCAAAATAAATTTTAAATATGTTTTATAATAATTAATATTAAATAACATGAGTATGTGTAAAGTTATGAAAGGTGCATGAACTCTTTAGATACCGCTATGCGCAGAATAAAGGCAGCAACAATGTGTGGAGGAACGCAGAAACAAATTTACATTCCATAAAAAACTTCTTAAAATAATGTATTTGGAAAATTGAGTAACTTAATCTTACCTTGTTGGAAGGAAACCAACTCTTAAATGTTTATTTTATAATAACGTAACTGAAGGACAATGTAATATTTTAAAAACAAATGACTGCCTATAAAACATGGTATTATGCATAAAAGAATTGTGATACACTGTTGGCATATCCTCGTGGGAGACAAAGCTTGGCGAAACGCGTAATAACTGTTTGGTTTGGAGCACATTATTAAAGTGTATTTATACATTCATGCATGTACGAGTGCAATGTGGTCCATATAAAGAGCTACAGGTGAATATGTCTTCAACAAATAGGAAACACCAAATGCCAGGACTTCCAAATCTTATAGGATCAGGGACCATTCAAATTCTGATATAGAAAATATTTTCATGAAGCCCCTTATGTGGCCCGCGGGGTTCAACCTCAGAATTTTAAAACAAACCATGTTAATGTTTTGTATATTCTGGTTCCCCACAATAAACTAAGCAGTTTTTATTATTGCCTTTCTTAAAAGGGAAAACATTTGGTTTTTTTCTCTTGCTGATACAAATACAAGGAATTTCAAGACCTCTCATAGCGAACTGCTCTTAAATGATTTGACTACTTGTTTAGCCCAAAGCAGGGCATTTTTTACAAGGAAATGTATAATAAAACAATTACTGCAAATGTTACATATCAATTATATTGAAATAGAAGAATAAGTTTTTGTAAGAGTACTTCATTGCAGAGTAGGTAGCTACAGCTGAGAAAGCAACACGCCAGATTTTCTCTGCTTGTTGCATCGTCGTTCTTTAAAATTCATAAAAAGGTTATTTATTACTTTCTCTCTACGTACTATGTACATAGCATATAGAGAAGATATTGCATTCCAACCAAAAATTCCATACCGAGATTTCACCGGAAATAGAGGTTTTAGGCATTTTTAGGAAAAGGTCCGTGTGTATGTCAGTGTGTCGCGTGTTAGTGTATCCGTGAACACGATAACTCAAAAACGAAAAGTCGATAAAACACCATATTTGGTATATAAATTTAGTATCTTCCAAGGATGTAACACGAAGATTTTGAAGAAATTCCCCCTACCCCAAACTACCCTTTAGATGGAAAAATTTTCGAAAATTTTGATTTTCTCAAAAATGGCACTAGCGATTTTGTTTAAAGTACCGTTTATTAAAGGTATTTACACGGCAAATACAATGTATATGTTGAATTATATGAGAATAGCCTATAAAGAACTCTTTATTCTGGATGAATTTTGTTGGATTTTGCATAATTATTAAACAGTAAGGGATAGACAAAAATTTAGTACACAAAAAATATAAACCTCTTTTAAACATATACTTTATGTCATAAACATTTTTTTCGTAGAGTTGCCCATTTCTGAGATATTCCTTGTTATTGGTTTCAGTTTTAAAATACTTAAAAAGTTTCACATACGGGAATTTGTCAACTCCTGGTAATGCAAAGAAACGGATTCCATTCACATGCCAACCAGCTTTTAAAAGATAATGAGTATCGTTTTAACCTAGTTTATTGCCTTACTTCCCATCTACTTACAAGAAAGTTGATCTCGATTAGCATGAAGAAGACAGAAAATAAGCTTTTTAACAATAATGTGTTACAGAGATTTAGAAAAAGTTATGTGAATGTAACACATAAATTTTTTAAAGTCCATACTGCTCGAAAATCAATTAAGTATATCGGAAAGTATGGAAACAATTACAAAATGTTTACTACTAACGCACTTCCAATAAGCGAGAGAGGAGGAAACTTGACTTCTTTTACGCGTGTTTTGATGTTCCCTAGTGCGTATGTGATCAGCATATCATAAGCATAGGAAAATAAGCATGGGAAATGGTAATGACAAATTAATTGATTTGTTGATCATAGCCAGGCAGTAAATGCGAATCATGAAAGAAGAGAAAGCAGAATAAGAGCAGGATAAAACAGTATAACAAATACATAACACCTTGAATACACAAAATTCTCAAAATATGCAAGTATAATAGTTACAGATTCGTACATCTCTAAAGTACAAACCCAATTATAAATTAACAATATTAAAATAGATGTAATTCAGCCTGCTAGTCTCCCTCATTTCGTAAAGAAGTCCCTTCTTCCTTTTTTCCGAATTATTTAAAATATACTTTTGATTTCTCTGGAGTTTCTAAAACTTGTTTTCAACTTTGAGAGTGAGCCAAACAAAAACTTATCTAACCTTTAATAGTCTTATATACATTAAATCAAGTTGATGCTACTTACAAGCTTTATGTTCACTCCATTTAAGGGAACGCATCTGTGAAACTAATAACATTTTTTTTTTCTGGTTGATGCATTTAAATTACCAATTAATGAAGCTACAACTGATAAAGCACATGCTTATTTAATAGGCACCTCAACTTTAAACTTTGTATTCTCGAAAACCGTCTTCAGCATTTTTCCATTCTCAAAAGCTCCAGCACATAATGTAGCTTTTCACCAAATTGTTGGAAATGTGTGTACTCTCAGATGTATTTAAAGAAAATTACTATAAACCTTTTCAAAATAATGTTTAAATTGTAAGCATTAAAGTATTAAGTTTTGAAAAATCAAGGCAAGTGGAGTTCGTGGTGGGCGATGTGGTCTGGGCGGGTTTTCTCCAAGTCCTGTGGTTTCTCATGCCGTTCATTCTACCAATTGCTCCATCATCTCTTTTACTATCATCCATTTCGACTATGTTTAACATCATCTACAGTTTCACTGCAAATTATTCATTCGTTTACAAACCGCTATATTTTCCAAATTATTACACTTACAACAATTATACCTCAAAATAACCGGAAACTCACCAAGTTTACTCCCACACTCTACAAATGTTCTATATTTGCCTCTTGGGTGACATGGCATACATCTAGGTGGTAATCCAGTTCGTTCCAAACATTTTGGAGCATCATCTCGTTATTACTGCAGTGGTGACGCGCTCCTTCAATTGTACCAGTGTTCTTGGTAGTGGAGGTACGTGGACGTGATCCTAAAGGTACCCCCGGACGTAGAAGTCACACGGTGATAGGTCAGGTGACCTTAGGGGCTAAAGAAAAGTCTACATCAACACGCCCAATCCAACGATGCGGTAGTTCATTGTTCAGGTACTCACGAACATCAAACTTCCAATGAGGAGGTGCTCTGTCTTTTGGAATACAAAATGTTCAGTAATTTTTCAGTTGTGCAACATTCTAGGTAATATGTACCGTAATAGTGTTTTCACAAAAGAAAAATGGTCCATACACATTTCTGTGTACCATCGCACAGAAAGTATCTAGCTTTGGCTAATCTCTTTCAACTGTTACAATTGCATGAGGATTTTGAGTCCTCCAAACCCTCACATTATGACGATTAACAACCCTAGATGAATGGAACGTGCATTCGTCACTAAATATCAATTTGGCAGCGAACATTTTATCCATCATTGCTTCTTGCATTGTGGTCTAAAATTGAAGGGGTACCCACCGTAACCTTCCACCTTCAAATGTTGCAGTAGCTGTACTCGATAGAGTTTGCAAGTAAATGTGGTCGCAAAATCTGCCACGCAGTTTGATGCGGTTTTCCAATTCACAGCTTCCACGAGTTGTTGGTTTCTATGGACTACGTACGAAAGTTTCCCTAACTCTCTCCACTGTTTCATTTGGCACTTTTGGTTGATCGGCACTGACCCTAAATTGCCGAAACCACCGCAAAATGATTTGTTTACACGACGGTTCTTGATGATAGCTTCTTTTGAATGCACATTGCACTGATGTAGCAGACGTACATCTTGCATGTTCCAATACATAAAACCTCTTTTGTTTATGTTTTGTCAACTTCCTTTACAGTGTGCCGAGCTGCCATCTGGCGTAGCGTACACAAATTTTGTGGGTTTCGGGTTATTTTGGTGTTAATCATTGTTGTAAGTGTAATACTTTGAAAAATATCGTGGTTTGAAAACGAATGAACTATTTGTAGTGCCTCTGTAGTTCACGTTCATACCAGAAATTGACAATCCTCCATCTCTAGATACACTGTCTGATTCATAGCCCGTCTACTCCTCAACAGGACTCTGACTTCAGGTGTTCCCTTGTTAGTGTAAGGCCTCCGTAGGGGGAAGGTAAGCCAGTATGAAAAGATGTCATTCTTACTCTACGTAAGAAAAAAATCGAGTTTTGGAGAGTATAACAGATAACCTTTAATAATAATTAGGGTAACATAAAAAGCTGATATAATAGATATTTTTGTAAACTTGTTTGTGTAAAACTTGAATCATTTATGACAACATCCTTTAAAATGTATGTGTAGAGAAACTTTATTCAGACAATGAATTTAGACAGTGCAATTAGAGCTAGAGTTTTTAAACATTGTAAATATTTCACAATTGGCATAAATCTCATCAACATTCATTATATAAATTGATCTTCCAAATTTAAGAGAGGCATTACCTTTATGTATGTACTTATACGATACATACATATATAATTGAAAGTGACAAATAAAAATACTGGCCTCATTAGATGCTACTTTTATCACAATAACCATCATTTCAAATATTTCGAATACAAAGGCAATAGATTTATGCTAGAGGTAACCTTTACTTTCATACATAGGAAGTAGCCATTCCAGCGCCTTCTTATAAGACTCGTTCGTAAACATTAGCTTCTGAGGTTTTCCTGTCGACACGATTTCGTTTAAATTAAACTGTCCAGGCTCTGCCATCATCATTGGCAGGATAGTAAATCCTCCAAACATACTATAATGCGTGCGCCTGTCGCAGTCTTTCTTGAACTTGTCCAATGATGGTGGTTGTGTGGAACATCCTAGAGCTGACATCGTCGAACAAAGCGTCTGATGGTATTCCTGTAAAAATCAATAGAAAAACAAACATTTTTATAGCTATACCTATAAAGAGAGAAATGCGTTAATTAAAGGAAAAGTACAAATACCTTTCTTGTCTATTATTAAAACAGTTGTTTGTGAACTAGCTGAGAAGGATTCTTACAAGTTCTAAACCCTGGCTGCTTGTACTACGCACCGGTTATATGTAAGTTGACAATCAGTAGTGATTTTCGAAACTTTAAGCTCTCACCGAACGAAGGCGGTGAATGAGAGTTGTCGCGAGAGAGCTGTAAGAAAGGGCTATACCTTCATTTCGTTTATGGTTAAATTTTTGTCACCATTCACTGGTTGCAAACAATGACGTTTGCCTTACGTATTTTTATTTATTGTCATATTATATCCTATACATCTTCCTAATGAGGGTAGAATATGCTACAGTTTATTTCTATCCCTCGTGCTCGAAGGCTAAAGCCCGAGATAGCCTGTTCTAACTCTGTTCGGCTGAGTCAAAGAACTCGCGTGTACGCAGCAACAGTGCTCGAAATTCGGCTAGAAGAGAGTGTGAAATCCAATATGTCACTGTGCGAAGGTCATAGCACAAGTCCTTGCGTTTCCTGCTGTTCTAGAGGTTGTGTCGTTTACAATAACATGTGTCTTTATGTCAAGCTTTAATCAAACCCATTTGGTGGGAACAATAGTGAAAAGCATGGACTCCAGCAGTTTCTCGTACTTTGAAAGGTGTTAAATTCCACGAGAAAATTGAACACACGACGTCATTTTACAAAATTTCAGTTGTGAAACAGTTTCTCTAAATGACAGGCTGTGTTGCAAGCTGCAGGCAGTCTCTTTCGGGGGCCGTGTGTATCCACCCCGCTGCTCACTGGTGTGCACCAAATTGGAGCAACTTGGCCTAGATTGTCACAGACTCGTGGCTGTTATGACAAAGCGCACATAGCGGATGACAAAGGTGAATTCTGTGAATTATCATGAGGCCTTTCTTCCTCTTGATGTTGAAGAAAACGCTGAGCCACATGATTGAACAACAGTCTACATATTGGAGCACCTTACACAACTATCATGGATACCAATATAAGCCTTGTCGGCTGCGGTCAGCTTTAGACATGCGACCTCACCTGTTCGCTATGTTGATCATGTTGAAGCGAACTCAATTGAATTTCCCAACAAAAAGCTTGTAGGTTTCAAAATTAAAACAGCAGCCCAAAAATGTTTGTAACTAAATTTCCCCAATGAAGAGTCTTTACGATGCAACTTATCTAAGCAGTTGCTGAGAAGTACTGAGTCTAACTTTAACAACTTCAACCTAAAACTGTCTTCGGCACTTTACATTCCAATCATGGGTACATGCCTTCATAGGAGGTCAATTCATTCAGGCTTTTCATAGCTTACACAAAATGAACCAACACACACACACACACATACAATGTCAAAATTAGGGTAGACCAGCACTAAGGAAACCGTTCCCGCAGATTGAGCTACTCGTCCCGCAACTATAATGCTGTTCTCGACAGTCAGATGATGTATAACTGGTATAAGTATACAATCTTTGATATTTCCTAGGTGTTGTTTGCATTAACTGCACATGTTATAAGGTTAGTTGGATATTCAATTTTGTATTGCTTTTTTTTTTTTTTTTTTTTTTTTTTGAGGATGGAAGTGAATTATTACTTATTCAACATGTTAAAAAGTATTAATCTGTATTCAGTGTTAGACGGCTGAATATACTAACGATTGGGTTAATAAATTAAATAATTCGCATTAGGTTAATAAATCAAATTAAGTAAAGAATTATTTCGCAGTAAGTGGTTTGGTTTGGAAATGCTGTGAAGAATGTAGCTGGGGCTAAAGGTGAAATATAATTTATATAGCAAAAAGTTGTCAAGGTAGTGTGAGCATGAATTTGGACTTAAATTAAAGTGTTCTTTCATAAAATATTAACCTCAGTTGATGTTTTATATATATTCATAATAATAGATTTGCACTGCACAATCTTCCGTTTTTCATGCTGTTTTCGGGATGGGAAAAGTAAATTTCAACAAAGTGTGAACAGAATTATTCAACCGGCAATAAGAAATTGTCATTTACTTGTGGCAAAGTTCTAAGTTGGTTAAAACCAAAATGAAATCGTTTTAAGGACCTGTTTGGAAAATTTTGATCTACAACAAAATCGTGGTTATAATAAATAAATAATAAATATATCTGACATTTACCTCCAAATATCACTTACCTCCAAAAATTGGTCCATACAAGTGGTTCGCAATGCTTCGTTGCAGCTTGTGGTTAGGAAGAAGTACACGTCGTTGCAAGGGCTGGTGATGCCCACAGCCTGGTAATCAACAAATCGGATCCCGTCCAGCTCTCCAGAGGATGAATACCGGAACATCATGTTATTTACCCAGAGGTCTCCATGTGATAGCGCCAGTAATTCCCCCTCTTCATGAACTTCCATTGCCTTCACTTGAAGTGAGAGAAAATTTTTATCGGCAAGAGAGGACAGCTTGGCTGAATACTTCTCCAAACCTTCAAAATTCTTCACCTCTTCTGCTAATGTTCTCAACATACCTGCAAGTCAAATAAAGCACAAAGTTGAATTTCAAATTTACCTACCGTTTTACCTATAAATGTTCATTTTCATGATCTGTCAAAGTTTTTACTTGAGATGGGAGATAGCTTTTATCTGTAAGAGCGGATAACATGGACGAATATTTATCCAAACCCTCAAAATCCTTCAATATGTGCTGGTCAAATAAAGCGCAAACTGTAATTTCAATCTATTGATTTGACTACATTATATAATTTTTAAGAGTAAAAAAAAATCGAATATGGCAATAAGTAAATACTAATGATGATTAAGGTAGGCTTGCTATAATAATCATTTTACTTGCCATGCTATTAAAATAACTAGAGCAGCAAAAAAATGGAAATGGCGTGTTATTTATGGACGCTCTTTAACTGCTCTGGTTCTCAGCGTCCCATTCTATATTGGGCGTGAAAGACCACTTAATTTTGCTCAGAGGCCTCTCTTGGGGTTCTTTTACGTGCCGTAAATCTACGACACGGGAACAACGGCTTTACTTCCCTTCCGAAGGAAGCCATGCTAAGGATTTTTACGCCCGAAAAAATCCATCGTCCTCCGCCGGGTTTGAACCCGCGACCTTGGGTATATGAAGTCAGCATGGTAACCAATGCACCACGGAGGCCGACTAAACTAGAGCAGCATTTTACTTGGAACGCATTATGCTAATTTTCACTTTATCCCCCCCCCCCTATATTTCACAGTTTAAAGTCTGATGAAAGACCAATCATCGCAATGAAAATACTCTTTGCACCCTCTGGACTTGTGATACATATGTGGCAACCTCTATAGGTCCCACAGAGTGTCGCACACCTGGACAATTCTTTCAGATGTATAAACTCAGAGAACGAATTCCTCAGATGAGTTCAAAACACCGCCAAAAAATGAGAATCAGAATGACTAGAGTCGGAATACTATGGCGTTTGGCAGCACACAGAAGACTAACAGGTAAACTAACAGGTAATGTTACCGTCACTGTGCTCCAAAAATTGACCTCCTTTTCTGTGCCAATTTTTCCCCGATCTTCCGCTCTTCTGTATGCGCCATCTTTGATTTTGTTAATGGTGCTCAAGCATTTGTAAGTGCGTGCGATGTTCTGCATTCTACACATATTTTCCCTTTACTCTCACTATAATGTGTGACCATACACAGAAGGTAACTGAAAGAATTCCCTGGCATAATAATTTATATGACAACCCTTGTCCTGCTTTAACCAGGAGCTATTCCACGTTAATAGTAATGGGTGTCTGCAAATAAAGTGTAAGTCAACATAGTATGTATTTCTACAGTATGATTATTATTCGAATAAACTTTATAGAGTAAATAAAATGTGACGGAACTAATGTTACAACCTGTTTACAATGTTTTGGATTTATTGGTATTTCGTTACAAACTTCCAAGGTATTCGCCCTCACATGAATGCACTTACAATAATGATTGCAATAGTTCATTAGTTAAACATGGAAATAATAAATATCTTAATTTCAAATGGCGAACACAGCGCTTATTTTACACTTTCGGAAGAGGCGATAGTCAGTTAAGATATGCGACCTAATTATGATAAGTTATGCTCCGTCCTTTGAAGACCTCTGGGTTATGAGAATTCAATGAAAAGTTTTAGTTGCCTTTGGAATTGTTCCCTCCATAACAGATTCAACACCTTCTTACACAATTGCTGGTATAAACATCAGCTTTCCGTTCTTTTAGGAAGTAGAGGTCTTTAAGACATTTGTGATTATCTTGTATTATACTCAGTAAACTTGCTGCTCCATTTATAGATCGTGAAAGACCAAACATTAGTAGAATGGAAAGCTTGCCTTGCTGCAACTTCAAACACATGCTAGATACACAATAGACACGGTGTTATGAATGACCACCTAATTCACATTAAATAGCGCTGTCTAAATAATTCACAAGTTATCACTCTACTCAGGTTAGCTGCAATTATTCCATACACTTACCAGTACAGAAATTCTCCATAGGTTCTTTGTTCTGAGGTTCTCCCATAATGCTTTTCTGAAATAACGACAGATCTATGGATTTCTTTTCTATGAAGTAAATACTGGCAGCATGGTAATATGCCAGTGTACGGAGAACAAGGGAACAGTGATTCTTGTCCAGGCCAAAGCGTCGATCAGCCATCTGAAATCCTTTGGGTACCAGGTCCTCCATCATCAACACCCCTGAGGTAGCGTAAACAAACTGTGCGCCGAAAGGTTCCACGTCTACAAAAATTAACATCAAGGAAATTATTAGGAAGAAATCTATAACAGAATTATACGTGAAATATCTAGTGGTGTGACAAAGCACTGTTTCGGGGGTTTATAAGCAAAGAGTAGGAAAGGAAGGGAAGCACCATTTATGCTTTAAAATCATGTAGGTAACTATAATTCTACTACTATAACGCTTTGTCTTTGAAGCTTCTTGGATAATAGGTATATACCGTAACCCTCCGTGGTGTAATGGTTACCATGCCAACTTCATATACCCAAGGTCGCGGATTCAAACCCGGAGGAGGACGATGCATGGCTTCCTTCGGAAGGGAAGTAAAGCCGTTGGACCCGTGTCGTAAAAGAACCTCAAACCTGATAGAAGCACTAAGAACCACAGTAGTTAAAGAGCGTCCATAAATAAAACGCCATTTATTTATTTATTTATTTATTTATTTCCGTAAGCATTGTTTATGTGGAAGTCGATATTGTTTCACCAATGAGTGTGAGCGCGTATTTCCTGCTTTCGGTTAGTTAATGCTAGCTATAATTTCCAAATATAAAAATCCCCATCATTCCATCAGATAGTGCGAAAATATTAGATCATGGAAAATGATAATTTAGAAGTAACCACTTCAGTTCTCATAAAAGCCGTGATAAGATATTTCTTGTTGTTGGTTTCAGTTTCAAAATATTTGAAATTTTTCTCATATGGAATTTTTCAACTCCTGCCAATGCAAATAAGTGGATTTCAACCGCATGTTAACCAGCTTTTAAAAGATTTGATGATTCACAGGAGGCGGTGAGCACGGCTTTTAATAGTGTTATTTCTGTGTTATTAAAAAGTGCAATATTTTACAACCAGCTAAACCTGTAAGTAATTTCACTTATAGAAGTTTTCCCCAAACCTTTAACAAGCAGTGTAAATGTTAGGAATTCCATGCGTTGTACATAACGCATTATTTATTATATATTTAATTACATTTGGTTAGCTCTCTTCAGAATTGCCTTTTGTTAAAGAAGCAGATCGTCAGTTGTCTGCGAAGCAGATCGTCAGTTGTCTGCAAAGCAGATCGTCATTTGTCTGCAAAGCAGACTGTCTTTTGTCTGGTTGCATACACCATGCAATCTAATCAACAAGAACAAACATTCTCAGATTCACATTCTATTAATCCTGTGGAAATTTCTACTACATCTCGTTCAATCTTACAAACACCCAAGTTAGTTCATAAACGCCCGCTTGAAGATCTCAATCAAGGTAATGCCTCCATGTCAAGTGACAGGTTTTTCATTCCTAACAAAAAGCATATAACTTCAGCCTCAGCTGTAAACTCTAAATATATTGTGGACTTAACCTCCATACACAATAAATTTTCCCCTTTGGAAACAATGGAGGAAGCTAACGACACAGTCGCTGAAGTAAATTTTACTACAGCCTCTAAAACCAGGATCCTACTCATTTTTCTCCATGAAGTGAACAACT